>CM021108.1:41669667-41768232 GCA_007115665.2 Sequoiadendron giganteum
TATCGGGTGCATCTTTGAGCCAAAGGAAACCATGGACATGTGCAGAGCCACGGTGTTGCCATTCATACCTAGACACAAAAAATAGTATTAAGGAAATGATTAATGAAAGACGTAAATATAAAAGATTGTGGAGTGAATTTACCTATACCAGTAGTCATTTGTGCAAAGAATCTTTTCCAAAACCTCCTCATGAAATGCAGTAAATCGGTGGTGCATATGAAGTGTACAGAGGTGTAGGTTTTGCACTATATTTTGGATCCTCCATCGAGCAGCTGCTGAAGGATTTGTAGGTGCGGTTGATGGCATGGCATTGTGTAAATCTGGCCATTTAGTATCTATTGCACTAAGGGTGAAGAATATAGTTGGACAACCAACTTGAATAACCATGTTTGATAGCTCCCCCCTCCGAAGAGTCCAGAAGGATCGGGTACCACAAATTTTTGAGCCGAACCACATAACCTGGTCTGCAAGATGTTCATCGGGAAGGACCTTGAATCTTTGGCGCAAGTCAAATATTGTTGTTGGCAGTCTACTTTCAAAGTGTTTTTGAACAAATACGGAAGTTGTGGCCTGGCTACAGTGACGCATAAGAATATTAAGTATGAAGTATCTAAATCGTGGGTGTTGGCCGAATCTATTATCATGGTATCGAAGAAGATGGAGAGAATATAGATGTAGTTTGACCTCTTTCATACTTTGTTGATTGAATGCAGCTCTACCTTTTGGAAACAATGTTGGGAATGCCATAACAAAAAAGCCTTCAGTGGTGTATTCATTGAGAGGTGTAAGAGAAATGGATGGCTAATCGATAGTAGGAGTTGGTCATCCCTCGCCTAACTGCAACAGGGCTCGCAATTCTTGCACTTCAGTACATGTAGGGGGCGGGTTTGCGACAAATGAAGTTGTTGCTTCCGCATTCTCTTGCAATTGTTCTTCGGTTATATTATCTATCTCCATGAAGCTAAAATCAGGGGGGGTCTGAAGTTGAGACTGTTGCATTTAGAAGCTCAGAAATGTCAGTGGAGGGAATAGGCAAGGATAAGAGAGAGGTCTCATCTAATTGAACATCTTTGTAGTAGGGGTCATAACGAATTTTATATTGCAAAGCCTCATGAACATGTGTTCTGCAAACATAGAAATTGTAATGTTGGGAGTCAATATTTTTTTTATTGACTATGAGTATATCCAAGTCATGTATATGGCGTGGGAAGTAATTGGCAATTACTGTAATATCCTGAGGAAAACAAATAGTGTGGCCACTGTATTTTAGTTGTCCCCCTCTTGCATAAGTAACTTGGATAACAGGGCTAACTCTTGATATAAGCATTTCTTCAATCTGAGATAGGCGCTGTAAACAAGTAGGTTGATCTCCAGGGTCCATGTTGTTCCACTATGAGAAGCGATTGCCATTTTTTTCAGAAATGCATCGTGAACAAGCACTACTACCATTTAATGGCTTAATCCGTATTCCTGGATATCGTTCCATGCATACTTGGCATGTTGATATGTTTGATAGGTTGTCCAACTTTGAGCGGAAAGAATTTCTAGCGATGTAATAGTTTGGAGGAAATAGTGGAGGATGGAGGTTTTGGGAGGGAGAACAAGGGTGAAATGTAGATTGTACTTGAGGTGGTGGGGCTTGCACTGGGGGAGGGTAATTGCAAAGACAAGGTGGGGGTGTGGAGGAGATTGCAAGCTTACTATGATGGTTTTCTCTACTTCGTCTATTAATAGAATCCTTATTTGCTTGGTACCATAATCATTTTAGATGGTTACGATGAGACCGTTGTGCTTCCATACTTTCAGCTTGGTTTTCCATGGTAGTGGTTGCTGAGGAAGAGACCAATGCAATATTATTTTGCATTAGATAATGAGAAAAGTTGAAATAACACGTTTAAGTTAAGTGAGTTAAATTAGCAAGAATACCAATGAAGTAATAAACATATTACAAAACATGTGCACTAGACAACATTGTCATATAAAAAGAGACTTTGTATTCAATTCAATTGATATTTTAGGCACACATCACTACATATGGTGGTATGGACAACAACAAAAGTTGTACTACATAAGCAAAGACTATACATTATTCTCAAAAATAAGAGGTACTTGTAAACTCTAAACAGGTTTAATTGCTATAATTACAAAGCTCTGTACTTCTTTCCCAGCAAAATAATTAATTGTGATGGCCACTTCAAAGAGAAACTGGTGCCCAAGAACTTGATCTAGCACGTGTTTAGTTGCATCAGGTTCGGCCATAAGTAGTTGAAGATTTTCAGCGGAAACTCCAAACATGTTGTGTGCGGGCCCCTCAAATGCAGTAACTTTAACAAGAGAACTTGTGCTATCGTCCAAGTCCACTTTGACCATGTAGCTAAAGTCACATCCAGGGAGATCAATAGAACACTTTGGGCAATGACAGCTATTGGGTTTCTTTTGTACAACCTTCTTTTTACATTTTTTATTGCCTACCAGAAGAGGACAAGAGAGGTAGTAAAAGTTTTCCAAGTGGACCTTTGATATGCTTGCTTTTACACAAACATTTGCCTTTCCAGGATAATTAGTACTATTGATCGATGCAATCTCTATTGGATTTCCAAACTTGTTGGAAGAAAGATGATCTATTGAGAGTGAGAGGAAGGGTGTCTCACTCCCTATAGTGGCATACTAGTCATGGAATGTTGACGCTTGTAATAGTTTTGGATTTATGACAATTGTAGTTGCAAATATGGTATCAAGAGCTTTTCCACGCCAGGAGGTTATACATCCACATTTGATCAAGATAATGGGAGGGGTTGGTAGAAGAGACAAAGTAGATATTTCTTTACCTTCAAATTAACAATGACGACCCCAAAGTGTAACATCAATGCTCAAGCGTGACATGTCTATGATTGTTGAAGTGCACTTTATTGTTTCAGTCCCACCTCTCTTACGGATTGTTGATGCAGGGGAGATAGACAAAAGTATGCCAAGAACATCAACAATGGAATTAATAGGTAGTGATAGTAGGGAATCTATGCTTTTGATATGCAAGCTATGCATGGGGATTGTAGAGTCTACACATGGAGAAGGAGTAATTGTTGATAATTTGTGTAGGAAAATTTCAAATGGGTTCGTTGAGCTACTATATTTTTTATTAGCAACTTGTATGCGACCATTACAAATAATGTATACACAATCAAAGTGTACAACATTATAGAATTCATCAACAAGTTCATTGAAGCAGGTGACATGTATGTCAGTGCCTTCTTTGTCAATGAAGTCAAAACCAAAAACTTTTCCTTCTCGATTAGCATTGTGAAACTCATGGATTGGACTCTTTGCTAATACTCTACCTTCAATGGACCAACGCTTATAGTATGGGGTTAAAGACTTGATGGGAAGTATCTCAAAGCTGGGTATCATTGGTTCTTGGGTAGAAATTGCATCTTGTTGTAATTCAAACGGACCTTGGGAGCTAGTAGATGGCAAATTATTTGCTGCTTGCAGAAGAGGAGTTGGAGTGCCAACAAGTGGTGCTTTATTCGATACCATTTCAAGATTATTGATAATTATAGCCCTGCAATGTAGTGATGTAAATGATTTAGGAACATCACATCAGTGAATGAAAGCTACATTAAAAAATAGAGTAACGTTAGACGTACGTGTATTTGTCGAAAACTTTGGATGTATATTCTGTAAGGTGGATAATAGACCCAATGACCATTGCTTTTTTGACAACAAGATTGTTGAACTGGGTAGGAAGCAAAGTAGGATGGGTATGGACACCATCAGAGAGTTCAACCCGGTACTTAACATCTGTTGAATGAGCATGTTGGATTGTGTTTATGGACGTGACTTGTAATGAAGGGTTGAGATCAAACATGCCTGCAAGAATATCTTCAACGACATGTGGAGTCAAAGCTGCCATCAAGAAGGTGAAAGGTATTTGAAGCTTTGTGCCTGCAATGTAGTTGTGAGTGTTAGAATTGGGTTTAACGACATGTCAAATAAAGGTGCTGCTTAATTGTATGAGTGATGTTAATAGGGGAAACCACAATTGCAAGATAAAGAAGGGAATCGTACAATTGATAATATTTTGTGACATAGTTTATCTACACGTTTAACAAACCAATGGTTTGTGAATGGGTTAAATTTTATGCAAGCTATATAGTACAAGACATATTCTGAGTGTTATGTTTAAAAATAGTATATGTCGAAGTATTGTGTGTTTAGTTTTTAAGATTTACAAAGACCTAAATATTTGTTATGGAAACAAATATTTTAAGTATTTATTGGATATTAATTTCAATCAATGAAAGTTGAAATCACACTATCTATGTGAATGGTAAACAAATATATTTGTAATATTGGAGCCCTTTTGGCGAAAAATAGTACAGGGAAAATTTGCAACACTTTCATGTTCTAAACAGTATTTACAAAACTTATATTGGAAGAGCATATTAGACACGAGTATAGAAGGCTATATTGTTTCTTTACATTGCAGCCATAAGTAGGCTTAGTATAGGCCCAAAATTTTAAAACTTATAATGGACTAAAAGGTGCGAAGGGAACTTTGGAACACAACGATTATCGTAGGAGCTGCAACAATATTATAGTGTTAATCATACTTTAGTTCCCTTATGAAATTGCACAAACCCTCTAATTTTGCATAGCTAGATTGGTAAGTTGAGACTGAGGCCTGAAACATCTCAACAACGAAATCTTCAATAGGACTCTCTATCTGCCATGCAAGTTTGAGAATTTCAATGATGTCGTGGCAACTATTAGTTACAGTTGTAGAAAGATGTTGAATGGTTGTGTGAACTAAGTCTAGTTTATTAAGAGTGGATGATGACTCTGAAATTGCGGGTGTTGGATGCAATGTAATGGACAGGCTTGGTTGCATAGGAGTAGTTGAATGTGTACCCATGACCTGGAATGAGTGGATGAAATATATGTATAAGTTGGACTAAAACATTTACAGGTAAGAATGTAAATGAAAACAGGCAGAGACATGTAACATATGTGTTACATATGAAATTCATTTGAATATTTAAAAAATGTGTTAATTTGATAGATAAGAACATAAGTGTTTAGAAAGAAATAGAACACTTTATATTTCTTTGATTTTATCAATTTCTATCAATATGATGTGTTTTTCAGAAATAATCTAGGTCTCCACTATGTTTGTTGTGTTCTAAAGTATACAAAAAATTCATTTCACGAGTTCTGGAAATATGAATGTGGAAAAGCAAGAAGGAATCTAAAAATTTGCTAATTGGATAGGTAACAACAAAAGTGTTTAGAAAAGAATACAGCACAAAATTAAAATGATGTGGCAAGTGACTTACCGTAAGATTTTGGAAAGAATGTGTCCTACTGCCAATGATGCAGAAGAGAGAAAATGAGTAGAAGTTGCTTAAAAGTAAGACAAACGAAAACCAAGCTCCTGACAACTGTTGTTTCAATCTATTCACAATAAACAAAAGTGGATCTAAGTATATTGGAATTGAGAGGTTTTGCTGAAACAAAAACGAAAAAGTGAAAAACACCAAATAAACATAAAATTCATTGCACACTTAAATTGTAAACGTTGGTATTAAAAATCACCAAGTAAACATAAATTTCATTGCACACTTAAATTATAAAAGTTTGTATGTGAAGAAGCAAAGAGGGATCCACCCCCACCCCAAAAACACCATGGAACATACATATTTAGTAATCCTAAACCCAAGCAAATTTTCAATAACAAAATTATTACATTTACTTTCAATATATTGACATTTAATTCAAAAATTCAAATGCACTAAGTTTTTTCAATTAATTAGTCTACAATTACTAAAAATCTATATGTGA
Organism: Sequoiadendron giganteum; assembly: GCA_007115665.2. Lineage (NCBI taxonomy): Eukaryota > Viridiplantae > Streptophyta > Pinopsida > Cupressales > Cupressaceae > Sequoiadendron > Sequoiadendron giganteum. The sequence continues at coordinate 41,675,506 of CM021108.1, forward strand.
AGAAGAAAATAGGGATCTACCACTGTATATTACAATAATATCACATATGAAAACACAAATATAGAACATATGTGTTACAAATTATCATTTTCCTATAGTTTTCATCTATATGTGTTACAAAATATATTTTTCCTATACTTGGTATTTTTCTAATACCTACTGTTAGATCTCTATTTGTTTCTTCATGTAGAGATATTTTGAACTGTGAAATGAATTTTACGTTTATCTGGTGGTTTTAATTTTTTGTTTTGTTTTGTTTTGTTTTGTTTTGTTTTTAATGTTCTTAGGTTATTTTTGTGATAGAAATATTTAGTTTGTATTGAACGGACACCAACTATTGCTGATGCTGCAAATGCAATGGTTACTAGAGTTGTTTACACATAGAGTGAATAGTAGAGATCAGAGATCTTCATATGTTAAACTTATCACATTCTTTTTTACAAACCTTGTATATTGTACGGCATAATTCTTCATAGTTTTGTGTTGTTATACTGGCTCTTGTACTTTAAAGACCAAACATCACAAGGCAAGGAATTGGTGTGAGACATAATGACTAGAATTCTAAAAGATTGTGTTGAATAAGTGACAAACAACTTGGTTTTTCAAATGGGTACATGCTCTCACATGATTGGTTACATCAACAAAAACAGGGGCACTACATTTGAGAGAACAAAAACAGGGGCATAATTCATGTGTCTATCTTCAACAAAAACAAGGGCACTACATTTGAGAGAACATCTTCCCACAGACAAATAGAGCTAGCATCTTTGCTTTTGCATCAATTTAGAATGATTTAACATCTTTTTAGAAGTAATTCTAGACATGATTGTGTCCGGTAGGTCTATCTTAGAGTATCAAGTTTTTGTAACTGCAAAGAAGTATTCTCTCTCGAAGAATATGATTCAAGTCTTTTTTATGAAAAAAATTTGCACTGGCATTTATCTCTTCGGGTTTCCAATCATCTAGATTTCTTCTCCTAGAGTTGTTTTCGATTACAAGGCATACAAAGAGTCCCCTATAATTTGCATTTTATGCACCCCTAAAAGGTTTTAGCTGCTTTTCACTGCAGAAAGGTGGACAACATTGTTTCTTCGTATGCCATTTAATACAGGTAATGTCCGTGACTGAAATATCCCACCTAGGATATTGACCTAAAATTCAGATTATTTTAAACTCAGATTTCTCCCCTATTTTCTGTATTTTAAATTTCTGCTAAAAACCCTAAGTTCTGATATAGGATTTCTGACTTAAAATAAGCATCATTAGCAATATAAACTCATTTAGAAATGCCTCAAAGAATGTGGTGAATGTATTTAACATGAAGCATGACTGGAAAATCAGGATATTAGACTAATACATTTTACATGCTTTATTTACAAGTCATTAAGGGTGTAAGAAAGGAATCTACAAATTACGTACACAAGAACAAAATAGAAAACTATGAAGAAAACAAAGATAATATTGTGTTAAATAGTTTTGACCATCATGTGAATGTGAACTGAAAATTCATCCTGAAAAAAACTGGTAGAAAGACTTTTTAAATAATAAATAATTTACAGTGGTCAAAGTTCATGCATAATCTCGTTGAAAAGAAAAAAAAGTAGAAAAGCTTTGTTTTTTAAAGTTGAAATCTACAATCTTCTATCTTATTTTTTTAACTTATATTAAACACAATGATATATGAACATAGATATTTAAACAACACAATTAACCAGAACACTATCTTATAGCTATTAAGATATTATCCAACTATTAACAGTGTAATATCATGTAGATTAATAAATATTTCTCCTGTGTATAGAAGATGCTTCCTATTTTGAATATAATCCACCTTGACCCACAAAGATCAATTATAGAACTTCACATAAGAGGTAGCCCAGTTATGAAAATGAGTAGGCAAGGCAAATACCTTTTAAGCATATAGGAAAAGAGCTTGGTATGCTGGCACAAAATTATTAGAGAATTAGTGTCATAAAATTGAATAGTGTATGAATGAATGTGAACATGAAAAGGATATACAAAACCCAAAGTTCATTAAAAACAACGGATTTAGGTTTTTGGTTATCCAAAATCCTATTCACAATGATGCACAAAGATCCCTTAGAACAAATCCAACCATTAAGACAACAAAGAATACATAAAAGTCAGAGGCTTACACTCAATACTACTAAACCTCCATACAAACCCCTACATATTAAAATACCTTCAAATCTCTTTTATATTTCTCACTAAAACTATGTAATTTAATTTGGATCGCTCATTTTTTACGCCTGGGTTGGATTCAATAGTGCATTTAATACCAGTGGCAGAAAGTGCAACTGTTACTTTCTGCTCACCCACCTCTCGTCGCCTGTCACCTCTCATGGTGCAACTTGCATTTCATGGAAAAAGTATTTGCTGGAATGATATTATTTTATTTTTCCACTCTACAACATGCTTGATGATGCGTCAAATATTTACTGTTATAAATCTTTAATTTACAATAATTTATCCTAATTAACCTATCACACGTTAGTACTTTGAGAGCTTGAGATTCCAAACCTGAGAAACAAAATGCACAAAAAAGATATCCACAACTGAAAACTAAATGCACAAAAAAGATATCCCCAACTCAAAACTCCCCAAAATAGAAACCCATAGAACAATGCTCTAGACTGAAGAATTTTTCTATTTGAAACCCAAAACAAAAGAAAGCCCTTCACAAAAAATTCCCACACCTCTCTTCGCAAAGCACATTTTTCATATAAATTTCTTCATCTCGTCTCGTGAATACCATCTCACTAATAGGCTGGGTGGTTACTTTGTTGGTAAAGCAGTGCAAAATTCTTAAAGATTGTAAACAAAAACTCTTAAAAGGATGTCTATCACTTTGCAGGGAACTTAAAAAATCATGTTTGAATTCAAAGGTTCTGACCAATCAGCATTGCATACAATGAACAATTGAGAATAAAAAGACAAAAAAAATGGCTGAACAGTTGACAGTTTAACACACTTTTGTGCATCTGGTTTTATTTTCTACATAATATTAGTTTTGGGTGTTTGTTACATAATAGTGGTAATAATTGACCTTTTCAGATAGGGCATGCTCACTCATGCATTTCTTTTAATAACGAAAACCAATGTATTTAAAATTGTTTTACATCAACAAATGTGATGGCTAGATATTATTTTGAAGTTCTACCAGATTTTACTTCCAATTTTAAAAAATCTAGAAAAAAATCTATGAGAATCAATACTAGATTTTATTATTGTATCAGCCTGCACTGTATAATTTTTTCTTCAAGCTATAGTTGGCTGTGAACGTACAAGAGACAGTATAATGGCACAAAACTATGAAGAAATATGTACTGTATTTAAGTTTAATATATGAAGATGATCCAATCTTTACTGTTCACTCTATGTGAAAATAATTTTGGCAATCATTGCATTTATAGCTTCAGCAGTAGCTGCTAGACAGAAAAATAACCTCAAGAGCAAGAATAAAAAATTAAACCACCAAATGAATGTAAAATTCATGTGAAGAAACAAATAAGGATCTAATAGGTATTACAATAATATTATATATGAAAACAGGCACAAATAAAACCACATAACCAATGGCTTCATTTATCAGCTACCAATAGATCTGTTTTAGAATGAAATAAAACATAACAAAAAGTGATTTGGCTTTGTACAAATTTCCGAAAAAAAATCACTAAAATCATGACAAGTGACTTACCTAAAGACTTTACACAAATTGTGTCGTGCCTGATTGAGGTTGCAAGCAGTGGGAAGAGGAATTGGGAAGATTCATTATATTGCAGCCTTCCTCCAACCAAGAGATTCAATATAAAGAATCGTTTGTGTTCACAAGTAAACGAAGAGGATGATTTCAGTTGCATAAGTGAATTGCTCCATGTGCCCGAGGACTGTGAATTTCTTTTAATGAATTGTCCTTTGGAATATCTAGGCCGATCATAAATTATTTTTAGTTTCTAATAGTTAAACTGAAGCTGTGCTTTAATTTTAAACAAGAAGCATATTTTTATGAGCATTGTCATTTTGTATTTCTTAGATATTTATTCTTGGTAGTTTCTATACTATAAGTTAAACATCTCAATGATAAGGTTATCCTAGAGTTCAGCTATAAAAGTATGGATGGAGACTTGGTGGGTATAGTAAAGCATCCCATATGGAGACCTAGTGGGTATAGTTGGGGATTTGTGGGTTTTTGAGGAGACACCCATACATTAAACCAGTGAAAAGTGCCTACAAAAAGAACCTAAAAATGGATTTTGAAACCCTTATGCATGTTATAATCCACTTAAAGGTAAAGCAACCAATCAATTAGTAGATCTTGTTCAAAAAAATGACTTAATATGCTCCTTGAAGCCAAATAAATATTGAAGGGGAAAAGACTAGTGCCCTATGCGAAGCTAAACCCACTTATCAAACTCCAATCTATGGATTCTTCGATTTTTCTTGGCATTCATGCTTTTCTATGGAATCATAAACTTCTGATTTTCTACAATCTTAAAAAAGGGAAACCTAGAAAAGAACAGTGATTTCAATTACCTACAAGCAACCAAGAATGCTCCTGTACCCCACAATAATCAGGGTTGCTTTACAAAAGCATTCACTTCATAACAAACATAAACAGAGAAAGGGACAAGAACAAAGTATATATATTTTTATATAAAAAGAAAGTATCCGGTAAACTATAAATTCACTGTAGCAAATGCAATAATAGGAAAATATATCCCTAGCTTACGGACATCAAGCTTTCCTTAACAGTTCAACCAAAGACAAAATTATTCATCGAGTGGAGTCTCAGAGCAAAAATCTACCAAAACATGAGCAAATTAAAAAAAGTATCCAAAGATCAAGCTCTCAGATATGATGTCACCCTCCATTCCAACACCAGCCTATATTACAACAGCGAATAGGGAGCATATAGAAATGAACTCACCTTCAAAGCAAATTGGAAAAGATGTGCGAAGGTTGAAACCCTACCACCACGGGTGCATATTTTCCAGACAGATGCAATTTACAGGAACCAAAATTGAGCTTCAATTCGATAGAAGAAGATGAAAATAGAGGTCTGACTGTTCATGGGTGAAAACAATTTTAGATTTGGGCCATTCTATTAAAAGGCCATCTGCCTGACATCTAATTGTGTCGTGCTGTCAAAGATGCAGATATTTTCACACCTTCTGCAATAACTGTGCTCAATAACTGTTATGCGGATATTTGTTCATCTTCTGCAATAAGTGCTCTCAAACATCTCCGCCCTCAGCAAGTGGAAAAATGAAAGGTCAATACCAACGAGGAAGAGCTTGGAGAAGCAGGAAAACAAGCGGGGAAATATGAACACCTTAGATGCATTTCATCTCTATCGATCACCTCTCCACCAATCTGCACCATCGGATATCGGAAGGGCTCTCAAATTCTAAGCGTGGGTGAAAATGATGAACGACTATGATGAATTCCATCACAGGCGATTGGGACTCCACCATTTTGCATCATCAGATATGAAATCGGCTGCAAATGTTAAGCGTGGGGACGCCTTCGGCGTAAAAATAAGATTAAAATTTTATTCCATTTCAATGGATTAACCATTTGAAATAGTCTCTTTGACCTAATAATTGTCAAATAAAAACATTTAAAAAAAACTAGCCACATTTAAATAATAAATATATTTCAGAATTAAATATTTAATTCCACCAATTAAATTTGATACATAAATGGACTATCTTTTAATACCCAAATTTTAAAATGTTAGTTATGCCGAAGGCGTCCCCATGCTTAACATTTGCAGCCGATTTCATATCCGACGATGCAGAATGGTGGAGTCCCAATCGCCTATGATGGAATGCATCACAGTCGTTCGTCATTTTCACCCACGCTTAGAATTTGAGACCCCTTCCGATATCCGATGGTGCAGATTGGTGGAGAGGCGATCGACAGAGATGAAATGCATCTGAGCTGTTCATATTTTCCCCGCCTGTTTTCTCGCTTCTCCAAGCTCTTCCACGTTGGTATTGACCTTTCATTTGTCCACTTGCTGAGGGCGGTGATGTTTGAGAGCAGTTATTGCAGAAGATAAACAAATATCCGCATAGCAGTTATTGAGCACAGTTATTGCAGAAGGTGTGAAAATATCTACATCTTTGACAACACGACACAATTAGATGTCAATCAGACGGCCTTTTAATAGAATGGCCCAAATCTAAAAAAAATTTCACCCACGAATAGTTGGACCTCTATTTTCATCTTCTTCTATCGAATTGAAGCTCAATTTTGGTTCCTGTAAATTACATCTGTCTAGAAAATCTGCGCCCGTCGTGGTAGGGTTTCAACCTTCGTACATCTTTTCCAATTTGCTTTGAAGGTGATTTCATTTCTATATGCTACCTATTTGCTATTGTAATATAGGCTGGTGTTGGAATGGAGGGCGGCATCATATTTGAGAGCTTGATCTTTGGATACTTTTTTTAATTTACTCATGTTTTGGAAGATTTTTGCTCTGAGACTCCACTCGATGAATAATTTTGTCTTTGGTTGAACTGTTCAGGAAAGCTTGATGTTCGGAAGCTAGGGATATATTTTCCTGTTATTGCATTTGCTATAGTGAATTTACAGTTTACCAGATACTTTCTTTTTATATAAAAATATATATACTTTGTTCTTGTCCGTTTCTCTGTTTATGTTTGTTATGAAGTGAATGCTTTTGTAAAGCGGCCCTGATTATTGCAGGGTACAAGAGCATTCTTGGTTGCTTGTAGGTAATTGAAATCACTGTTCTTTTCTGGGTTTCCCTTTTTTGAGATTGTAGAAAATCAAAAGTTTATGATTCCATAGAAAAGCATGAATGCCAAGAAAAATCGAAGAATCCATATACTGGAGTTTAATAAGTGGGTTTAGCTTGGCATAGGGCACTAGTCTTTTCCCCTTCAATATTTATTTGGCTTCAAGGAGCATATTAAGACATGTTTTTGAACAAGATCTACTAATTGATTGGCTACTTTACCTTTAAGTGGATTATAACATGCATAAGGGTTTTAAAATCCATTTTTAGGTTCTTTTTGTAGGCACTTTTCACCGGTTTAATGTATGGGTGTCAAAAACCCACGAATCCCCAACTATACCCACTAGGTCTCCATATGGGATGCTTTACTATACCCACCAGGTCTCCATCCATACTTTTATAGCTGAACTCCAGGATAACCTTATCATTGAGATGTTTAACTTATAGTATAGAAACTACCAAGAATAAATATCTAAGAAATACAAAATGATAGTGCTCATAAAAATATGCTTCTTGTTTAAAATTAAAGCACAACTTTAGTTTAACTATCAGAAACTAAAAATAATTTATGATTGGCCTAGATATTCCAAAGGACAATTCATTAAAAGAAATTCACAGTCCTTGGGCACATGGAACAATTCACTTATGCAACTGAAATCATCCTCTTCGTTTACTTGTGAACACAAACAATTCTTTATATTGAATCTCTTGGGTGGACGAAGGTTGCAATATAATGAATCTTCCCAATTCCTCTTCCCACTGCTTGCAACCTCAATCAGGCATGACACAATTTGTGTAAAGTCTTTAGGTAAGTCACTTGTCATGATTTCAGTGATTTTTTTTTGGAAATCTGTACAAAGCCAGATCACTTTTTGTTATGTTTTATTTCATTCTAAAACAGATCTATTGGTAGCTGGTAAATGAAGCCATTGGTTATGTGGTTTTATCTGTGCCTATTTTCATATATAATATTATTGTAATACCTATTAGATCCTTATTTGTTTCTTCACATGAATTTTACGTTCATTTGGTGGTTTAATTTTTTATTCTTGCTCTTGAGGTTATTTTTCTGTCTAGCAGCTACTGCTGAAGCTGTAAATGCAATGATTGCTAGAGTTATTTTCACATAAAGTGAACAATAAAGATCGGATCATCTTCATATATTAAACTTAAATACAGTACATATTTCTTCACAGTTTTGTGCTATTATATTGTCTCTTGTACATTCACAGCCAACTATGGCTTGAAGAAAAAATTATACAGTGCAGGCTGATACAATAATAAAATCTAGTATTGATTCTCATAGATTTTTTTCTGGATTTTTTAAAATTGGAAGTAAAATCTGGTAGAACTTCAAAATAATATCTAGCCATCACATTTGTTGATGTAAAACAATTTTAAATACATTGGTTTTCGTTATTAAAAGAAATGCATGAGTGAGCATGCCCCGTCTGAAAAGGTCAATTATTACCACTATTATGTAACAAACACCCAAAACTAATATTATGCAGAAAATAAAACCAGATGCTCAAAAGTGTGTTAAACTGTCAACTGTTCAACCATTTTTTTTATCTTTTTATTCTCAATTGTTCATTGTATGCAATGCTGATTGGTCAGAACCTTTGAATTCAAACATGATTTTTTAAGTTTCCTGCAAAGTGATTAACATCCTTTTAAGAGTTTTTGTTTACAATCTTTAAGAATTTTGCATTGCTTTACCAACAAAGTAACCACCCAGCCTATTAGTGAGATGGTATTCATGAGACGAGATGAAGAAATTTATATGAAAAATGTGCTTTGCGAAGAGAGGTGTGGGAATTTTTTGTGAAGGGCTTTCTTTTGTTTTGGGTTTCAAATAGAAAAATTCTTTAGTCTAGAGCATTGTTCTATGGGTTTCTATTTTGGGGAGTTTTGAGTTGGGGATATCTTTTTTGTGCATTTAGTTTTCAGTTGCTGATATCTTTTTTGTGCATTTTGTTTCTCAGGTTTGGAATCTCAAGCTCTCAAAGTACTAATGTGTGATAGGTTAATTAGGATAAATTATGGTAAATTAAATATTTATAACAATAAATATTTGACACATCATCAAGCATGTTGTAGAGTGGCAAAATAAAATAATATCATTCTAGCAAATACTTTTGCCATGAAATGCAAGTTGCACCATGAGAGGTGACAGGCGACAAGAGGTGGGTGAGCAGAAAGTAACCGTTGCACTTTGTGCCACTGGTATTAAATGCACTATTGAATCCAACCCAAGCATAAAAAATGAGCAATCCAAATTAAATTACATAGTTTTAGTGAGAAATATAAAAGAGATTTGAAGGTATTTTAATATGTAGGGGTTTGTATGGAGGTTTAGTAGTATTGAGTGTAAGCCTCTGACTTTTATGTATTCTTTGTTGTCTTAATGGTTCGATTTGTTCTGAGGGATCTTTGTGCATCATTGTGAATAGGATTTTGGATAACCAAAAACCTAAATCCGTTGTTTTCAATGAACTTTGGGTTTTGCACTAAATATTTCTATCACAAAAATAACCTAAGAACATTAAAAACAAAACAAAACAAAACAAAAAATTAAAACTACCAGATAAACATAAAATTCATTTCACAATTCAAAATATCTGTACATGAAGAAACAAATAGAGATCTAACAGTAGGTATTAGAATAATACCAAGTATAGGAAAAATATATTTTGTAACACATATAGATGAAAACTATAGGAAAACGATAATTTGTAACACATATGTTCTATATTTGTGTTTTCATATGTGATATTATTGTAATATACAATGCTAGATCCCTATTTTCTTCTTCACATACAGATTTTTAGTAATTGTAGACTAATTAATTGAAAAAACTTAGTGCATTTGAATTTTTGAATTAAATGTCAATATATTGAAAGTAAATGTAATAATTTTGTTATTGAAAATTTGCTTTTGTTTAGGATTACTAAATATGTATGTTCCATGGTGTTATTGGGGTGGGGGTGGATCCCTCTTTGCTTCTTCACATACAAACTTTTATAATTTAAGTGTGCAATGAAATTTATGTTTACTTGGTGATTTTTAATACCAACGTTTACAATTTAAGTGTGCAATGAATTTTATGTTTATTTGGTGTTTTTCACTTTTTAGTTTTTGTTTCAGCAAAACCTCTCAATTCCAATATACTTAGATCCACTTTTGTTTATTGTGAATAGATTGAAACAACAGCTATCAGGAGGTTGGTTTTGGTTTGTCTTACTTTTAAGCAACTTCTGCTCATTTTCTCTCTTCTGCATCATTGGCAGCAGGACACATTTTTTCCAAAATCTTATAGTAAGTCACTTGCAACATCATTTTATGTTGTGTTGTATTCTTTTCTAAACACTTTTGTTGTTACCTATCAAATTAGCAGATTTTTAGATTCCTACTTGCTTTTCCACATTCATATTTCCAGAACTTGTGAAATGAATTTTTTGTATACTTTAGAACACAACAAACATAGTGGAGACCTAGATTATTTCTGAAAAACACATCATATTGATAGAAATTAATGAAATCAAAGAAATATAAAGTGTTATATTTCTTTCTAAACACTTATGTTCTTATCTATCAAATTAACACATTTTTTCAATATTCAAATGAATTTCATATGTAACACATATGTTACATTTTTCTGCCTATTTTCATTTACATGCTTACCTATAAATGTTTTAGTCCAACTTATACATATATTTCATCCACTCATGCCAGGTCATGGGTACACATTCAACTACTCCTATGCAACCAAGCCTATCCATTACATTGCATCCAACACCCGCAATTTCAGAGTCAACATCCACTCTTAATAAACCAGACTTAGTTCACACAACCATTCAACATCTTTCTGCAACTATAACTAATAGTTGCCATGACATCATTGACATTCTCAAACTTGCATGGAAAATAGAGAGTCCTATTGAAGATTTCGTTGTCGAGATGTTTCAGGCCTTAGTCTCAACTTACCAATCTAGCTATGCAAAATTAGAGGGTTTGTGCAATTTCATAACGGAACTAAAGTATGATTAACACTATAATATTGTTGCAGCTCCTACGATAATCATTGTGTTCCAAAGATCCCTTCGCACCTTTTAGTCCATTATAAGTTTTAAAATTTTGGGCATATACTAAGCCTACTTATGGCTGGAATGTAAAGAAACAATATAGCCTTCTATACTCGTGTCTAATATGCTCTTCCAGTATAAGTTTTGTAAATACTGTTTAGAACACGAAAGTGTTGCAAATTTTCCCTGTACTATTTTTCCCCAAAAGGGCTCCAATATTACAAATATATTTGTTTACCATTCACATAGATAGTGTGATTTCAACTTTCATTGATTGAAATTAATGTCCAATAAATATTTAAAATATTTGTTTCCATAACAAATATTTAGGTCTTTCTAAGTCTTAAAAACTAAACACACAATACTTCGACATACACTATTTTTAAACATAACACTTGGAATACGTCTTGTACTATATAGCTTGCATAAAATTTAACCCATTCACAAACCATTGGTTTGTTAAACGTGTAGATAAACTATGTCACAAAATATTATCAATTGTATGATTCCCTTCTTTATCTTGCAATTGTGGTTTCCCTTATTAACATCACTCATACAATTAAGCAGCACCTTTATTTGACATGTCATTAAACCCAATTCTAACACTCACAACTACGTTTCAGGCACAAAGCTTCAAATACCTTTAACCTTCTCGATGGCAGCTTTGACTCCAAATGTCGTTGAAGATATTCTTGCAGGCATCTTTGATCTTGACCCTTCATTACAAATCATGTCCATAAATACAATACAACATGCTCATTCAACAGATGTTAAGTACCGGGCTGAACTCTCTGATGGTGTCCATACCCATCCTACTTTGTTTCCTAGCTAGTTCAACAATCTTGTTGTTGAAAAAGCGATGGTCATTGGGTCTATTATCGACCTTGCAGAATATACATCCAAAGTTTTCAACAAATACACGTACGTCCACCATTACTCTATTTTTTAATGTTGCTTTCATTCACTGATGTGATGTTCCTAAATCATTTACATCATTACATTGCAGGGCTATAATTAACAATAATCTTGAAATGGTATCGAATAAAGAACCACTTGTTGGCACTCCAACTCCTCTTTTGCAAGCAACAAGTAATTTTCCATCTACTAGCTCCCAAGGACCATTTGAATTACAACAGGATGCAATTTCTACCCAAGAACCAACCATATGCCTTTGAGATACTTCCCATCAAATCTTTAACCCCATACTATAAGCGTTGGTCCATTGAGGGTAGAGTATTAGCAAAGAGTCCAATCCATGAGTTTCACAATGCTAATCGAGAAGGAAAAGTTTTTGGTTTTGACTTCATTGACAAAGAAGGCACTGACATACATGTCACCTGCTTCAATGAACTTGTTGATGAATTCTATAATGTTGTACACTCTGATTGTGTATACATTATTTGTAATGGTCGCATACAAGTTGCTAATAAAAAATATAGTAGCTCAACGAACCCATTTGAAATTTTCCTACACAAATCATCAACAATTACTCCTTCTCCATGTGTAGACTCTACAATCCCCATGCATAGCTTGCATATCAAAAGCATAGATTCCCTACTATCACTACCTATTAATTCCATTTTTGATGTTCTTGGCATACTTTTGTCTATCTCCCCTACATCAACAATCTGTAAGAGAGATGGGATTGAAACAGTAAAGTGCACTGCAACAATCACAGACATGTCATGCTTGAGTATTGATGTTACACTTTGGGGTCGTCATTGTCAATTCTAAGGTAAAGAAATATCTACTTTGTCTCTTCTACTAACCCCTCCCATTATCTTGATCAAATGTGGATGTATAACCTCCTGGGGTGGAAAAGCTCTTGATACCATATTTGCAACTACAATTATCACAAATCCAAAACTATTACAAGCGTCAACATTGCATGACTAGTATGCCACTATAGGGAGGGAGACACCCTTCCTCTCACTCTCAATAGATCACCTTTCTTCCAACAAGTTTGGAAATCCAATAGAGATTGCATCGATCAATAGTACTAATTATCCTGGAAAGGCAAATGTTTGTGTAAAAGCAAGCATATCAAAGGTCCACTTGGAAAACTTTTACTACCTCTCTTGTCCTCTTCTGGTAGGCAATAAGAACTGCAAGAAGAAGGTTGTACAAAAGAAACCCAATAGCTTTCATTGCCCAAAGTGTTCTATTGATCTCCCTGGATGTGACTTTAGCTACATGGTCAAAGTGGACTTGGACGATGGCACAGGTTCTCTTGTTAAAGTTACTACATTCGAGGGGCCCGCACACAGCATGTTTGGAGTTTCCGCTGAAAATATTCAACTACTTATGGCTGAACCTAATGCAACTAAACCCGTGCTAGATCAAGTTCTTGGGCACCAGTTTCTCTTTAAAGTGGCCATCACAATTAATTCTTTTACTGGGAAAGAAGTACAAAGCTTTGTAATTACAGCAATTAAAACTGTTTAGAGTTTACAAGTACCTCTTATTTTTGAGAATAAATTATAGTCTTTGCTTATGTAGTACAATGTTTGTTGTTGTCCATACCACCATATGTAATGATGTGTGCCTAAAATATCAAATGAATTGAATACAAAGTCTCTTTTTATATGACAATGTTGTCTAATGCACATGTTTTGTAATATGTTTATTACTTCATTGGTAGTCTTGCTAATTTAACTCACTTAACTTAAACGTGTTATTTCAACTTTTCTCATTATCTAATGCAAAATAATATTGCATTGGTCTCTTCCTCGGCAACCACTACCATGGAAAACCAAGCTGAAAGTATGGAAGCACAACCGTCTCATCGTAACCATCTAAAACAATTATGGTACCAAGCAAATAAGGATTCTATTAATAGACGAAGTAGAGAAAACCATCATAGTAACCTTGCAAGCTCCTCCACACCCCCACCTTGTCTTTCCAATTACCCTCCCCCAGTGCAACCCCCACCACCTCAAATACAATCTACATTTCACCCTTGTTCTCCCTCCCAAAACCTCCATCCTCCACTATGTCCTCCAAACTATTACATCGCTAGAAATTCTTTCCGCTCAAAGTTGGACAACCTATCAAACATATCAACATGCTAGGTATGCATGGAACGATATCCAGGAATACATATTAAGCCATTAAATGGTAGTAGTGCTTTTTCATGATGCATTTCTGAAAAAAATGGTGATCGCTTCTCACAGTGGAACAACATAGACCCTGGAGAGCAACCTACTTGTTTACAGCGCCTATCTCAGATTGAAGAAATGCTTATATCAATAGTTAGCCCTATTATCCAAGTTACTTATGCAAGAGGGGGACAACTAAAATACAATGGCCACACTATTTGTTTTCCTCAGGATATTATAGTAATTGCCAATTACTTGCCACGCCATATACATGACTTGGATATACTCATAGTCAATAAAAAAAATATTGACTCCCAACATTACAATTTCTATGTTTGCAGAACACATGTTCATGAGGCTTTGCAATATAAAATCCGCTATGACCCCTACTACAAAGATGTTCAATTAGATGAGACCTCTCTCTTATCCTTGCCTATTCCCTCCACTGACATCTCTGAGCTTCTAAATGCAACAGTCTCAACTTCAGACCCCCTGATTTTAGCTTCATGGAGACAGATAATATAACCGAAGAACAATTGCAAGAGAATGCGGAAGCAACAACTTCATTTGTCGCAAACCTGCCCCCTGCACGTACTGAAGTGCAAGAATTACGAGCCCTATTGGAGTTAGGCAAGGGACGACCAACTCCTACTATTGATTGGCCACCGATTTCTCTTACGCGTCTCAATGAATAAACCACTGAAGACTTTTTTGTTATCGCATTCCCGACATTATTTCCAAAAGGTAGAGCTACATTCAATCAACAAAGTATGAAAGAGGTCAAGCTACATGAATATGCTCTCCATCTTCTTCGATACCATGATAATAGATTTGGCCAACACCCACGATTTAGATACTTCATACTTAATATTCTTATGCGTCACCGTGGCCAGGCCACAACTTCAGTATTTGTTCAAAAACACTTTGAAAGTAGACTGCCAACAACAATATTTGACTTGCGCCAAAGACTCAAGGACCTCCTCGATGAACATCTTATAGACCAGGTTATGCGGTTCGGCTCAAAAATTCATGGTACCCGCCCCTTCTGGACTCTTCGGAGGGGGGAGCTATTAGACATGGTTATTCAAGTTGGTTTTCCAACTATATTCTTCACCCTTAGTGCAGCAAATACTAAATGGCCAGATTTACACAATGCCATGCCATCAACCGCACATACAAATCCTTCAGCAGCTGCTCGATGGAGGATCCAAAATATAGTGCAAAACCCACACCTCTGTGCACTTCATATGCACCACTGATTTACTGCATTTCGTGAGGAGGTTTTGGAAAAGATTCTTTGCACAAATGACTACTGGTATAGGTAAATTCACTCCACAATCTTTTATATTTACGTCTTTCATTCATCATTTCCTTAATACTATTTTTTGTGTCTAGGTATGAATGGAAACACCGTGGCTCTGCACATGTCCATGGTTTCCTTTGGCTCAAAGACGCACCCGATATTGCTAGATTGCAATGGAATAATCTTCGATCAATACAACAAGAAATCGACTATAGTGACAACTATGTCTCTACTTGGAACCCACGTCCCAGCCAAAGCTCAATTGCAAGAGTTCCAAGGTCCTCCTTAATCAACCCCTGCCTAATGGATACAACAATGATTATGTTGTCTACCCCTTCAGATGACTACAATGAATTGATCAATTGTGTTCAGCACCATACGCGTTGTTCCTTGCAAACATGCTTGTGGAGAAAAGGAGATACCGTTGAATGCCGCTATAAAGCCCCTTGGACCATGCAAAATAATTCAACACTCTCAAATGAGAGTGGGCAGCTAAAGCACACCCCTTCTCGTAATGATGACCGAGTTAATCTTCACAACCCCACTATCCTCTCCATTTGGCGCGCAAATGTAGATTGCCAACCCATTCTCTCAATAGATGCAATGCTCAAGTATATCACGAAATATTCAACTAAAGTAGAAACCAAATCTGAAACATACTATGCAATGCTTTCTCGTATATCAACAACTGTTGATCCTGAAAAGCCAGCACCAATAGCTTTTAGGAAAATTCTTGTTGACAACCTTGTGGATCACGATATTAGTGCTCAAGAGAGTTGCCACCTTCTCTTAAAACTACCACTCTGCTTGTGTAGCCGAACATTCGTTACTTTAAATGTCAACCAAAAAAACTATCAACGCGTTCCACTCTCAGGCACATGTAAATCACCACACACAAACTACATTGATGCATACATGGCTCGTCCTATTTATCTAGAGGCAATGCCACTAATAGAAGTGACTCAAAAATGGAGCTTCAGAACCACACGTAAAGTGAACCAATGGAAAGAGCGCTCCTCTAAAGCAGTAGTTCGAGTCTCCCCTCGCTTCACAAGCGTTCGCTCTAAAGACGACCCAAGATTCCATGACTTCTGCTGGAGTGAATTGGTTCTCTACAAACCTTTTCATAACGTTGCTATTGACCTTGGTTCCACACCAACTCAAATTTTGGCACAGCGGGATAGGATGGCATGCACTTACCATCCATGGCATACTCGACCCAGTCAACCAGATACAACCTCTAATACAGAACCTAACTCTCCATCAGACGATGTTGAACCCCCACATCAATGCAACCAATCTGAGTGGCAAGTCTTGTCAATTCTTCACCCAGGCCATCCACTCCAATTGGATGTGCTTGACATGCTAGGGAACTGTGAATTAGAGCTTAACCATGACTAGAATACTCATTCCATAAATCCAATAGAGCTTAATGTAGTATCCAAGTTCATAGACTCAAACCGCACAAGATATCAAGTCCCCGTTTCGCCGTTTCTAAATACCCAGCACACCCTTTCATTAGAACAAAAGAAAACACTTGATTTAGTGTTGTCACACCTATCCTCCATTACTTACCAGCCATCACTCAAAATTATAGTTCAAGGAACTACAGGAACAGGAAAATCACACCTAATTAAACAACTCAAGTATGCACTAGATTCTTCCAGTCCAACCGGGCAATCATCACTACTACTACTCGCACCAACAGTTGTTGCAAGATTCAACATTGGAGCATCAACTATTCATTCAACACTGTGTATCCCCATCAAAGAGTTTGCTCCCTTGCAGGGCCAAACACGAGCAAGCTTCCAAGAGAGATTGTACTTTGTTCGGTACATTTTAATAGACGAAATGAGTTTCATCGAACCCAAATTACTTGAGCGAATCGACTATCGCTTACGCGAAGCTTTCCCAACAAACAACCAAAGCCCTTTTGGAGGCCGCTCAATACTGCTTTTTGGAGACCTCGGCCAGCTACCACCGGTCAAAGACATTCCTATGTACTCCTCTACTTCCTATCGGGGCACACTATGGCATAGCTTCCAAACTGTTGTTGCACTAAACCAAATATTTTGTCAAGCGGGTCAGGATCCGACTCAACTTCTATTTTGTGATCTCTTATGCAATTTAACAAAGGCTCAACCTACTATTACAAATTGGCAACTATCAATGTCAAGGTCAAGCTCGACATTATCACCTTCTGAACAAACTGCTTTCGTATCATCCATACATCTTTATGCAACTAATGAAAAGGCTTCACTCCATAATAAACATATGTTGTTGTCTCTAGCTAAGCCTATTGCAATTGCCACTGCTGAGCAAATAGGGAGCTCTTTCACCTCAAATCCAAATGATGACCAACTCCAACCTAAGATTCTAATTTTTGTCAACCAAAAGGTTATGTTATCTTGTAATCTATGGACGGATACTGGCCTTGTTAATGGAGCTCTTGGTATAGTACAAGAAATAATCTACAAGGAGACTGATAAACCACCACAACTCCCTTTCTTTGTTGTTGTTCGATTCCAGAATTACATTGGGCCTGCCTGGGATACAAACAATCCCAAAGATGTCCCTATAACACCCATTAGTCGTGGTGGTCGACGACAAATCCCACTTAAAATGGCATGGGCGTTAACCATCCACACATCACAAGGGCTTACACTTGAGATGGCCACCATTGACATCGGCAACATTGATCGACAAGGCTTAACATTCACGGCAATTTCCAGAGTCACTCATCTTTGCAGCCTTCGAATCCACCCGCCATTCAGTTTTGAAAGATACACACGCATGCAACAAAGCCCATATGTTGCATGTAGGATCCACGAGGAAGCTCGACTGTCTACACTATCAGCATCAACCATTTGAAATGCCCTTCTTCAATTCAGGTAACCAATAAGTACAAGTATGTTCACTTTAAACATAGCTTGAAGAGATTTCTACTTTTACAACTACTCAAATGATAATAGTGGTAGAGTATAGAGATAACATAATAGAATCATGCATCATCAAGTAAGAGTTTGACTTTAGAGTCTTCATTGTAATATTATCTCTCTAATATTGCTCATTTTTGACAAAGTGAGAGTTGACCCTGAAGATTTTGCTAAGGGACTTATTAAAAGGTGAACAATAAGCTTGTTCAATCCGGTGTAACTATTAGTGCCTCTAGTCTTAGTGCCACTATTATAATGCATTTTTAATTGAAATGTTTGTTTTACATTATGTTTATTTAATTAAATGTTCTTAAAGTCCAAAATATCCTACACAGTTGTGCTAACTTGTCATTTTCTTTTTTATTAATTGTTATCCTTTGCTCATTCATTATCATTCTTATATTATAATGTTGTACTTCAAATTATATGTATATTCCATCCACACATACCAGGTCATGGCTACACAATCGGAAATTCCTATACAACCAAGCCCCCTGACAACATCAAAGTCATCGTTAACTCTTAATAAACCTGACTCTGTGCATACAACTATTCAACACCTTTCTGCAACTGTATCTAATAGTTGCATCGACATTGTCAAAAAACTCAAATGTGCATGTTAGCCAGCAAATGCTATCATAGATTTGGATATTGAGATGCTCGAACCCTCAATGTCAACATACCAATCCAGCTGCACAAAGCTTGAGGGCTTGTGCAATTTCCTAAGGGAGATTAAATATGATCAACTCTATAATACCTGTATACTTTAGAAGAAAAGTGTTGATAATTGTTTTTTTGCAATAAATGTTTTTGTTGTTAATGTGGGTTGTGGATGACTTTATCTCCTTCAGCTACTACACCCAACTGCATCCCTAATTCTCTTTTGAGGTACATGTCTGATAGTAATTACAATATTATCATATAACAAAGTTGGAGATATTGGATTTGGTTTACAGTAATTACAATATTATCAACCATGTATTTGTAATTGAGTCATATTGCTGATCTGTATTATACAACCATATCCATTATTATAAATCTGTGGAAGTGATACTTCAAAATATATGTGATTAAATCGTCTAAGGCTTAAGTGATTAATCAAGGGTGCCATATAAGTGCCAATACTATTATTGAAGGGAGTACAATTCATTTTAAGAGTTTTATTTTTTTGTTGCAAACATATTCATTATATTATATTATAGAAACAGGTGGCTATTGGTATTTTAAGATTGTCATCTGGAATGTCTATGATTAACATAAGTGAACTTTTTGGGTGTGGAAAGTCAATAGTTGCAAGAGTTGTGACAAAGTTCATCAATTCTATGCATGTTAGTTTTCAAAACTACTAGGCTCCTAAGAAATTCTTCCTTCTATAGGTTATGTGAAGGTGGAGAGAGGTTAAATGGAATTTTAGTTTCTATTGGTTCATCAACTATGAGAGAGTATATTGTTGGTGATGGCGGATATCCATTTCTACCATCGTTAATAACACCTTTTAGTGGAGCTGCAACAGATAATCAAAGGTTATTCAACTTTAAACTATCTTCAACTAGCATTGTTGTTGAACATGCCTTTGGAAAGCTAAAAAATGTTTGGGGAATTTTAAATTCAAAAATTTGTCATCCAAATTTGCGAATGCTGCCAAAAACTATTTTTGTGTGTTGTATTTTGCATAATATTGTGTTGAAAGTTGAAGAAGAAGATGGTGAAGCTACTTGTCTTGATGAGTATGAGAATAATATAGCAAACAATGAAGCAATAGCAGAGGATTTTGCTATAGGGTTAGCTCGAATGTCCTTAATGGAATTCGTCAATGACATTGAAAATGTTGTGCATCTAAACAGTTGAAGGCTGAATTTTGATCAAGACTTTGAAATCTTCTTACCTTATTGTCTAAATTTTGTCACCTCTATTTTGATTCTTTTTTACAATTACTCATGATTAGTTTTATGATATATTAACTGCCAAAAAATAATATATTTACTTAAATCAGTTTTTATGCTTACTTCTGCACTATTGTTTTCATTCTTTCCTATTGTGTGGTTTCTTCATTTACTAATGCATTCCTTTGTTTCTCATGAGCTATTATGTACAGAGACGCAATTTTTTAAAATGTTTTTTTGCTCTATTAGAGACATCTTCAATATTCAATATCATCTAAAAAAGTCAATTGGTAATAATAAAAAGCACCTCACACAAACAACCAGCATGTTGTTGTGACAGTGTAAAAACTTTAGTTTTACTTCACTACGGTCAATTTTGCAACCTGTTGTTTGAATAAAGTTTACTTACCTATTGGAAGTGTTTTATTTGAGGTTCTGTGTACTGTCATCAGAAAAGTAAAGTAAAATGGATTCTTGTATGTTAATTTTATTTTATTTTTCAATTTTTGTATTAAGTAGCCTGTCAAAAATAAAATGAAACTTCTGCTCTGTCTGTATATATTGAGAGTATTATAACAGATTTAAAAAGAATACAATTTCTGCTAGCATCTTTTTTGTCAATAATGATAGATTTGAATTTCCTGTGAATAATTCTTTGTCAAAATTAACAGCAACAAATGATAATTAAATATAAAAATATAGAATTCATAAAAATTAATGGTAAGGAATGATAATTAAATATAAGAATATACACTTGAATTATTTCTTATTTTAATAGAAGAAAAAACAATATAAAAAATATACATTTAAAAAAATACAACTTAAAATGACTGCTTCAAAATAAGCAGCAAAATCAAATATACATGGGGACACCAGCTCCACAAATTTCTCCTAAAAAAAATGAGCAGTGGCTGCTAATGAAAATAAGTTAAGCAGCCACATGGGGACATGAGGTAAGCTTATCTAAAAAGGAACACTCCTAATACGCATATTTTAGGCCGATAATATGAAGAGGATTAGCGACGCTTTGGTCAACGAGACTCGCTATTTCTGTCTGAGGTTGAAAAAGCACACCCAAAGAAAACAAGTGGATACCCTTTTCTGTGTACACATTTTAGCAGCATTTCGTTAAATGAAAGACACTACTGAGATGTCTTTACGAATCCTAAAATGTGGTTTAATAATTTTCTATTTAAAACACTACTCATCTATTGCCAATAGAAAAGCAACTATGCCCAATAAAGATTAAGATTACCATCCATACCCTATTTCCACATATGCATAACAACATTCTTCCAAGAATGAAACATCGATACCAATGTATAACTGGGAGTTCATAGAGTTTTGACTTCACGCTTTCTAAACTGTACACAGCAAATCACTCTCAACCGGCAGATTTGTTGTCATTAAGAGCTTATGCTTTATACAATTAATATTTCCTCTGAGTTAGAATTTATCTTTTTTGTTTAACATCCTTGGGTCATGTTTTGTGTTAGGTGACGGCAAATGGAGTTGTTACTATGTCCCTGGACTGTCCAGGAATGTCTTTGATGTAAGCTCTAAATGCAATGGTTTCCACACCTATTTTCAAAGATTGAAGAGTACAGATTCGATCAACTTCATATGTTAATACATTCTTCTTTATAAAGCTTCGTCTATTTTCCTCAGGTCTCTTAGGTATTTTTAGTTTGACTCATATATGCAGTGGGTTTATAAGTATACAAATTAAGCCAACTTACTTACAATTCATTTAATGATCTGCTTTTGGTATTGAAATCACTTAAACTTCATTTCAATATTTTGTCTTCGGCGTACCCATTGCACCCCAAGGTGCGATTGCTAGTTTTATTATTATGGTCTTTGTGGCAGAAAAAAAAAGGTGCCTTGAAAAATTGAAATAAAAATGTTATGCTCATAATCTAGGAAAATCAACTTGAAAATTTGTGAATACAAAGTTTATGCTCAAGATCCCTAAAAATCGACCCTTATGTTTAAAAAAATTTAGCCTATGAAATTGAAGAAAATTAATTTTGGAAATTTGAAAAGTTAAAAATCTTACATTTTACTTTAAGAAAATTAAAATATAATGTCTCAACAAGAAAATAATGAATTTTTACTAGGCAAACATTTTAACAATAGATAACCTCTAATTCTTTAACTTAAAAAGAGGTCAATGATTTATAAATCCAATCTTAATAGTAAATCCAATGATGATAATGGTGAATCCAATCTTAATAGTAAATATAATATAAATGGGTAATTTTTTTTTAATGAATAAGACATGTTTCTATTAGTTAATTGAAAAACAATATTAAAATAGCTAGAGGAAAATTCATTGCCAACAATTCAACTGGGGAAAATTCACCGCCATCACAAATTTTCCTAATGGTTGTGAAGAGGTGAATTTGTGATGACACATTGAATTGTTGGTGGTGAATTTGCCTAAAGCCTATTAAAATATTTGTTTGAATTTCTCAAAGACCACAAACAAGGGAAAAGTGTTGGACAATCCATGCCCTAAGATATTTTTTTTTAACATCAAGGAGGGTTAAATTTTTATTAAATTAAAGAAACACTACAAAGCAAGGGCATTAAATGGCCCTATCAAGTTCAATCAAGTGATCCAATTGTTGAGACAAATCTAGGGGTAATTGGCCCTGATACACCAAATTCCAATCACGAATATGATCTGACACCCATTTAGCCAGGCAATCAACCACCCCATTCCATTCTCGAGGAATATGAGTGAAATTAATATACTCCAGAGAAGCACAGAGGGTGAGAATTTGTTGCACAATCAAAGCCAGTTGCCAGCTCACATCATCCAAACACCACATTTTCAATAAGTTCACCACAACCTATGAGTCAGACTCATAGATGAACCTTCGCCAACCCAGTTGACTGCCCCGCTCCACAGCCAATAAAATTGCCTTAGCCTCCATAAGATTATTAGTATGAAGGCCCTTATACACAGAAAAGATAAACTAAACCTCCCAATAGCTATCCCTGCATGACCCGGGTTTTCGCAAGAAGAGCCATCAAAATTGATTTTTAGGACTCCATGAGGAGGATTCCATCTCCCCTTCCTATTCACCTTCGAGGTAGGATGTCTACATCTATTACGCATGAGCTGTCATTGCAGATGAGGAAGATGAAGATGATTACAACAATCAACGTCATGAGGATCCACCGACACAGTCATATCACACTTAGCCGCAATTGTTTCCCCTAGAGAATGTAGAATTTTCCACCATAGATGAGGGGCCCTCAGCGGTGAATCCTGAAAAATTCACCTATTCCTTTCCAACCACAATTTCCAGATAATAAAGGAGGGCCCAAGAGCCCAAGAACCCTGAAGAAAGGTGGTAGAAACAGGGGCCTTGCCCCACCGTTCCCCAAACTCTGCCAAAGAGGAAGCATGCCAACAAGTCGTATTCCACACACCCCACCAGAAATGCCAAATCTCCCTAGCATAGGAACAATGGAAGAAGAGATGGGAGACACTCTCTTCACCACCATGACATAAAACACACATAGAGGGGCCGTGAAAACCCCGCTTAGATAAATTATCCCAAGACACTGGTTCTAAGCCACTAACCACATGAAGAAGTTGCACTTGGGCCAAGATAGCTTGTGCCAAACTTGCTTCCACCAAGGGACTTCAATGTCTCCAAACAACTATCTACCTAACTGCTTATAACCAACCGCCACAGAGTACTTTCCAGACAAATCTGAACCATCCCAAGCCAAGACATCAGGGCCCCTCAGAGAATTACAAGCATGAGAAGCCAAAAGCTCAAACGGCTCCTGCCTATCCCCCTCAAACCCTCCAAGTGGCCACTCAGAAGGGTGCTTCAAGCGAAAACTTATAGCCAATCCACCATGTTGCGCCACCTTATAATGTTCCACAGTATCCTAGCCAACCGCAACAAAAACATCGCAAAGGGACTGGAGGTGAGGACAAGAAGAGAGAATAGAAGGGTGACCATCCCAAGAATCAAACCAAAAAAGAGCCTGTGACCCTAAATGAAAGATCCAAAAGAGTGCACTCTTAATCAACTGCTCCCCCACTTTCAACGTATGCCAAATCATAAAACCACTCCCTTCCAAAGCATAACGAGGAACCTAAAAAGAAGTAACACCCCAAAGATATTTATGGTTGAGAATACGAGCCCATAGCTGATGTTGATTAGTACACCATCGCCAGTACAGCTTGGCAGCAAGATCTTTCCCATTCAAAATAACAGAGCGTAAACCAAGCCCCCCTTCCTGCTTTAGTCTACACACAGATTCCCACTTAACAAGGCTCCACTTGGAGGACAACAAATTACCACTCCAAAGAAATTGATGAGAAAGAGCATCAAATTCCTTAAGGAAATACATAGGAGCTGCTTGAACAAAGTACCTATAGGTGGGGAGGGCCTGAATAATAGACTTGAGAAGAGTCACCCTGGTAGTAGTAGACAGCCAACGATGAGTCCAATGAGTAACCTTCCTCTGAAGCTCATCGAGCAACAACTGCCAGAAGGACCTGGGCTGACGGCCAACAGCACGAGGAATACCCAAGTAGACAAAGGGAAGAGACCCAATTTCAAAATGCAAAATAGCAGCAATCCATTGTTGGATGGCATGAGGAGTATTAAAGAAGAATATGGACAACTTTTTCTCATTGACTTTCTGGCCTTAAGCCGCAAGATAGTCATCCAAAGCTTTCCTGAAGGAATCAGCCTCTCTAATACGAACCAGCCCCATAAGAGAGGTTTCATCCACAAATTGAAGATGAGAAAGTGTTGGCAAGCCCATCCCCCACTGCCACCCGTGAATCAAACCATGAGAAACCTGGGATTTAAGAAGTCGACCAAGCCCCTCAGCCATAATAATAAACAAATAAGGTGAGAGCGGATCTCCCTGATGAAGGCCCCTAGTAGCCCCAAAAAGATCTAAAGGTTCCCCATTCACAATAACCGAAAAAGAGGAAGAGGTCACACAACTCAAAACCCAACTCACCCATTCAGGGGAAAAACCAAAGGCCAAAAGAATATTCTGAAGAAAACTCTATTTAACTCTGTCATAAGCTTTGGCAATATCCAAATTGATAAACATAGACCTATCCTAAGAGGTATCCATGGAATGAATGGCTTCAGACACAACCACCACCCCATCCAGAATTTGACGACCAACCACAAAGTTACCTTGCTCCTCAGAAATGATCACTGGTAGACAATATTTGAGCCTCTCAGCAATCAACTTCATAATAATATTGTACTCCACATTACAGAGCGCAATAGGTCTAAAGAAGTCAATCCTGTCAGCCCCTTCCTTCTTAGGAATGAGAATAAGAAAAGTAGCATTCACTGCACGAAGCATCTGCTTACTATGAAGAGACTCCTGAACCACTTCCAACAAATCAAGCTTCACAGTATCCCAAAACTCTTGAAAAAACTCAAATGGGAAACCATCCGGACCAGGGGCTTTCCCCTTACTCATCCCAAACACCACCTCTTCCACTTTCGACAAAGTCATTAGGCGAATAAGAGAAGCATCCAACTCATGAGAGATTAAAGAGGGAATGCAAGCCAAAACCCTATTCTCTGCAACTTCCACAGGGAGTGAATCCTCCATGAACATATTAGAGTAGAACTGGCGAGCCTCCCCAAACAAAGCTTGCTGTGAATAAATCGAAAGACCCTTAGAGTTAACAAGAGAAGGAATAAAACACTTATTTTGACGAGCTTGCACTGAATGATTGAAAAAAGAAGTATTCTTGTCACCCTCTTGAAGCCAATCAATTCTAGCCTTTTACTTCCAGAAAATCTCTTCGTGAAGCTCCCATTCCTCCACCAATTTTAGAGCCTGGGCCTCATCATGCCCAAGGGCTTTCGAGAAACCCAAATCCCAAATCTGGCAGGTAATAACAACAAGGCAATCCTGCGCCTCTCTTTTCCTGGCCCGAAAATTACCAAAAAACAACCTATTCCATCACTTAAGGTGATACTTGACATATTGCAGCTTCTTAACCAGATAATACATGGCAATACCATATGCAAGGGCGCCATCCTACCATCACTTAGCAATAAGATCTCCCAAGGAGGGGTCATGGAGCCACATAAGTTGGAATTTGGAAGGAGGATTCTTTGGACTTGGGAAGGCAGAATTCGAAAGCTTTATTGGCCAATGATCAGAGCCACACCAATCAAGAATCTCAGAGGAAATAACCAAGCTACCTCTAACCCAAGAGCAAGAGACAAGGAAATGATCAAGCTGCTGGAAGATCACTTCAAGCCCACTCCATCTATTATTCCAAGTGAAAGTTTCGTTAGAGGGTTTAACATCCACCAGAGCCAGAGAGTCCACATTAGTCTGAAACAGATTAGAAGTAGGACCAAGCCTAGGCAACCCTCCCCTTTTCTCCTTCAAGCTCAACACCGTATTGAAATCACCAACTAAGATCCAAGGCAAAAAGGGTACACAAGACCTAACATACCTGATATGATCCCAAAGCTGGGTTTTACCCCGAATGTCAATCAGAATATAAACATTACTAGCTAAAATAGTCTCCCCATATTCCAAAATCGAAGCCACCACAAAAATAGCAGACTGGCTTGAGATCCACCAGCAAGGAACAACCTCCTAGGATCCCAGAAAAGAGCCAGACCCCCAGAGATTCCCCTAGACCCAATACACTTGCACTGGCCTGTAAACCAAATATGAGGGGTCTGTTGAAGCATGAGGTCCACCCAAAGCTTAGTTTCTTGAACACATAAGATATCAAGAGAATGCACCACAATCAAATCTTGAATAGCCTTTTGACGGGGGGTGCTATTCAACCCCCTTGCATTCCATGAGAGAATAATCATGAGGAAGGTTGAGAGAAATGGGCCTCCAAGGTATTAATAGAACCAGATTCCACCAACAGATCTCAAGTAAATTTAAGCTTGTCTACATCCTTCTTACGACCATATTTCAAATAATTATCAAAATGCCCCTTCTTGAGAGGGTGTTGCAGAATCCCCCAAGCAGGAGACGCTCCCCTACCTTTACTTGAGGAGAAAACTACCTTAGCTAAATCTACTAAAACAATATCATCCTGCCCATCCGCAGAGGTCCCAGGAGGCTCAGAAATCCTCTGCTCTAATACTGGAGAGATATTTTGAACAAAAATTGCCTACTCCAGCCCTATATCCAACCCAACATCCATACCCATGGCCCCAGAATAAATCTCAATAGGGATCCCTTCCTCCAAAGTCTGATTGTCCAGGACCTCAAACCGATTGAAACCCTCGTCACTCTGTCTATCCTTATGGGCCCGCTTCTGACCCCTCCCTTTATTTCTCTGCTTAACAGGAATAAATCCATCCTTATCCGACCCCCCCTCAGCCACAGATGTCTTGCTTTTATCCCCTTTATCCATCAAAGGCCTAGAAGACGGCGAAGAGGAAGCCCTAGCCGCTTTGGATGCCCGAGGACACTGGAGCTGAAGGTGTTTGTACATGTGACAAAAGCGGCAATGAAAAGGAAGAGACTCATAGTCCAGTGGTTGAATCCACGAGGCATAGCCAATACAAATCTCTAAAGAATCTGGAAAAGGGTTATTTAAATCAATTTCAACACATATGTGAGCATAAGAGAATACCTTTTTATCCAAAGTATTTTGGGCGATGGTAGCTGGCTTCCCAAACAAAGCAGAAATCCAATGCAAAATATCCTCCCTCCAAAACTCCAACGACAGCCATGGAAGGCAAACCCAGATAGGAACTCGTTTAGGAAGATCCTCTATCACATTAAAACCTCCATGCTAGGGCTTAATGAACAAGCCCACATGATTGTAGAAGTATGGCCCTCCCTCGAAAACACGATTACGGTTCGAGATGCAAGAGAAATCAACCATAAAATAGCCATTCCCAGCCACCAACAGCTCGAAATCACCCTCAACCTGCCAGGTGCGATGGATCCAAGACTCCAATGCCAAGAGAGGTACATGAATACCCAAAAACTTACAGATCAAAAAATGTTGACTCCAATAAGCAATCTCCTCCTGAACCGATTCAGGAGAAATAACCAGAACAAGGTGATCATGGCTCTGCTGCAGGCACCGGTTCACTTTCTTGAGCTTAGAGCTCTCTCCCACAAAAGACGAATCCATCTTTTGTGTATGCATGGCTGACGAAAATGACTGAGAAGGCTTTGGCCCAGCAAGCACCAGGCTTTTGGTAGCCCCAGCAATACCCCATCCCCGAGCACCAACCCCAACACCTGCAGACCCACACCGCTTCCACCACCCACACCTCCCACACCCACACCCACACCCACACCCCACATGCAACACACCCTCCTTCCCCCCGCACCAACTCCACCCCCACGTGTAGCACGGGAACCACAAGCCCTAGCCTGTTACAAGCCGCAGGAAACCAAAGGTTGGTTCGCATGGTCAAGACCTACACACCAGCTACTCCATCCTTCAAACATGTGGATTCGTTCTTCAATCAAAATTGTTTGCCCTAAGATATTAACCACTATGAATATAGAAGTTTTTCTATATATACCCAACTCTATTGATCCTTTCTTTATTATGTGGCATTGCATTTTATAGCTCTAGATTGAGAAGACATGGCTTCCAAGGCAGCCCGAAAGAAGCCAGTGGCCAACTAGACCATTCTAATGGAACAGAAGATCTCTAGGGCAGAGAAAAAACTGCCCTCAGTGGAAAGCAAAAAAAAGGCAGAAAGCAGAAGAAGCTGAACAAGACATTCAACAGTTACATATATAAGTTTCTCAAGCAAGTCCACCCAAAGGTGAGTATTTCCCATGGGAATCATGAACTTTTTTGTGAATTATATCTTTGACAAACTGGTCGATGAAGCCATCAAACTCTCCACTTACAGCAAAAGGTCCACAATCACCTCCAGGGAGATCCAAACATCTGCAAAACGCATGCGGTTTCTGAGGGCTGCAAGGCTGTTACCAGATTTACCACTGAATAATTCGGTGTCTCTTTATTAAGGGTGTCAAGGTTTTGCTGTTAAAAGGTCTCTTTATTAAGGGTGTCAAGGTTTTGCTGTTAAAGGTCAATAAAACTCCATCTGACAATGGTGGTGATGTAGTGATGCATAGATTGAAATGAGTTGTTATATTTTGAAATAGAGAATTATAATAATATTATATTTTTGATGAATAAGTGTTCAGATTATAATTTTATTTAGATTATTATTTATAAAATAATACTTTACTTATAATTTTAAGAGTTCAAATGAATTAAAATCTGGTATATAAAACATAAAACAAATACAATATCATTAAATGGCTAAAACAGTAACAAGAAGGGCAGAGGACAATCTTGATCATTTCGCTTTTCCCATATAATGTTTTCAAAGTTATATGTTTATCAAAACTAAATTTTTATGTTCTTTAGTATTAAATCTAATTTTAATTGATATCAAATGTCTAGATGTATTAATGATGCTTTGATCAATCTGAGCATACAACATTGTTGGAATCACTACGTTTTGAAAGTTGTATCTTTCATATGGTTTGGCTTTTAGCTATAAATTTTATTTCGCCATTGTTGGAATCAGTGTGTTTTGAAGGCTGAATATTTTATATGATTTGTTTTTTAACGTGAATTTAGTTTGGCCATTGATGAAATTACTATATTCTAAAAAGCTAAATCTATTATATGATTCGGTTTTTAAATAAGAATTTTGTTTGGTCGTTGATGGAATCACTGTATTTTGACAGCTAAATCTTTCAACGGATTTGGATTTAGAATGTAAATTTTAGTTGAATCACCGTGTTTTGAATGCTAAATCTTTTACATGATTTGATTTGAATGCGAATTTAATATGGGCATTAATGGAATCACCGTTTTGTGAAAACTATACCTTTTATATCATTTTGATTTTGAATGTGAATTTTACTTGCCATGAAGAATATTAAATGAACTTTTCCTATGCTTAGCTTTATAAAAAAACACTGATTTTTTTTCTTTATCTTCTTCTTGCGGTAGATAAACTGTCAGGAAAATATTAATCTGAGTTCTCTTTCACTTCTGGTTTTATGAATCTTATTTCTCTTCAATTTTTTTCCAGCTAACTAAGCGTTTAGAGCTTCTGGTAAGCTGAAATGGCATCTATAACAAAATAATGAGACTATTTAGAATACATGTTTATTTGGACTTCGAGAATACATCTCCATATTGCGTATATGTCTATATAGATGTTTATTAGCAGGATGATGACTCAGTAACTGCAGCATCAAGGATACATACAGATTATAAGTTTTCCTCTGTATATGAAGGTTTTTTTAACACTAACTCATCATTTTTTTATTTCAATCAAGTGTATTGGTACCATAATCATGGGTGAAATGGATTTTCAGATTAAATAATTAGTGTTACTAATCATTACAGTTTATTGGATTCAACAATCAAAAGATTAGGGAAAAAATTGTTAATTTTTTTATGGATTGGTTGGAAGTTGAATCTAGGATCTCTCATTTGTTGTTAGGGTGTTCTATCATTGAGCTACTGACCATCTTGATGATTGGTGTGGTTCATTTTCCAACATCCCACTTTGAGCCACACTGTAGGTGCTCAAGGATTAGAGCTTGGTCTAGCTTTGCAGACCACAAAATCATGATGATATTATTGTTGTTGGGATTTCACCCAACTCCCACGCAACCGCCCCATCTCTTTTTCCTGCTCGCAGTATTACGGTGTCCACCGCAATACCGCAGTACATCTTCATGCAGTCCGCGGTCTCACGGTTTCCTCACTCTGTCTTCCCGGTGATACCGTAGCCTAACTATTTGTTGTCTGTGGTTGAGTGGTTAACTGCCAAAGAGATGCTACCGCTGTCCCGCGGTTACCTTCCTGACCGCCCGCGGTGGCACAATGTTCATCGTCGCACCGTGGCCTGTCTGTCTACTAACCACGGTAATGCGGTTACCGTGGCCCCACGGTCTACCTTGTGATCCCTAGAGGTGGAGCAGTAGACACCGCAATACCCCCAAGCCTTTCTTTCTCCTCCGCCGTTTGTTATGGAGTCTGTGCTGGTGGATGTAACTAAGTTAAAAGGATGGTTATTTATAATGAAAGGACTTGTTTTTAATTTGAATGTCTTAGACAACTCAACATTTCATAATTGGTTTAAATATTGTATTAAGTGTATTTTGGCCGTGGACTTATGTTAAATACTGTGATGGCTATATATTTTATATAGACAAAAGAAAATTTTGAATATTGCTCTGAAGTAGCAAAAAGTTGTCGAAGCTGTTCTGATGTGTAAAGCTTTCTAGTCTCTGCCTCTATTCCTTCATGTGGTATTAAAGCAGGTTCTCCATAACTGAAAATTGTATTAGAGTGTCTGAAAAAAATGGTTGCAAGCACAAGCTTGAGTAATCCCCAAATTCCTTGGTTGAATAGAAAAAATTATGATTATTGGTCAATCACCATGAGAGCTTTGTTCTGTTCACAAGCCTTATGGGAATTTGTTGAAAATAGTTTTTCCAGAACCAGCAGATGCAGCAGCATACAATGCCTTGACACAAGCAGAGAAAGACTTGTTGAAAGACAACAAGAAGACAGATTCAAAAGCTCACTTTTTTATTTTACAAGGAGTGCATGAGGGCATTTCTCCAAGAGTTTCAGCCACTACTAGGTCCAAGCAAGCATGGGACATTCTACAAATTGCTTACCAAGGAATGGAAAAAGTCAAAATTGCAAAGTTACAAATATTGAGAAGAGAGTTTGAGACTTTGTATATGAAGGATAATGAGTCTATAGATTCATATTTCACCCAGATCATTGGACTGTAAACCAGATAAGAACACATGGTGAGACATTAAAAGATGTTAAAGTGGTAGAGAAGATTTTGAGGTGCTTACCCACAAAATTTGAGTCAATTGCAGTAACTATAGAGGAGACAAAGGACCTCACCCAGTATTCAGTTGATGAGATTTATGCTTCACTCATTTCTCATGAGCACAGGCTCAACAAAACAACTAATATGTCATTGGAGCATGCATTCAAGTCACAAACTTCAATTAACCAAGGAAGAGGCAGAGGAAGATCAAATTTCAAAGCAAAAGGAAGGAGTTTCAATCGAGGTGGAAGAAACAACCTGTCAGGTTCAAGTGGAAGAGGCAGTAGCCAAAACCCATTTCAGAATCAATCTCAAGGTCAAAGGTATTAAAAATCTTAGGTCCAATGCCATTACTGTAAAAAAATTGGACATTATATGAATGAGTGTAGGAAGAAACAGTATGATATGGGTAGAAAAAATGTAAATTTTACTAAAAAGAGTCAAGAACAAAGACCAGATAAGAGCACAATGTTTTTGGCTTATAATGTAGCACAAGCTAGTGAAAAAGATGTTTGGTTCTTAGACTCAAGTTGTAGTAATCACATGATAGGAAATTTAGAATTGTTCACAAGTCTATATGAGAATATTAAGTCTGATGTCACATTGAGTAATGACAACAAAGTGTCAGTTAAAGGAAAGGGAAATGTTAATATTCTAACCAAGTAGGGGGAGCAAAAGTATATCTCGGATGTGTATTTCGTGCCAGGTCTAAAACACAATTTGATGAGTGTAGGACAATTAGTTCAAAAGGGTTATAGAGTAACTTTCAAAAATGGATTGTGCACAATTTTAGACAAATACCCAAGTAGTCAGTTAATTGCTAAAATCAAGATGACAAACAACAGAATGTTTCCTTTGAGAATTCAGCCAGATTTGAGCACAAACTATGCACAAGCACAAGAGGTAATA
Source organism: Sequoiadendron giganteum (assembly GCA_007115665.2). Classification (NCBI taxonomy): domain Eukaryota; kingdom Viridiplantae; phylum Streptophyta; class Pinopsida; order Cupressales; family Cupressaceae; genus Sequoiadendron; species Sequoiadendron giganteum. The sequence continues at coordinate 41,708,365 of CM021108.1, forward strand.
ACTAATACTTAGACTATCTTTCAGGCATAAGTAAAAGATGAAAACTGGTTGTGGCATTTAAGGTTTGGTCATTTAAATTTTGGTGGTCTGAATTTCCTTCATAGGAAGAGTATGGTTAAGGGAATACCTTTAATTGCAAAACTTGAGAGAGTTTGTGAAGGGTGCATTCTAGGAAAGCAACATAGAGAGTCATTCCCAGCAGGGAAATCAACAATTTGAGCAAAATATCCTTTAGAAATTGTTCATTCAGATCTTTGTAGTCCAATGCAGACACCTTCAATAGGTGATAGTTTTTATTTTCTAACTTTTATGGATGATTATTCAAGGAAGACATGGGTTTATTTCTTGAAACAAAAAAGTGAAGTGTTTGATTTCTTCCGCCAGTTTAAATCTCTTGCTGAAAAACAGAGTGGTCACTTTATTAAAGTGTTGAGAACAGATAGAGGAGGAGAATACATTTCAAGAGAGTTTATAAATTTCTGCAGAGATCAAGGTATTCACAAGCAATTCACAACCAGATATACACCTCAACATAATGGGGTAGTTGAGAGAAAGAACAAAACAATAATGGAAATGGCTAGGAGTATGTTGAAAGCCAAGCATTTGACAAATAAAATTTGGGTTGAAGCTATATCATGTGCAACATACATAATGAATAGATGCCCAACAAAAAGTGTCATGAATATCATCCCTGAAGAAGCATGGACTGGAAAAAAGCATAGTGTATCCCATATGAGAGTTTTTGGGTGTGTTTCATATGCACATATACCTAATGAACTAAGAAGAAAGCTTGACAATAAAGAAAAGAAATGTATATTTGTTGGTTATAGTGATGAATCCAAGGCATATAAACTTTATAATCCAACAACTAAGAAGGTCAAAATCAGCAGAGATGTTCAATTTTTTGAAGATGAAGCATGGGATGGAATTAGAGAGAGCATAGTTAATGTTTCAATTAGTATCCCTCAAGAGGAAAATGAAATTTCAGTTACAACAAATGTTCCTACTACTGTACCAATTCAAGCTCAAGCAAGTGGTCAACAAATGACACCATCAAGCAATGTGAGAGCAGCAACAAGAGGACTGCATATGCTATCTACAACAAGAACTTCTGGCATAGGACCTTCAAGTCCACAATTAACAGATTCAAGTGATCTTTCAAATCCAACACTAGCAAGTATGAGAAGATAGAAAATTAGAAACATAAGTGATATTTACAATCAGAATGAAGGTGAGAATAATTCACAACAATTCACACTCTTTTCTTTTTATTCTAAGTTGAAGATCCAATCCACTATGAAGATGCAATTAAAGAGGATAAGTGGATAACAACAATGGATGATGAAATTGACTCAATTGAAAACAATCAGACATGGGAGTTGCAAATTATTCCAAAAGGCAAAGATACAATTGGAGTCAAATGGATTTATAAAATAAAATTGAATGCAAATGGTGAAGTGCAGAAGCACAAAACAAGACTAGTTGTAAAAGGTTATGCATAACAACCTGGAATTGATTATACATAAAACTTTGCACTTGGAGCTCGACTTGATACAGTCAGAATGATACTAGCCATAGCAGCACATAACAAATGGTTAGTTCACCAAATGGATGTGAAATCAACATTTCTCAATGGTTATCTTGAAGAGGATGTATATATTGAACAACCACCTGGATATGAGATATTGGGTCAAGAAGATAAAGTCTACAAGCTAAAGAAAGCGCTGTATAGGTCTGAAACAAGCCCCAAGAGCTTGGTATAGAAAAATAGACAATTATTTCACACAAAATGGCTTCATCAGATGCAACAGTGAACCAACTTTTTATACCAAAGTAAATGAAAATGGTAAAATCTTGATTATTTTCCTTTATGTTGATGATTTAATCTTTACTAGAGATCTGACAGTTGATTTATTTAAAGGAGCAATGATGAAGGAGTTTGAAATGACAGACTTGGGTCTGATGAAATATTCTTTTAGGCATTGAGGTAAATCAAGATGAAAATGGAATTTTTATTTCCCAGGCAAAGTATGTTAATGATGTTTTGAAAATATTTCATATGACGAATTGCAAATCTGCTCCTACTCGAATGGCGACTGGTCTGAAGCTGAGTAAAAAGGATAAAGGTTTAGAAATTAATTCAACTTTGTATAAACAACTTGTTGGAAGTCTGATGTATTTAACAGCCACAAGGCCAGACATAATGTGTTCAGAATGCTTAATTTCCAGATTTATGGAAACTCCAAAGGACACATACTGGAAGGCTGGAAAAAGAATCCTCGGATATATCAATGGAACAAAAAATTATGGCATCCAGTATACAAGATCAAATAAATTCAAGCTAACTGGTTATATAGATAGTGACTGTGTTGGGAGCATAGATGATAGGAAGAGCACATCTAGTTATGTTTTCCATTTTGGAACTAGAGTCATTCCATGGGCTTCAAAAAATCAACCAATTGTTTCTTTATCTTCAACTAAAGCTGAATATGTTGCAGCAACTAGTGTGTCATGTTAGGCAGTTTGGATGAGGAGAGTTTTGAAAGAAATTCAACATGAACAAGAGGAAGCTACAAAAAAATTATGTGATAACAATTCAGCCATCGCACTATCAAAAGACCCAGTATTTCACAAAAGAAGCAAACACATTGACACATGGTATCACTTTATCGAGGAATTAATTAACAGTGGGGAGATCACATTGGATTTTTGCAAGTCAGAGGAGCAGCAAGCAGATATTCTTACAAAGGCACTGGACAAAGATAATTTCATCTATCAGAGAAACCAACTGGGTGTCAAAGACTGTGTGAGTTGTGTTCAAGGGGGAGTGTTGGGATTTCACCCAACTCCCACGCATCAAACTGGCCCATACCGCGCAATCGTGCCATCTCTTTTTCTTGCTCGTGGTGCTATGGTGTCCATCGCAATACCGCAACCCATCTTCATGCAGTCCACGGTCTCACGGTTTCCTCACTCTATCTTCCTTGCACTACTGTGGCCTAGCTATTTGTTGTCTACGATTGAGAGGTTAACCGCCAGAGCGATGCTATCGTTATCCCGCAGTTACCTTCCTGACAACCTACAATAGCGCGGTTTCTACCATCACACCGTGGCCTATCTATTTTATGACCGCAATAATGTGGTTACCATGGCCCCACAGTTACCTTCCTGACCACCTGCGGTGGCGCAATTTCCACCATCATACCGTGGCTAGTCTATTTTCTGACCGTGGTAATGCGGTTACCATGGCCCTGCGATCTACCTTGTGATCCCTAGAGGTGGAGCGGTAACCACCAAGATACCACTGAGCCTTTCTCTCTCCTCCGTGGTTATACGGTTTGGCTTCTCTCTGACAGTGGTTCGTTGTGGAGTTTGTGTTGGCAGACAACTAAGTTAAAAGGATGGTTATTTATAGAGAAAGGACTTTTTTTAATTCGAATTTCTTAGACAACTCGGCATTTCATAATTGCCTTAAATATTGTATTAAGTGTATTTTGGTTGTGGACTTATGTTAAATAATATGATGGCTGCATATTTTATATGGATAGAAGAAAATTTTGAATATTGCTCTGAAGTAGCAAAAAGTTGTCGAAGTTGTTTTGATAAACTTTGATGAATAAAAAATAATCTCTTTCTGTGTGTAAAAATTTCTGGTCTCTGCCTCTATTCCTTCAACTACATGTAATTCATCTCCAATGCAATAAGGAATCACACCTGTAGAATAGGGTAGAATCATGGAAAGAGGCATGAATCAATAGTATCAACCATCCAATACATAAAACTCAAGCCCTAAGACCCTAGTCCAACAATGAAGCACAAATGAACATGTACAAAAATAAACAATAAAACGATATTACCAATAATTCCTATGTCATGATTGATTCACCTTCATTTCTCTTCACCATTTTGTTTTATATGCTTGTTTTCCCTCATATTTGTAGTATGCAAGAATAAGCCTAGTGACAGTGGCAACAAAATATTGAAAATAGTAGTTGTACTTAGCTAGAATCATTAGCTTGTTAGCTCATTAGGGTTTGAAATGAAAATAATAAGTCTCTTATATAGAAAACCAAATTTAAATGAAGGGCTAAGTTTGAAAGATCAAGAATGATGTTGATCAATGGATGAGATGAAGCATGCAAATAGGGTTAGGACAAAATTAGGGTTTAGTTAAGGATGGACAGTGGAGATTAAAAGGTAATAAAACCTTATCAAGGGTGGAGGTTGACTGAGATTTGAAGAGATAAGAATGATACAAAAAAAAGGTTAATGGAGTAAATGAATAATTAAAACAATTATTTAATTATAGAAGAAGAGGGAAAGTTGACTTTTAATTAAAATAACTATTTAACTAAAAGTAGAGCAAAAAAATAAATTAGATAAAAGAGGTGAGATTTATTTAAATGTAGAAGAAAAGACTAATGATTAATTAAATAATTATTTAATTATAGAAAAATAAAAATAATTAAATAAATAAGAGAAAGGTCTAATTAGTGATGCAATTAAATAAATATAATTTATTTGCTTAATCAAACCTGAAGAATAAAAGAGAAAATGGTGTTTGTGGGCTTAGAACATTAATTTGTGCTGCAAAAAAATATGAATTTGTCGTAGTCCACCATTAAGCTACCCATCCTCTTGGTGATTGATTCATCTTTGGTTCACACGTGGCTCATTTGTCCTCTTGGTGATTGATTCATCTTTGGTTCACACGTGGCTCATCCATCCTCTTGGTGATTGATTCATAATTGGTTCACATGTGGATCATTTTCTAACACCGCCTCTTGAGCCACATTGAGGATCCTAGCTTGACTTGGCTTTGTTGTTGTGGGCTTTGGTTCTATGTTAAACTTTTCATAGACTAGCTAGGAGTTGAACCTAGGACCTCTCCTTTTTTGTTTGGGTGCTCTACCATAGAGCTACCAACCCTATTGTTGATCAATCCATCTTTGATTTAGTTGTATCTCATTTTTCGACATGAATACTTTAAAAAACAATTTAAATTGAAAATATTAATAAATATTAAATAAGTTTATATTTGAAAAATTAAAATTATTTTAATTATTTTTGAAACGTGATTAGAAATAAAAGATTGATAATTAAGAATTATGATAATAATATAAAATCTAATAAACTTATAGAATGTTTTTTGAGATATATATCCTTCAATTAAGAGGAATTTGAAATTAGGTTTGGTGGTTCTTTGCATATTGTCACACATTTATCTAGTTTGTGACATTTCCACCCATTAGGAGTCATTGATATGGTTGATTGAAAGGATTTAAATAACAAAAACATTTACCTAAAATGTTAAATATTTCTAATTTTCTATACCATTTCAATTTAGAGAGTTGTTAGCATGGTTGATTTAAGGAACGGTAACATGTCAATTTATTTATAATATTTTTTGATGCATAAGTGTTTACTTTATTGTTTATAAAAAATAATATTAAACATACTAAATGAAAAAGTGGATAAATAAAAAATCACATCCCTAAAGTCCAATCGAGGCTAATACAGACAAATCATAAAATATATAAAAATCAACTACTAAGTGGAAACAATAATAGAAAAAAGGGAAGGAGGAGGGTCTTCATCATCTATTTTACAGCATACATTAGTGGGGTTTGGAGTACCCATAGGAGAGTCCCAACCCTCATCATCTTTATCCTTATATTTTTATCACAAGTTAGTGAAATAGCTAGAGCCAATTGAGGAAACTTGCTAAAATTAAACTAGCTAGACGTTCTACTAGAAGGCCACCCAAGAGTTCCACCTATGGGAGGTGGAGCATTTCCAAACAAGTCGTAACACACTTCAGTGTCCACGATACCCTATTCTAGTCGAGGGAGAAGCTTGCAATCGAGAAACAAAGTTATTGCAAGCACAAAGACTTTGACCCTACTGGCACTTGTGAGGAGGAGGGAGACAAGGGGAACTCTTGCCACAACATATGAGGCATTCCCCGAACGGTCAAGAAGAACTTGGAGGTGAGCCACTTCTAGGTTTTCTCAAAGGTTGCACTTGGATATGTAATAACACATAAAAATAAATAATTACTTTAGAAAAAAATGAAACATGATGATCTACAAAGCAACATGAGAAAAAAATGAAGATTTTTTATCTTTTCATATGTTGAAGAGAATATCCACTCTAAAATCATGTCATATCTAATTGAATTTGTGGGGGATATGAGGCCAATCCCTCAAAAGCACCATATTATACGAAAAAGGTTCTTTTTGGAATGGATGAAAAAAAGGCATGAATCTAGTTCTAGAGTTTTCGAGCTTTGGAATAAAACCATAAGATTTTTTTTGAAGACTCCAACTACACACATAAGGGGAAACGAGGTTGTCAAATTCCCATATGAAGTAACCATATCACACTATTAAGCCTTATAAAATAATACACTAGATGAAGTGAGCCAACTTGGGTTACAAAATAGTAGGCTAGATGGTGAGAATATTGTGTTTCCAAATTGAGACTAATGATTGCAAATGCCATCTTTGGTTCAAAATTAAAACCATGGGAAAATGGTGAGAGATCCAACGATATCCAAGATGAGGCTTATAATTATGGAATATAATGTTCTAACCCCACTTTCAATCTTTACACCAAAGATTGGAAGACTAAATATTGAATTTATGAACCATATTAATCAAAATTTCTCCTATAACCATGTCTAAAGTCTCACAATCCTAGTTAGAGAGGAAAAACTTAGCCTTAGTTTCATTCCATGACATGAGACTCATATAAGTTCTAAGGAATAAATCTCATAGACATCAAATGCCTTTCTTATAAAATTTTAGGGCCCACACCCAATTCAATTGAGCCAAGGGATGACCTTGGTATTGCATAAGAGGGGACTACTAGATATTCTATTGGTTATTTGGAAATACCACCATGGAAGCCAAAACCATTCTAGAAAAGTCAAGGTTTTATGGCTTCCCAAGCTTAAAAATTCTCTTAGCCACAAATGAACATCCCTCGATGTGAATAACATCCTTCCTAGTGAGAAGGATTTGAAAACTAATTTTCTTCTAGGAAAGACGATTAACTAGATAGCCAAAGAGATGCAATGTAAAATCATAATTTTCTAAGGTTCATCTCTAGTCAGGGAAATAATAATCCATTTAGCACAAAAAACCAACCATTTCCATTGGATGGATAACAACCCCAATCCTTCATAATTGTGGGTGAAATAATAGAATTCCCAAGAAGCTCATTGAAAACCCTCATGGTTTTTTGAGGGGGCCTATTGTGCTTTAAACTCATGCCCCATTTTTAGTTTTCCAAATGGGGACCCCTTATGTTTTCTTTGATTTTCTTGCTTCTCTTGTGTTTCCTTTTCTTCCTTGAGTGTTTTCTTTATTTTCTTCCTTTGTTTTCTATTCCCTATCAAAATTTTGGGGTTTTCCTTCTAGTCATGACTTCCATGTCAAACTTGATCCTTGTCATCTTCTTTTCTCAATTCAAGGGCTCATTCTTATCAAACATTAGGGTTTTTCTTTATGACATACCTTAAGCCAAAGTTTGATCTTTGGTCCTTAATGAACGATTCTCTTGTAAAACACATCTACCATTTGGCATTACATTTACTACTCCAAGACATGCATTAATGGCAAGCTTTGGAATATATATTGAGTAGTATTTTTATGGTTTATTGATTCATTTAAATAATCATTTTTATTTTTGTGCTTTGGAATGTAAATATGCACTCTTTGTGTGCTCTAGTATTGCATTTGGTGTATTTATATATGGGGGCTTTCTTTGGTTTTCATGTTCATTTTTTTTACCATGCTTGAATCCTTGTTTTTACCTTTTCATTTTCTTTTTTTTTGTTTCTTGGGTTGTTGGTCTTGTTTTTCCTTTGGGTATCAATTCAGACCACTACATTGTTTTTGTTGTTTATTCTTCAATTTTTTGGGGGGAGATTGTCAAATCCTCTTCATTTTCTTGATTTTTTTTTATGGAGGTCATCCAAAAATTCTTTTTTGCTACCCGATATAGGAGCACGAGCCTTCTTGAGCTGAATCTCTTCAGCTAAGAGCCAAGGACTGAGGGGTATCCATTCCACCAAATTCGCCCAGGCACGATCCCGACCTCATCCCTTTTTCGGTGTCGGAGCCTTTTCACTCAACAAGACTTGATCCCTAGTGGGCTCATTTAGAACCTTTCAACTTCACCAGTAGACCAAGGGCCCATTAACAAATCCTCTTCAATTTTAACATGCCAATCGAGGTTGTTTGTGGCTACATTACCACACTTCATTTGTGCATCAAACCATTTAATAAATTAATGCTTCTTGGGCATAAATTTTAGGTCATGGCAGATTATCAATTCTTGATTATTAATCTCTTTATTCCTTGCTTCAAATATTAACTAAGTACTTCTAGTATTAGTGATCGAGTTTATACCTTTCTATATGACCATTTGGAGCATAAGGATCATTTTCTCCTTCATCTCTAATCTCTTGATACCTTACATTCAAAATCACCTATTTCTTTTGGATTTTGATGTTCAAACTTTCTTGATGACATTTAATTTTTTTGGACTAAAGATATAAGTCACTACAACACCCAATCCTTGATGTCTTGACCCATAATTAAATATTTAAGACACCAACAATCGGGAGTCTACCTTTCCATGGGGAAAATTTTAATGGCATGAATATCAAATTCCCTTTGGTACGTGATCTCTGACACCTTTCTCTAAGAATTGAAGTGTTCTGAGCATTGGTAATCAGGATTACACCCTCACATCTACCTATTTTTCATAAAATATGCCAAGAGATATACCAAAAGCTCAATTCCTAACATGTATTTGTATTAAGAGATATTCTCCCCAAAATTCATGATATCATTAACAAGGATGAAGCAATAAGATCATCTTTGACCTTTGATACCCTATGCCAAAGAAACATCGGGTCGGTGACGAATGTTGTGCTAGCTAGTTTGCCATGTATGAGCTATAAGGTATTTTTGATTCCTAATCCCTGATAAATAATTTTTTTATTACTCCATAAAATAAGGGCATCAAGAGTCTTTTATTTGAATGCTTAGTGAGATATGTGATAAGTGGTACACCCAAAACTTGATCCTCAAAAGGATTGTTTGGATTTTCCTAAAAATAAATTCTAAGGCTTTGATATTAACTAATAGGAGGGTCATCCCACGATACTGGTTTTCAATTTTTGGCCAAACTAGACATTGAACTAATATTTTTTTACTAAATCTTCACTTTCGAGCACCTATAGTGGCTAAACCGTGAGGAATTTGAAGATGATGCAAACTAGTGATTTGTGACATTTAGTCTATAGATTCTAAATATATTTTTTTCAAAATATTTGTAATTAGATAGAACTTCTTTTTCAATATCCTTCAAAAACTAGTTTTTAACAGTAAACACCATTTTTAAAGAGTGATGTCACTAGATAACACATAAAAAAAATTCTATGAAGGATAAAATTCGATTTTTTTCAAATTTAGATTCATAACTATGATATCTAGTGCATGGAATTGGTTTCATATAATTTCATTGAATATTTTTTTCTTCATTAAGTTTTGAAGTCAAACCAGTTATAATCTAGACATGATTCACTGGCTAAAGCATAACTTTTTTTGTATGTATCAATTTTTTATTTATTTTTGTGGGATCAAGGACATCAATATCTAGTGCACTAATATTTTCTATTTTTTTTTTTTGATAATTTGCTATTTTTCACAAGTGTAGAACAAAGAGCTTGATTTTCAGTGAAAACCTATGTTTAATCAAACTAAAAAATAGAATACATAATAAAACCAAAACATATTAAAATTATATTTGATGGATAGCTCATTCCGAGGACTACCATCATCCAGTTGGGTCTGTGAAGTCTCCTCCATTTTCATCCTCAATCTAACCTTCAAAAGAAATATTTTTGCTGAAATTTGGTGCAAGAGAAGGAGAAGGGGGAAAAAGGGGGGTTCGAGTGAGAAAACCCCCCTTGATCCTTCGAGCGAAGGTGGGTTTGCTCGAAGGGGGGTTCAATTGAACCCCCCTTTTTTCAAAATTTCCCTTTGTCTTCCATTAAAAATGTGCCAAAAGGTGGGTCCCATCATTAAATAGCGTTCGCTTGAAGGGGGGTTTGAGCAAACCCAGTAAGGGTCCATACGAACCCCCAATTCGTGCGAACCCCTAAAAACCATTTTTTTTCAAGAGAGTATTTTTGAAATTTTCCTTCCTCAATGGAATTGTAAACCAGTATTGTGGGATCACCTAGGATATACGGATGAGTCCAAAAACCCGATAATGAATATTATTCAAATTTGGATTATGGAATTTAAGTGATATTTTATGGACCCTTATGTCTCTCTTTAACAAAACCTAATCATGACGTGTGTTTAAATTTTGCATGAAATATGCAAGGAGATAAAGAAAAATAAGTGAGTTCAAATGTTGTCATCCTCCATCCAAAATTTTATCTTCATACAATGAGATTAGTGACACCAAATTGGGGCATTGCCAGTGTTGAAGAATCCTTACAGAGGGTACACAGAAAAGGAGACGTGGCTAACTTGATCCAAGCCCTGGTAATTTCAGGATTGAGGGAGTAGTTTCATTCCTAGTACTAGTACAATCATCAAAGTTAATGCTAACATGTTTACAACATTATAATAAAAAATAAAGGAAGATATTTGATCCATTAGGGGAAGTGGTATTAGATATTCGCTTTGAGATGATTGAAAGAATATTTGTCCTTTCAACCTTTGTAGAATATGAAAAAGTTGTTGAAGTCTATGATTGAACTCCACAACACCAAAAAATTACTTGCAAGCAATTATCCTATCACAAAAGAAATATCAAAGCAACTAATTTGTGCAATGTAACCAAGAGATAAAATATTGAATCTAGAAGAGCGCTAATATGTGCAATGTATTAACCTAAATGGTTCTAAATTGAATATTACAATGAATGTGCAAGATTTTATAAAGAATGCAAAAGAAAACCTTAGATGAGGATTTGACTCTGATAGTGACAAGTTTTCTGATCTCATGATATGATACAATTTTTCCTATATTTAATTCAAACTCATAATAAAAAATCACTCCTTAGTTATCAAGTGATTATCTTGATTACTCCAACACCTCCCTTAAGATCAACTTAGGGAGAAGCGATAAACCCCGATGTAGAATACAGTGATGGATGGGTCCTAGATACAAGTCCTGATTAGGTACCCATGTACAAATAAATGAAATCTCTCATAACTACAGAAAGGGAGAAAACCACATGGGAAAAAATTCCTCTCTGAAAGAGAAAAAAATGAAATGACTGCACTAGTGAAAGAAGGATAGGAGGACTCAATGTGACCCCCCAAGGACTAATTTGGTCACACAAGTACAATTGATGTCCCCCCAATAGGAGAGAGAAAATGAGGATATGAATCCACCGATAAAGAAAGATCTCCTATGCCAATGGTGTATGCCTGAAGATGAAATATGATACATTGCTTGCAAACAATATTTCTCCCCTTATGAAGAAAAAAATCCATTGGTGATTGGAGAAGCCAATCCAAGAAAATGGGTGATTAAGGAATCCAAATCTAAATTATGTCTTCCTCTGAAAATTGCTCATGTATCCACATGTCAAAAATCAATGATGTTAATCCAAGATCCTATGAAGAATGATATAGAACAAGCTACAAAGACAATGAAGATGGTGGGCCAACAACATTGATGTGGCTATCAAAAAAGAGGAGATGAATTTCCTCAAAGTAATCCTCCAAATCTATAATTTGAGACTCTACAAACAAGGATGACATGTCACCAATATAAGAATCCCAAGTAGCTATGTCTGAAACATGTATGTACTACTACACTAAATCAATAGGGGCCAAAGATGTGGTGATGCCAATCTAATAAATAAAAATAGAAGATGATAATATAGTCTCAATCTATAGAGTGGGAACATGAAGACAAATATATGAACCATCGGAATATGCAAGACCTGTGATATACTCAAGCTCCTCTAAAGCATTGTCATCAAAGGGTGAGGAATCTGCATCTACAAGAGGAATGGGACAATCTGCAACAAGTTCCTCTGGGTATTGAGATATATGAGGGTCTCCATGGATCTCCCAAAGTCGTGTCCAAAGTTTGTGGGGACATTCAATGTCCGATACAACACATATAGTGTCAATATCAACACTAGAATATATAACCCCTAAAATATGATCTTTGATGATGCCCCATGTTGATAAACTCCATGGTGTGTCTGGTGTAGGTATGTGACCATATATATAAGGAAAAATATCAAGCCACCTAAGATGTTTTAGGATACCACTTCACCAAGAATCATAATTATTCTTGTCCAAGTTGATTACAGAATAATGAACATAAAAACCCATGATACTCACTCAAATGAAAAAATCAAAGACTAATAACCTCAGTACATATAAATTAAATCAAAATATGTCATTGTATGAAAACAGATCCTTTCCAGGTGCCAAGAAATTCAAGTAATTAATTATCTAATTTGAAACACAAAATACCAAATATAATATACCTGGGGAAGATTATAGAAAAAGTGTATGGATAGATCTAAAGAGCTCTGAAATACCTTTCCAACATCGCTTGAATCATGAAAATCAGAGATATAGGAAAAAAATTACGAGCTCATTAGTAATGAATGAAAGCATGAAGACAACCAAAAACATCACATAACACATGGAAACCAAATTTTTACATGGGAAAACCCAAAATGGGAAAAACCATAGTGAGGATTAGCTCACAATATATTATAACCAACTATAATATATTACAAAAGTGCTCGTTTTAGGTGGAATCACTACCCACTAAAAGAAGAGACAAATAGAAGAGATTATGGCACATAACCAAATTTGAATTGTTACAATTGCATCTAACATATGCATGAATTATAGTTCCATTGAAGCTCAAAATATGGAATTTACACACTTCATTCTAATTAAATTAACACTCTACTCTTCTCTTCACTTTACCTTCACACAATTTGCATCCACACACTCTTATTACATAACATAACACACAAAATACTGAAAAATGATCCTTCATATATATCCGCTTCATCTATAATCAATTAGGTCGACCTAATTAGATGTGATATACAAAATCTAACTTATCGGCTCAATATCCATACATACATGCTTCACACCAAGATCCAAAACTCATAAAAAATCAAAATAGGTTGTCATGAACCTAAAATAGCACACACATAATGAATGAAAACATATTCAAACTATGCAACACACAAAACTCATTAGGTCAGCATCAATATTGACCAAATAACAAAATTTTCCAACTGTACACACACATTCAAACATGCAAGCCTCCAAAATGTATACCATTTGAAATAAACACACTACTAACACCTGTTAACAACTCCATAAAACTAAAAAGCCAAATTCTAATCCATGAAGAAGTGTGGATTCACCAAAATATATACACTAAACTAGAAAACACCTGTTACTATCAAGCCGATACATTTTCACTCATAACTTCAACCCCAGGAGGAAAAACAAGATGAAATTGTCGATTTAGGTTACTCTAACAACCATCAAAATTATCCCAAAACCACAGAGCAATATTTTCTACAACGAACCAATGCAGACCCAAAAATTAGATTCCCTATAAAAAATTACTTGTATTGACACGAAGTCAATTTTCATATCAACCACTTTCACTAGATCAAACATTCTTACAAAATTACACTAGATAAGCATCCTCAACCATTCTCAAGTTATCTAAATTTATTTGCACTTTAAGGTCTTCAGACCAGAGTACAATGTTGACATCAATGAGAACACTGTAATGCATAATTTTACAATTTGTGCTCATCCCACATGCTTATATTGCCAACACATGCATCAATGACAAACTCTTTATTCTTCCAACAACTTAGTCTTGAATTTTTCCTTCCATTCATCTCCTTCTCTGATTTGGATTTAATGGTATCCACTCTTCAAATAAATTTTGGTGAATTACTCCACTCCACTTAAGCAATCCATGATACCATCCATCATGGGTAATGAAAATCTATATTTGATGGTAATCTTATTTATGGCTCTTGAATTTGTGCACATTCTCCGTTCTCCTCCTTTCTTTGGTGCCAAAATAGTAGGCACTGCACAAGGACTCAAACTTTCTTTGATCAAACCCTTCCTCAACAAATCTACAACTTGTCTATTGATCTCCTCATTCTTTGTAGGTGATATTCTATGGGATGCCTTGTTTGGAAAACCTTCCCCTAGTATCATATCAATTTGATGATTGATCTTCCTCACTAGTGGAAGTCCTTCTAGAACATTATCTGAAACAATATCTTTAAAATCTTGCAACAAATCTGCAATCTCCATAGGAACATCTTCAACATTTTCATAGTTAGTTTTAGGAATCAAAGAAAAAAAAACCCTCTTGAATGTCTCATAACATCTAATAATCTCCTTGCATAAACAAAGTCTTGCATTACCACAAACTTGAACCAATTCTTCTTTCAAAGGTTTCAACTTATGTTTCACTCCATATTTAGTTATTGTATACATGTATTAACATAACCATCATGCATTTCCTTCCTATCATACTTCCAAGGTCTTCCTAATAAAATATGACATGCATCCATAGGAATTATATCACATAACATTTCATCAAAATAGCCTCCTATTTTAAATTTTACCAAACACTTTTTGCTAGCCAAAAGCTTTTGATTTTCTTGTGCCCATGCTATCCAGTATGGATTCGGGTACCTCTTCCTCTCTACCTTCATTTTTCTCACCATTTCTTCATATACAAGGTTTTTCATGCTTCCACTATCTATGATGAAATTACAAACATTCCCTTCACATTTTCATCTTGTCTTGAATAAACCTCTTTCTTTGAGCTAGTTTATTTTCTTCATTCAACAATGCTCTTCTTGTCATCAAGACTTCGCCTCATTCTGCTTCTTCTGAATTTTATAAGTGCACATCTACTTCATTGATGTTTTCTACTTTGTTCTTATATCTTAATCTTATCCTTGGTATTTCCTCTTTATGAGGAAATTCATATGCTTTGTGACCCTCTTCTCCACACTTAAAATAGGTTCCTCTTCCAAAACCTCTACCTGATCTTCCTCTACCTCTTGGATTTTGATCTCTAAGATCATATTAGTCATCATACCTCTAAGTTTTGTTACTTCCTTGGTCTTAATTTCTCTAATATTTTTTATTTCTATCATTATTATTGTAAGATATTTCTCCAGTCCTTCCTCCACAACCTCTTTCTCTTTGCTTCCTTTCATATCTTTTTTTCATTCTATCCTCAATCTTTAAGTCAATCCGATAGGCATACTCCCTTGTGAAAACCCTCACCAAAGTCATATCCTCTTGTATTCTTGGCCTCAAACCATTAATATATCTTTCAACCTTCTCCTTAGTTTCTTCAACAAATCCTTTATAATCTGGATCCTATGAAACTCATCTATATATTCTTTCACTATTTTGGTTCCTTATTTTAACCCTTATAATTTTTTATCAAATCAAGCTCATAATCCACCAAAATGAACTATAATTTCATCTTCTCCACCATTTTTTCCCACTTTGTGATTTTATCCTTTCCTCTTCTTCCTCTTTCTAACTGAATTTCTCTCCACCAAATTGAAGCATGTCCCTTCAATCTAGTTTTTGTATATCTCACTCTATCAAGATCCTCAATTTCTTCAAACTCAAAGAACTCTTCCATGCCACTGATCCAATCCACTAACTCTTCTAGATTCAAATTTCCACTAAATGTAGGAACATCAAATTTTGGTCTTTGTCCTATCCTTGATATAGGGCAATCAACAAAGGGTCATTGGAAATTGCTACTATTGCATCTCTTTTTTCACTTGTTTGGCTACCATCCTCTAAGGTTTCTTCTTCTTCATCATTTATTGGTTCTCTTCTCCGTGCAAAGCCTCTTCTATTTTCTTCTTGTATGGCTTCAACCTATCTTCTCAAGGCCCTAAATTCATTGTCATGGACAAAATTATTACCTCTTTCTCTACCTCCTCCCCTACCATGTGAAGATCCTCTTTCATACATTTTTCTACACACCCACAAGCTTAATCTTGGTGCAAATTGCTTCTATTTGATGGTTTGTTCACACACTTAGAATATTACTTCTCTAATACAATTAATGAAAGAGGTGGGACACAACAATCCTCTTTTATCAAATCACACTCTCAAGAAAATATATCAATGCAAGCAACATCTATAACAAAGTCTATTGGAGTCAATTGAAATTTGCAACAGTAAGTATACTCATTATGAAAATATGATTACACTATCATTTTTAGTCATAAATGACTGGTGGGAAGAAACATATACCCTTCAATTTATCTGAAAATGCTATAAAAATCAAGCTACAACAAAAAGAAAACTATGTGCTTCATGAGCACCTCCAAATCTGCACTATTCTCCTACAAATAATCCCCTGCAACTCTTCAACCTTCAACAATGGAGTCTTCAATATTTAATGTCTACAATAATACCTTCAACATGTAAAAAAAATTCAATAACTTCCAGAGAAATACCACACCAAGCGCTCTCTCCTTCAAAACCTATAGTGAATAATGAATCCCAAAAACATGCAAAACATCCTTTTTCCAAAACTCAAAAATCAGAATTTTTTCCTCCATTTGGGAATGTTATGCCCACCTCTTGAGAATTAGTCATCACTACTAAGGAAAATTCAATAAATTATTTTTCATTCAAGTTTGTAACTCCTTACAAACCCCACACCCAAATCTATGTTTTCAGATTTTTCTAAAACTACGACTACATCCCCACTACCCCCACTTGCTAACTTGAATAATAAAAGTAATATATTGGATAAATAATAAAATAAACACTATGGGTGAAGAGACCCAAGGAAAAAATTATAGGGAATCCACTATGCTTTAGATTTTGAATTTTAAATTTCTTCCCTCTTACAAGCTTTCCTATACGTGGAGAGGTACTAAGTTTTCTAATTTTTGAATGAGAATGCATAATGATGTTTAATGAGAGAGTGGAGGGAAAATGGGCTTAAATATAAATCCTTATTAAATTGTTGTCCATGTAGCTAGCAAAAATGTAGCAAGTTTTAGGGTTAACACATGTATCAAATATATCTTTTGATTTATTGAAGAGGCTCATTAGCATTGTGGGGCATTAGGGCCTAGGGCACTACTGGTAGAGGGAAGTGGTGAACTTGTGCATGACCTATGCATCATTTTTTTTTTGTTTTTTATGTTTGGTTTATTAAGTTCTAAGGTGTTTTATATAATCCTCTAATGATCATTGGGTTGGCCAAAAATAAAGAAAAGTGGTCCTAAAATAAACTAGGGGAATAGATACCAAAGTGGACATAATTGCAAGGTGGGAATTGTAGAGTATGCAGGTCTTGAACTCACACTAGATTGACTCCTTATACACACCTCTCGAGACTAGTATTGTTCTATAGTTGACCTATTCATCATATCGAGTCTAATCCATGGTTGTAGTGTTGACCCAAAAAATGTCAAATATAAATTTAAATTTTGGGCCTAGGTTGATTGCCTCTAACAAGCTATTATGTGTTGATTTTATTGAGGATTTATTTAACTTGTATATAAGGGTTTTTTATTTATGGAAAAACCCTAAACCACTTTTGCACATTTGAACATCCTTTTGGGAGCTATTATACACATTGCATCATCATATATAGAGGATACCAAAATGAATATTTGTTTATTGTATTTGATCTTTTTCACCAAACTATTAAATTAGTGTATATGCCTAAAAATGGTCCAGAGAAAATTGATTAAATACTAGTTATTTAATTAATAAATCCTAATTTCTCTACTTATAAATAAATTGCAAAATTTATTTATATAGTTCATTTCTTAATTCTTCTTATCTAAAATCATTTTCATCTATATTTAATTAAATAAACAGATTTAAATAATTTTTTTTATTTGATTGATTCCTTCTCATTTAAAATTCAATTTTTAATTCAATTTTGTCACATTTCTACATATTCTTCTAACCTCCTTCCACCTCCTCTGCCACCTCAGCATGTGTCTCATGAATAGAAATATCTATAATTTTTTAAATTTGAAATATTCATCAACAACCTACAACAAACTTTGGGACACATGGCTTCTCTTCCCATTTGATTCTCCTTTACACTTGGAACTTCTTCCATGATTCCCTCCAACTTCCTCACTTTCTACCGCTGATCTCTCTAGATCATAATCTCGACCGTTGACTCCTGCCACATCATTTTTTTCCTTGGAAAATCTATAAATAGGAGGTTCATTTACATTTTTGGCATAGGAGATTGAGTATAAACTTACCCTGCAGAAATTAGTATTGTATTTGAAGAACATTAGCATAGCATCTTAGACTTGCATTTTAGCATTTGATTTGAAGTAGTGTTATAATGGAAAATTTCCTTTATAGAATTTTAGTTGTTGCATTAGTTTTGTAGTATTTCTCATAGCATTGCATTTAGATTTGCATCTTAATCCTAGCAATCATCTTACCATCATTTTGAAATTCAGCAGTATATCATCTACCACTCAACATTATGTATCACAATCCACAATCATGTTTAATGTAGGCATATAGTCTTGTGTTTTGTATATCATCTCATTTCCTAGGTTGTCATATGATAAATTCATGTGCAAAATACAAATTTGAGAGCATGGATTAGAAGATCCTTAAGATTAGAGAGCAATGGAACGATTTTGAATGAATAGTTGTAGCAACTTGTTTTGTTATTTCAATTTCATCAATGTAATGTGTTTTATTGATTGTGTGGTTGGATTTAGCTTTTTGACACATATTTTTTATCACACAATTAGTAATAAGGTTTTGGCTAAAGGAGAATAGTCATAGTCTAGCAAGCTCCTAAATAGTGTCAATTGGAACCACCCCTCTTTAGATGCAAGTTGTGAACACCAAGGCAAATAGGTTTCTCATATCAAAATTTGGATGGTCTAGATTTACAGGTAGATTTTATATCCATGCATAGAGTTCAAATATATAGGAGAAAAATTGAACCATAACATCATATGTCTGAAACTAAATGACACACAACATTTGTTTGATTATTTTTAAAATACTAACAAATTGAGACATTTATCATAAAGAATCTTTATCAAAACTTGAGTTAAATATTATTGTTTTAACTTATTTCAATTCAAAATTTTATTTTAGGAATATAATCAACCCAAAATTCATTAGTTGTAGAGTTAATTGATTTCCTTGTTAGATTCATTTATTTACTAAACTCATTTAAAATATTATTTACTTTCTTTTTCAACTATTTACAAACTCTTATGTTCCACAAAGATGAAACTTCAAACATAGTTTGATCAATTATAATATTTCATTAGATAAAATTAATTAGATATTAATTTTTACTCTTTAACCTTAAAATTACAAAGAACCTTTTTAACTCATAACAAATTATTTAAACATTACTTCACAAAATCAAACCTAGAGTTTTTAAAATATAAACTTTGAAAATAGTTCCCATGTTTACTTCTTCACATTATGTAAAAAGACATTATGTAAAAAGAGGTTGATGTTGGGAAACCAAATAGAGTTTTTTAGATGTCAATTTTAAGAATAGATAAATTTTGAAGTTTAGTTCTTGATATTATGTAAAAGAAGTTGATAATTGATGATAAAATTAATATAGAATTTTTTAATTATCAATTTTGAAAATAAATAGCCTTTAATTCTTTACACTAAAAGGAAAAAAAAAAGTCATTGGAATCTTAATAATATATCCAATATAAATGAGTAGAATTTTTCTAATGAATAAGATATATATTTTTGTTAGTTAATTGAAAAACAATATTAAAATACTTGTCTGAATTTCCTTAGATCACAAACAAGGGACAAGTGTCTGTCCAAGTGGACAATCCATGACATAGGAAATTGACCAATATGATTAAAGAAGTTTTTCTATATATACCCAACTCTATTGATCCTTTCTTTGTTATATGGCATTGCATTTTGTAAGTCTAGATTGAGAAGACATGGCTTCCAAGGCAGCAGGAAAGAAGCCAGTGGCCAACAAGTCCATTCCAATGGAACAGAAGATCTCCAAGGCAGAGAAAAAGCTGCCCTTAGTGGAAAGCAAATTGAAGGGAAGAAAGCAGAAGAAGCTGAACGAGACATACAACAGTTCCATATATGCGGTTCTCAAGCAGGTCCACCCAGAGATGGGTATTTCCAGCAAGGCCATGGGAATCATGAACTGTTTTGTGAATGATATATTTGAAAAACTGGCCGGTGAAGCCATAAAAATCTCCACTTACAGCAAAAGGTCCACAATCACTTCCAGGGAAATCCAAACATCTGCAAAACTCATGCTTTCTGGAGAGCTTGCAAAGCATGCAGTTGCTGAGGGCTGCAAGGCTGTTACCAGATTTACCACTGAATAATTCAGTGTTTCTCTATTAAGGGTATCAAAGTTTTGTTGTTAGGTCAATAAAACTCCATCTGACAATGGTGGTGATGCATAGGTTGAAATGGATAGTTATATTTTGAAATGGATAATTATATTAATATTATGTTTTTGATAAATAAATGTTTAAATTATCATTTTGTTTAGATTATCATTTATAAAATAATATTTTGTTCGTAATTTAAAGAACTCAAATGAGTTAAAATCCAAATATAAAAACATAAAACCAAATTCAATATCATTACATGGCTAAAACAGTAACAGAAAAGGGAGGAGGACGATCCCGATCGATCATTCGACTCTTCCCATATAATGTTTTCATAAGTTATATGTTTATCAAAACTAAATTTTTATGTTCTTTAGTACTAAATCGAATTTTAATTGATGTCAAATGTCTAGATATATTATTGATGCTTTGAGCAATCTGAACATACAACATTGTTTGAATCACTACATTTTGATAGCTGTATCTTTCATATGATTTGGTTTTTGACTGTAAATTTTATTGCGCCATTGTTGGAATCAGTGTGTTTTGAAAGCTGAATATTTTATACGATTTGATTTTAACGTGAATTTAATTTGGCCATTGATGAACTTACTATATTCTAAAAGCTAAATCTATTATATGATTTGGTTTTTAAATAAGATTTTTTCTTTGGCCGTTGATGGAATCACTGTATTGACAGCCAAATCTTTCAACGGATTTGTTTTTTGAATGTAAATTGTACTTGAATCGCCGTGTTTTGAAAGCTAAATCTTTCACATGATTTGATTTTGAATGCGAATTTTATATGGGCATTAATGGAATCACCGTTTTGTGAAAACTATACCTTTTATATCATTTTGATTTTGAATGTGAATTTTACTTGCCATGATGAATATTAAATTAACTTTTCCTATGCTCAGATTTATAAAAAACCACTGATTTTTTTTCTTTATCTTCTTCTTGTGGTAGATATTCAGGAATCTTATGAGTTCTCTTTCACTTCTGGTTTTATGAATCTGATTTCTCTTCAATTTTTGTTCTGTTAACTCAATGTTGTGAGCTTCTGGTAAGCTGAAATGCCATCTATAACAAAATAAAGAGACTATTCAGAACAAATGTTTATTTGGACTTTGAGATAAATGTATTAAACCCTGGAGTAAGCAGGTTCTTTTTTAGAAAATACATCTTCTATATTGCGTATATTTCTATAAACATGTTTATTAGCAGGATGGTGACTCCGTAGCTGCATCATTAAAGATACATAGTTTTTCTGTTCTTTATATGAAGGTTTTTAACACCAACTCATCATTTTTTATTTCCCTATTCAAGAAAACCAGGTGTATTGGTACCATAATGATGGGTGAAATTGTTTTTCAGATTAAATAATGAATGTTACTAATCATTACAGCTTATTGGATTCAACAACCAAGAGATCAGGGGAAATAATTGATAAAAAATTTTGTGGATTAGATAGGATTTGCGTAGGATAGGGTAAAATCAAGGGAAAAGACATTAATTAATAGTATCAACTATCAAATATATAAAACTCAGGTTCTAAAGATTCTAGTTGAACAATGAAGCACAAATGAAGATAGAAGCATAAACAATAATAAAACAATATTATCATAATTCCTATATTATGGTTGAATCACCGACATTGTTCTTCTCCATTTTACATTATATGCTTGTTCTCATATTTGTAGCATGTAAGAATAAGTTTAATGATAGTGACAAAAAAATATCAAAGATAGTAGTTGTGGTTGTAGGGTTAGAATGAAAGTGATATGTCTCTTATATAGAAAACCAAATTTTAATGAAGGGTCAAGATTAAATGATGAAGATCAATGGATGAGATTGCTTTGAGAAACAAGGAAATAGGTTTAGGGCAAAAATAGGGCTTCGTTAAGGATGAACAGTGAAGATTAAAAGGTAATAAAACCTTATCAAGGGTGGAGGTTGATTGAGATAAGATATAAGATTTAGCACAAAAACAAAGGCCATTGGAGTAAATTAAATAATTATAAAATTATTTCATTTAGGAGAGAAAGTGAATAAATTGGCTTTTAATTAAAATAATTGGAAACAATTATTTAATTAGAAAGTGGAGGAAAAGACGAATTAGTAAATAATTAATGGGTGGGAAAAAAGGTGAGAAATAATTAAATAAATAGGAATTATTTAATTATGGAAGAAAAGGCTAATGAATAATTAAGTAATTAAAATAAATTAATAGAAGAATATGATCTTAGACAATAATTAATCAAAAAGATTAATTAAGTAATTAATTAGAATTATTTAATTAATACAAAAATATGATCTTAGACAATAATTGAATAATTAAAATTATTTAATTATGTAGGGAAAAAAAGGAATTGAGGAGGAAAATGGCATTTTTCAATGTCTACAAGTTGAATCTATGATCTCTCATTTTCTATTAGGGTATTCTATCATTGAACTACTGAATCATCTTGGTGAGTGGTCCATCTTTCTTTTAGGTATGACTTATTCTCCAACACCTCACTTTGAGCCAAGCTCAAGGATTAGAGCTTGGTCTAGCTCTGTAACCACAAAATCATGATGATATTACAACATGTAATTCATCTCCAATGCAATAAGGAATTGGACCTACTCATTGTGTGTCCTAATAAGCCATCTATCAAAGAAAGAAAAATTAGATAACTCAATTCAAATAACTCAAAAAATTGTGTTGCAAAATTATCTAAAAATATGAACCCGTTCTAGTTCACCATTAAGCTACCAGTCCTCTTGGTGATCGGCCCATCTTTGGTTCACATGTGGCTCATTTTACAACACCTCCTCTTGGGCCACATTGAAGATCTTACTTAACTTGGCTTTGTTGATGTGAGCTCTCATTTATTGTTGGGGTGCTCTACCATAGAACTACCAACTGTATTATGACCGCTTCATCTTTGATTTAGGTGTGACTCATTTTCCAACATGAAGACTTAAAATAAAAAATGAATTTAAATCACAACTAAAACTAAATAAAACAATTTAAATTGAAAAGGTTAATAAATATTAAATAAGTTTATAAATATATTAATATATGCTCTACAGTGAAAATAGTGAGGTGGCCTAGAGAATGGGCGGATGAGTCCGAAAAGGAATGTGCATAGGGGAGGTTTTGGATGCGGGAGCAAGGAAAGTTCAAGCAAGATGGCAGTTCACATCTCAATCGAATGGCAGTCACCTCGAATGGCGTCGCAAACAAAGTGAGCCCGAAGCTGAGCGGATTCGCAGACATGCGAAAAGCAAGGCGATGATAGTGCATGACAAACTGATCAATCCAATTCGCAAGAAGCTCATGGATTTCAGCCTGTTAGTCACATGGTTGGGGGAGCTTTGTAATCATTCTAGCCTGGCAAAATGGTGGAGAGATAAGTGGGGTGAAGATTGTCAAATAAAAATGATACAGAATGACTTTTTTTCTGGTGGTTTGTCCATCATCAGATCTTAAAGAGAAGATTCTTGGAAGTTTTTGAATCATGGATGACTTTGGCTTTTATGTCAAGGAATGGGAGCCAAACTTCAATCCTGAGTAACATAGGATGGAAAATTTTCAAGTATGGTATGCTTTGCCAAATCTCCCTCTTGAGTATTGGGATGGAGATGTTTTGACAGAAATTGGCAATCAAATGGGTAAATTCGTGTGTGCCAAAGAGAGGCTATTGGGAGATGAAAATGGTTCATATATAAGGATATGTGTCGAAGTGAGGTAAATCGGTCTAAAAAGGAATGAGCTGGAAACAATATCAATGGATAGCACATGGTATCAAAAGGTTTCGCCAGAACAGAGCCCTAAAGGTGTTAAGGTGCAAACCCTTGTAGAGAGAAGTGCAAAAGGAAAGACCATTCAATTGGATTTAGTGCCAATGCTTGGTAGAAAGGATGACCTTGGGGTCCTTTGCAAGATCTAAATAGGGTTATATCTTTACCCCACCCAGAATTGAAGCCTTCTTGCGAGGAAGCTAAGGAGACTTAGGATAAAATGGAAAGCCATCCCGAAGATCCGACAAAGGAACAAAGATCAAAGTTGAATGAAAAATTATTAGAAATGTTGGATATAATTGGCAATAGTTTGCATGGAGAGGAAGTGCAAACTACATTGGAAGTGGGCATGAATTGAAGGAAATAGAAAATCAACTCATAGAAATTCACAAGGTTGAAGCTCTCATTATGATGGCGGATTGCTTAGAGAAAGTGAATGAGGATCAAGTAGAATCCTTGAGAATGGAGGATGGAGAGATCCTTCTAGAGAAGGATGAAGCTCAAGAACCGGATGATCAAACCCTGTTATGCTCAAAATAATTAGGGTTAAAACAAAAGGAGGGTATCAAAAAACCCCTAGACTATGGAGAAAGAAAAAAACTTAGGAAAATGAACTAGGAAAAGTGTAAGATAGACGAAGAGGCTAAGGGTCAGGTGAAGATTACTACCATGATGCTTAAGACAAGGAAGGGTGTTACCCTTCTCGAGGAACAATGAGGGTCATTTCATCGAATGTTAGGGGCTTAAACAGCCCTAACAAAAAGCGCCTAGTGTGGCATCATTTGATGTCATCCCAGACAAACATATATATGATCCAAGAATCTAAATTACAAGTAGAGGTAGAATCATTTAGGAAAAAACTAAGATATTGGAAATGGGAGGTTTTGAATGTTAATGGGGCTTCGAGTGGTCTGATAACTTTGTGGAGACCTCAGGCTGCTCTAGTAGAGAAGGTTGTAAAGAAAAAAATGGATCACAAGAAAGGTAAGAAGTCTGTCTTTAAATCTAAGTTTTCTTTTAGTGAATGTGTATGGTTCGGTCTCACGCATCTAGAAAAGGGAAGTGTGGGGAGAAATAGAATCATCTTGCAGTAGCTCAGGTCAAAATTTCTTCCTTTTAGGGGCAGATTTCAACACAATTTTTCACTCACAAAAAGTGGGAAGGGGTTAAAGAAAAGCTATAGTCTCAATTATACTTTCAAAGTTTTGTGGAAAGAAATATGCTAATTGAAATCCAAATGGGGAATGGATCATACACCTAGACAAATAAGCAGTTGGGTTTTAGTTGCATAGCTGAAAAAATAGATAGGTTCTTCTTTAAAGGAGACCTTGGGTCCTTCCCCTTCACTCTTGAAGCCTCCATTCTTCCCTTTTCAGGATTGAACCATTACCCAATCTACATAGATATTTTGGGGAAAAAAGGCTAGTTCGCTATCCTTTCAAATTCAAAAAGATGTGGATGAGAGATCATTCTTTTTTTAAGTTTGTTAAGCAATGGTGGGTGGATGCAAAACCTAGAGGCTCTAAAATGTTCAATGTGGTCACAAAATTAAAATATCTAAAGCGATAGCTGAAATCCTGGGATAAGGACTCCTTCAAGAATAATTTTGAAGAAAGAAAATAGAGGGCGAGCTAGAAACCTTAAATTAGGAAGTCTTCTCTCAAGGTATGGATGAAACTCGAGTTATGCTAAAGAAAAGGACCTTTTAAGTAGACTAGAAGACATTTTGGCGAAGGAGAAGACCTTTTGGCAGAAAAAATCAAGGGAACTATGGGTTAGTAAAGGTGACAAGAACACAAAATACTTTCAGAATGCTACAGGGGTGAGGAGGGAGGTGAATAGGATCTCATGCATTAATGCTTTAGATGGGAGGTCTTTGGAGAAAATAGATGAATTAACAATAAAAGTTATAAGGTTTTTTAAAAATTTATTGAACAATTGGGATAGATCAATTCTATGTGAGAAACAATTGTTGTTGTCCATTATCCCAAATTTGGTCAATGAGGGGCATAACATGATGTTAATGTGTGAATTTACAAAAAAAAGAAATCAGGGAGGCAGTATATCAACTTCATCTAGACAAGTCTTTGGGTTCAGACAGTTTACCTGCTACTTTTTATCACAAGTGCTAGGATATAATTGGCAAAGAGGTGGTGGAGGTGATTGAGGACTCAAGACATTCTCAGAAGGTGTTGAAAGAGGTGAAAAACACATTTATATCCCTGATCCAAAAGAAGGAAAAACAAACTTCCTTCGATGAGTACATGCCAATCTCCCTCTGTAACACAAAATTATGGCTAAAGTTGTTTTGAATAGGTTGAAGGTTGTCCTCTCGGATATAATCTTTGATGAAAAAACCGGTTTTTTACTAAGGCTCTCAATCCTAGATGGGGTTATTATTTCCCAAGAAGTGATTCATTGTATTCAAAAATCAAGAAGACAAAGTACAATGATAAATATTGATATAAAAAGGACATACGATAGGGTAGACTAGCACTTTCTCTTCAAAGTGTTTGAGGCATTCGATTTTCAAAAGGATTGGTTAGATTAGATCTTCAATTTTGTAGCTAGCACAAGGTACTTGATTCTAATAAATGACACCCTTGAAGGCTAAATTTCATCTCATCCAGAGGTCTCAAGAAAGGGGACCCCCTCTCACCCTTTTTTCATCATAATGGTTAAACCTCTTGGAAGATCATTAAGAAAAGCCTTGGAATGAGGTGAGGTAGAAGTTTTCAAATAGTCATGCATCAAAAATTTGTTGATAATACAATGCTCTTTGGCTCAACTCAGGCGAGGGAAGCTGAATATCTCAAGAGAATTTTGAACAACTATACTACTTCCTCCATTCAAGAGGTAAGTGTAGAAAAATGAAAGATATTTTTCTTTTATACAACCCCAAGATTGGAAGCTCAGATTTAGAGAATCTTAAAATTTAAGAAATGAATTATCCTGTGCAAGTATTTATGTTTTCCACTAGCTTCAGGTTTGCGATCCAAAAAGCTCTCAAATTCTTTGCAAGAAAATTTGGAAAACAAGATAGCCTCTTGGAAGGGGAAGTGGCTTTCTTGGGCTGGGAGGATCACTATGTTGAAAGCAATAATTATGGCTATGCCCATCTACTTTATGTCTTGCATGCCTCTTTTGGTGAAGCTAAGTTAGAAGTTGAATAAAAAAATGAACTATTTTTGGCGAGGTAATTATGAGCAGCCTAAATACCCGCTCATTGGTTGGGATAAGATCTACAAATTGAAGGAGGAGGATGGGGTGGGCTTGAAAATCTCTTATTGCAAAACAAATCATTAGGGGAAAAGTTAGTTTAGAAAATATATACAAATCCAGAGTTGAAATGGGTGAAAATATTGAAAAAGAAATACTTAATGATGATGAGATACGTATCATTACCTCAAGGCTTGAGAATTTGGAACTTTCTTAGGTATTGTCGTGGGTTAATTGTGGACTCCTTAACTTGGGATATAAAGGATGGTAGGTCAACTTTATTTTGGGTTGACTCTTGGGGGGACCTCCCTTGTTTGGAGAAGAATTTTGAGTTGGATCAAATCAGAGAAGTGACCTCCTTGGCTTGGGGTAGGTTTGTTTGGGATTATCTTCAATCCAAGATAGTCAATGGGATGCAAGTATGGCAGTGGAGAGAAGTGAGATCTTTGGGCCTATCTGATGAGCAAGAAAGAATTTTTGAATCTATATTAAAGGACTATGTTTCATTCATAAGAGATAGGAGAGATGTGCTAAGATGGAATGACTCTAAGACTAGTGTTTACAATGCAAAAGATAGTTACAAGTTGTTGTTGAAGAACCCAAAAATACCTCTCAATTACTTGTTCATCTTTTCTGGGATAAAAATTGCTACCCTAAGGTGGGCGCATTTTCTTGGGTTGCCTTACAAAAGAGAATTTTGATTGCATATAGGTTCAAGAAAATGGGCTTTCACAACCCTTCAAGATGTGTCTAATGCAAGAAGGATGAGGAATAAAGAAACCATATCCACTTGAGTTTCCCTTATACCTAGGAGTGTTGGCAATGGTTGTGTGCAAAACTTGGGTGGAAATGTGCCCTCCCAAGGGATGTTTTAAGTCTCTTTCAGGCTTGGTGAATGCTGAAAAAAAGCTTTATACTCAACCCATCATCGCTTATTTGGGAAGTTTAGAAAGAGAGAAACAAAAGGATTTTTTTAGGACTAGGAAATGGTGGCAGCTCGGTTGCTCAACAAATTTGAGGGTGCAATATAGTGGAAGTGGTCAATAGTAGGTCCTTGGGGCAGAATATTAAAAATGCATGCTTTACTTAATGGAATTCTTTGATGAAGATGTCCTGGTATGGTTTAAAAATCCCCCCTTTTGGGGTGAAGGCAAGAAAAAGTCAGAATATCAAATAAAGAATGCAAGGTAGAATCCCCCTAAATTTGGTTGGAGTAAACTAAATTTTGACAAGGCTTCCCATGGCAGTCCTGGGACCTCTGGTGTAGGTCGCATCTTAAGGAATTGGGATGGTAAAGTTTTGGGGATTTGGGTTGCCCCTCTCCTACAAGGAACTAACAATGCTACAGAGTTTCAAGCCCTACTCATGGGTCTTAATCTTTTTCGAGAGGTGAAAGTTAAAAAGATTGAGATAGAAGGGGAATTTTCATTGGTTATCAATGCCCTTAGAACTGGATGTGTACAAAATTGGAAGTTTCAAGCTATGCTAGAATCAACATAAGTTTTTTTGAAATCCTTTAGTGACTACACCTTTCATTATTGCTACAGAGGATGCAATGGTGAGGCAGTTATATTGGTGAATGTTGGGTTTGATGGTTCCACTATGAAAATATTGAATAGTGAAAGCCTCTAAGTAGTTCTCTTTGGGTCTTCTATGGGTGGTGATGGTCTTTGCTCAGTTTGGTGGTTTGGGCTCTTTCATATAGTGACATTGGGCATGTGGTGGTTTGGGTCTTGGTACCTCTCTGTGTTTTTTAAAGATGTGTGTCTTTTGTCTTCATATTTAAGTGTTATTTCACTCTTGGCCAGAGGTTTTCTTTGATTTTATTGGGCACAAATTGTACTCATTTGGTGTCACTTCAATTACAAGGGGATTTATTTCCCACATGAGCAACACCCTTCTTCCTAAGAGTTGTGGTCATTGGGTAGTGTTCATTGCTTGAGTTGGTAGCTTGCATTAATTTTTTTGTACATTGGGTTGATTGGTTTCCTTTTAAAATTCTTCAACCCTCACTACTATTGCATAATTTTGGAAGGGTGTGATGATGGTGATATCAAATATTCCTATGTGCCTATCTTCTACATGCAAACAAATAGCTTTTTGAGGCAAGATTACAGATCGCAGACTAAAGAAGTTGTTAAAGTTGCATGAGTCATGGGTGATGGAAGTGGTGAAGATGATCTTAGGGAAAAGGTTTATTGAATCTAGTGAGGTTTTCTGCATAAAATTTGATATTTCTTTGTGCCTTGTTGTTGGTTTTCTAGTGCATGATATAAGAGGGATTTGTTGCTCACGGGTCTCTTTGTTCTCAAGAGATCACCAGGGAATGAATTTCCCTTATACACCTCAGCGTAAGTAAGTTATCAAAATAGTAAAGAAATATACCCAAGTTATATTTTAGAGAAGACCACTTTAGATGGACTAAGAGAGTGAAACTCTGAGATTCTTGCCTCAGATGTGTGAGCTCTCAGCCAAAAGATGGAACCACGGTTTCAGGATGCCAACACGGTGCATTGTCATCCTAAGTAGTAGAGGGCTCATGAGCTTTAGCGGGCAGAACCAAGTTTTACTTCTAAGCTCAGACCTAGGACGTACTAAACTAAATAATTGAACATGAAGCCAAAAGCTAAAACAAGCACAAGAGGACTTGGAGAAAGCTCACCTTTTACTGGACGTTCAAATCTTCACTCCAACCTCTGCTTCATAATCTACACATAGAAGAATGAGGGGAAAAGGTTTGGGTTGTATAGGGGTCTGCCTTAGTTAGACCCCTATTTTGGTGTTCCTGTCTCCATAGATAGCCAAGTAGGAAAGGAGAGCAAACGAAGTAAACAAAGCATGTGGTGAAAGCAAAACCCGCTTCAGGAGTAGAACCCTCACCACGAACTAGTAAATAAACAAGTAGGAAAGAAAAGTGATAGAAAGAGAGTGTTACCCACGGGCCTACACCCTCTCTAGAGCACACAGACACACCTTTGAGTGCTTGCTTGAGATTTGTTATTTCTGGAAGGATCTCAGTCTAGTATGGCTTTGCTTGTGAGAATAAAGCTATCAAGGATGATGAGAACTCCAAAATGGAGCAAATGTTAAGAGAGCTTGAATGAATGACTTCCAACCCAAAAATGAGAGCAAAGAAGGTATTTTTGATGCATGTGAGGGTGGCCAAGATCCGTTACATCCGAAATCTGACTACTAGGACACGTGTCGAGAGAGTCAAGATTCCAGATTCCTTGTTTCAAACTCAAAAAACCGTCAGGAAGCTAGCGTATTGCGTAGATGTTTGTGCATCGTGTAGGCATCCAAAGCCTTTATTTTTGGGAAACATGTTGTTAGGCTTCTATTGCTCTGTCACAAGTCTGTATAGAGTTAGAATCATGAAATTCAAACTTATGGGATTTTTGACATTAATGCTCTAAGGTGTCATAAATGCTAGGAAAAAGTGCAAAAATGTGGAGTTGCCCTTAGGTGCAATTTTATGACATTAAATTTTTACCCCGCTTTAGTGGGCTTGATTTTGGAAAAAATCAAGTTCACTAAAGTAGAGAAGAAAAATTTCACCTAGATTTTGAATCTTACATATTTGTGTGCCAAGAAAAAAGGGACCTCATAGGCCACCAAAGTCAAGCCAACTGGTACCAAAGGTTCCCCGAACAACCGAGCTCAATAAATAGCAACAAAACAAGTGTGCAAAATCATTCAAGACTTTAACTTGCAAAACTCAAATTTTGGGTTAGCCTCGAAAATCAGAAGAAGCTACAACGATGAGAAGAATGATCAAGAAAAAGTAATTGATTCGGAAGAAAAATATGATCAAGAGGTGGCTATATGTCCCCTCCTGAGTTTTCCCCTAGCTTGCTGGGGTAAATTCAAGGGAAATTGGGGAGTCACAAGCAATAGGAAAATGGGCCCCAGGGTGCCTATATATACCTAGGTGGGCCCCTAGAAGGGTCATTTTCACTATTCACTACAAGAAAATTGTTGACTTTTGTGAGAGAAAAGTCAGAAAAATGTCAAGAAGGAGGGAGTACGAGATGCCTAGATTGGAGCACCTACATGACGACATCACCGAGGGTCATGAGGTGGACCAAGTAGGCTGCTAAACCTCATTTTTAACATTTTTTAGTTAGCGAGGTGCGCATGCATCTTTTTTGGGCGATTGCGTCCAAAATTTGTGTTGTCATCCTCATTTTGCACCCATGTCCATAGTCTACTCTAGAATCTCAATGATGCACTAGTGTTCTCGAGACATCCATGGCCAACACGGATGCATGTGCAACATGTAGAGGTCTAAAAAAAAATTTCTTTCATAGTGAGACTCGATAATTTAACTGAATTTTTTTTCTTTTGTAGGAGTATTCAAAGGTTCATGAGCATCCGGAAGGGTAAGCTTTCTGACTCGTTCGCTTGCAAAGGGACCTTCTTACAAAGGATGAGATCACACACCTAGAGCGGCTCGGTCTCTAGCATGTGTTCACCATGCCAGAGGTGTGCTATCATGAGAGAATTCTCACAACATTGATGGAGCGGTGGAACGCCACCACGTCATCTTTACAGTTACCTACTAAGGAGATGACCATCACACTCGAGGATGTTTGTCGGATCCTCGGACTACCCATCCGCGGATGACGGGTGGCCCTAGATGATACCTGATAGACATGGGAGTGGATAGAGGGAGTCCTCTATTATTTAGGCCAAATGGACATCGGCGATGGCATGGGCCACATCTATATGCACTGGTACAACCAAGCGAGGACCACTACACCGTTGCTACACTAGGTGATGATCGTGACCGTTGCTTTTTGGATCACAATAGATGGGCGAGGCTCACACCTGAATGGGGGCCTCGTCCACATGATTAGAGAGATGGTGGAGTTCAGGACATTTTTTTCCTGGGGGCGTAACATGCTAGCTCACCTCTACTAGGAGCTAGGCCAGTACGTCCACTATGAGTACCGTGGCCTCATTGTGTGCACAGTTTTGCAGGTGTGGGCGTTTTCCCACATCATGTGCACCAGGCCAATCAGTTTTCCCTAGCGATAACCATATAGAATCCCCATGTCCCACTAGTATGACATGACAGGCCAGTGGAGATTCAACAATTTATAGTTTTGGTGGTTACAATTTGATACGCTCACTGTAGATGGGGTCAGATGGAGACCCTATCAATTTTTCAAATGGGTTGATAATAGAAGATACTTGAGGAACCTACAGTGGGACCATTTTTTAGGTCACCATGATTATATTGATGAGCCTAGTTTTTGGTCCAATTTTGGGTAGAATCTATAGTTGACATCGACTTTGATATTAAATATTGATATTTTTATAGTGTTTCCCTCAAACCATAGACATTGGGTTTAATTCTATTTCTGACAGTTTTAATAACATTAGCCTATTATGTGGACTATCTATATTAATTTTGTATGTGGTTAATGAATGTTCTTTAAGGTGGTTATAGATGTGCAATTATTATGGGTACTAACATTGCCATGCAGACATACTTGATGATACTAAATTGAGAAATGCAGTCGCCAACTGGTCATGCAGACGAATCGTTCAAGGGTCAACTAAAGGATGATGATAGGAGATTCCCAATGTCAGCTGCATGTAACCACCTTGTATTGGTCTTTCATGATGTTGAGCAGATGTGGGTGTTACTGTATTGTTGAGTCTGTGTTTGGACATGCATGTCTAATCGGATTCCCTACATGTGTAACCACCCTTCTATTATTTTCTCTATTTTCCCTAAATGGTGTCCTATCAGTTAGTGGGAGTTGATTCCCTTGTTTAGTTGATAGTATAAATAAGCTTCAGATCCTCCTTCTTCAGGAGTTGTTGAGTTATTGATGTTGTACGATTTGATAATATACTAGCATTTCTAGACAAGTTACTCTTTTGTACTTGTATTTCCCAATGAATAAGATGAAATTATGAGTTGAGCATTTGAGTTTATATTAGTTTTAGAGGATACTCATCCAAGGGGGGCCACTTGGTGAGCAATTCATCCTTTAGTTTAGCTAGATTAGTTATTAGTTTATGTTTAGTACTTAGTTAAGAATCTGGCACTGACTATTCCTGCAGCCACTAGAATTTCATTATGTGACTGTTCCTACAACCAAAGTGGACAGAGTAGTTTCATGTCTGTTGGTCAGATTTTCATTCTTGTCATGCATGTTCAGCTTAGTTTAATTGTTGAGTGATGTTCAACATTTACTTTGTTCCTTTCCATACAATTTACTTTCAGTATTGAATATTTGTTAGATGTAGAATGAAGACGACTACTTTGAGTTCCTAGTGCACATATTGTGTTGGCCCATTTCAAGTTCATGTCCCTGGGTTGAAAATTTAAATGCACCTTCATGATGGTTAAAATAGTTATTCAATTTAGATGTCCAATCTACGAATCATGGTTGTAAAGGCTTGGTTATTAAATCATTGTAGGAGGCCGATATATTTGGCACCGTTGTCGAGGATGGTGTTAAACTAGGGAGTTCTTTGGAGTCATTGCTATTTTTTCCTATTGTAGTATTTCTGGAATTTGTTCTTAGTATTTAGAAGTTATGATCCACTATTCTTTCACCAATTATTTGTGTGATTTGGTTGATGTTGAGTTGATACTACATGCATAGAAGAAGAAGAGATGCTTATGAGATATTCCTTCCTAATAATTTAGAACCATTTCAGCTAGTAGAGCTTCCAAATTTTCCCAGAAACAAAGAAGAAGAAGAAGAGCCACACCCCTTTGCTAATAAATTTATCGACTTAACTAGTTTTGAAGTTTCCCTTGAAGATCAAAATCTAGCTGAATAACCCTCAACTTTCGAACTTCATCAAGCAGATATGGGTATGTGAATGGAAACAAGCCTAATAGGCAGAACTAACCAGCTTTTCATTTCCTCATTCCTCATCAAAATGAAGTAGACAACCTAAAAAATATCCCTTCTTCAGTCCTTCCTAAGTTCTATGAACTTTTCATAGAAGATCCTGATACATTCTTGTTTGAATTTGATATACTCTATAGAAGTTATGACTATACCACTGATGCCCACAGGCTTAAGCTATTTCCGACCACTTTGAAAGAAGTTGCATTGAGATGGTTTATGAGCCTTGGAAAAGATACTATGGAGACTTGGGAAGACATGAAGACAAATTTCCTTGAGAAATACAAAGAGTATTGTAGGGGCAGTGATATGGGAGGAAATGACATTTTTAGAATGCAACAAAAGGAAGATGAGAGCCTAGAGGATTTCATTTCAAGGTTTTTCTTTTGTCTGTAGAAATCTCCGCACCATACACTCAATGAAGACTCACAAAAGCTTCTTTTCTTGAGAGGAATTAATGAAAGTTGCACTGATGCCTTGGACCTGATGGTAGGAGGAGATATCACTCAAGTTCCTTGGGATGATATCAAGAAGATATGCCAAAACTATTCTAGGGCAGCTTCAAAGAAAGGGAGAGATTACCAATCCTCTATGGGTAAGTCATCCACTAGTGGAGTTTCAAGGATGGATATTGCTCATGTGTTGGTAGATTTCAAGTAGGTTATCATAAACAATCTAGCCACTCATCTGGATACACTTCAGGCCAAGAAGAAACATGAGGAGGTAGAGACAATGCTGACATAATATTGTCCTCATTGCAGACAAAAGAAGAGGGACTATAAATGCAAGATGGTAGCTAAAATTGACAACAAGCAGATTCCACCTGAGTTCAAACCAATTCATACTGAGGAAGATCAAGTCTACTTTGTTGCACAGAGAAGGCCATGAGCTCCAAGACAAGGTATGCCACCAAATCCACTATCTTTTGTTGGGCCATATTTTAATTCTTATTCATCTGGTAACTAGTGGCAACCCCCATGTCCATCCAACTCTGAAGGATATCCAACACAATCTTGGGATAACCCTCCAAATGCTTGGACCAATTATCAAAATTATTCACCTCAGTGGTAGAAACCTCAAGGGAATTGGCAGTAGTTTCAAGGACCTTGGTAGCCACCTCTAGGACACTGGTTACGGGACATAATAACACAACCAAAATAATATTGGATAGAATAACTCGATCACAATAACCCAGGGACAAAACAACCCAAGGTCATAATAACCCATGGCAAAAATAACCTGTGGTCAAAATAACCCATGGTCATTTTAGATCTAGCTAGTAAACCAGTTGAATATACAATTACCAATAAAGGGGAAAAGTTTCTTTTTCATGACAATCATGATGAAAAACATTTTTTAATATTCTTGTTTACTATCTTGATCTAAAATGACCATGGGTTATTTTGACCACGGGTTATTCTGTCCATGGGTTAGTATGACCCTGGGTTATTTTGTCCTTGGGTTATTTTGGCTGAGTTATTTTGTCCAGGGTTATTTTGGTCGGGTTATTATGTCCTGATACCCAAAAAACTGGCAAAAAATATCTCAATGGAGAGGTGGACAACAATGGCCAAACTAGACAACCAATTACATGCAGTCACCTTCTCAACCCCAACAACCTTCTATAATGCCTCCCCCTACTAATCCCAACTTAAATACACCTAAACCCACTCAATTACTAGCTCAACCCACACCTAACCCAAATAATAAGCCACCACAGCAACCAGTATACTTTGTTTATCCAAATCAATTTACTGCATGTGCTATGAGTGTGAGTGACATCCATTTGCATTTAGGAACTACTTTACCAGCTACATCCACACCTATTATTACTAAGATTCATATGGAAGAGGAAGAGGAATCTCTGAATGATCCCATTCAACCTAGTGCACCTAAAAATCCTGAACCAGTTCCAGCCAAATAGACAACACATGAACCACCATTCTCCTAGATATTGGAAGTTTCCAAAAAAAAGGAAGACAAGGAGGACACCACTTTTGACATTCTAGACTAGTTGAAGTATATATGTGTCTAGATACCCCTATTCCAAGCCATAAAAGATATTCCTATATATGGAAAAGCAATCAAAGAAGCATGCCTCAAGAAGCCGAGCAGGAAAAAGAAAGACCCAACTACAATTCATGTAGTGGGACAACTGGCTGACATCATGCTTGGAAAAGTAATTATCCCTAAGTAGAATGATCCAGATAGTCTTGTGGTTAAATTTATTATAAATGGGGTACACATAAAGAATGCTTTGATTGAATTGGGTGCAACAATAAATATGATGACTAAAGACATCTTGCAACAACTAAACATTATAACTATGAGATCCAATCCTACTGTCCTGCAGCTTGTTGATATTTCCACTGTTAAGCCTGATGGTATAGTAGAGGACCTTGTGGTGATTCTAGACTCTTGGGAGTATCCAGCCGACTTCATGATTCTTTCTCCTAAGGCTACACTAGGTGAGTATCCTATTATCCTTGGAAGGATATGGTTAGCAACAAAAAATGCTTATATTGGATGTCATTCAGGTGACATGACCATTTCTGATGGAAGGAACACCAAAAATCTTGTTCTTTATCCTCCTACTCAACCACCCCGTGATGAGGATAATCTTGTATGGCCACATGTAGGTGATGAGGCCGAGGAAGTTAACTCTGTGGCGCAACGTATGATGTTAGGCAGAAGTCCTCTCCTATAGTTTCAAGATCAAGATGAAGTGTTATCTAATGTAATTCAGAACCATTTTGAGGTAGAGTAGGTATCACCCTCTCACGCATCTAATTCTACTAATCCTGTGAAGACACTTTTTTCTGCTTTTCCCGATCTTCCTACAACCACTATTTCTGCAAACAAACTTCCTACAACCACTCTTCCTACAACCATTCTTCCAGTAGACAAAATTCTTATAGCAACAGGTATGTTCCACACAATGTTTCCATATGAACTTAAGGTACCATGTATTAATGAAACAACTATGATAGAGTTAACTACACAAGTACAGGTGTCTAAAGGAAAATATTCGAATATTAACAACAAACTAGGAGAAGAACAACTGTCATTGATGAATTTACTGAAGACCCACCAACACACATTTGCATGGGATTATCATGATATGAAAGGACTAGACCGTAATATTTGTACCCATAGGATATATCAAAGATGATTGTCAACCAATAAGGCATCTACAAAGAAGAATCAACCCTACAGTGAGAGAAATTCTCAAAACAAACTTGCAAAAACTGCTAGATGTGGGATTTATCTATCCCATTTCAAATAGCTAGTGGGTATCTCCATTGGTGATTGTGCCCAAGAAGGGATGAAAATGGTGAGTTTGTGTTGATTACAAGGAAATCAATTTTTCTACTAAAACAGACCATTTCCCCTTGCCTTTTGCAGATCAAGTCCTAGACTCACTTGCTGGAAAGTAGTACTTCTCTTTTCTAGACGGATTCAATGACTACAATCATATCCAAATTTCACTTGAGGACCAAGAGAAGACAACCTTCACATGTCCATGGGGGACATATGTGTATTCAGTACTTCCCTTTGATTTATGCAACACACCTACAAATTTTCAGAGAGTAGTCATCATCATATTTTCAAACATCTCCCTTGACTGCATGAAAATCTATATGGATGACTTTACCACCTATGGTGATTATTTTGATGAAGCATTCAAAAATATCAAGAAATTATTATAGAGATGTGAAGACCAAAATCTATCCTTAAACAGTGAGAAGTGCTTCATGATGATGCAGGAAGGTGTAGTTCTTGGCCACTACATTTCCCACCAAGTAATTCAAGTAGATCCTGCAAAAATTGAGGTAATTAGTAATCTGCCTACACCTGCAAAACAAAAGGATGTTAGGAGTTTCTTGGGACATGTAGGATATTATAGTATTTTTATCAAAGACTTTAGAAAAATAGAAATGCCATTGTATAGTCTCCTGAGCAACGACATTGAATTCCAATGGACAGAAGATTGTGGCAAAGCATTTTCTGACTTGAAGGCAGCTTTGACTCATGCTCTTGTACTTAAGGGACCTAATTGGGAAATTCCATTTCGCATCCATATAGATGCATCAGACTATGCTATAGGAGTAATCTTAGGATAGAAAGAAGGAGCCATTGAAAATTCAATTTATTTTATTAGAAAAAACTTAAAAGGAGCTGAATTCAATTATACAGTAATAGAAAAAGAAATGTTGGTAGTGATCTATGCCCTAAACAAATTCAGACACTACATAACAGGCTACCAGATCTTTGTGCACACCGATCATGCAGCCATTAGATATCTCATGAATAAACCCCTGATCTCATGAAGGTTAGCTAGATGGTTGTTTT
This sequence comes from Sequoiadendron giganteum, assembly GCA_007115665.2. Lineage (NCBI taxonomy): Eukaryota > Viridiplantae > Streptophyta > Pinopsida > Cupressales > Cupressaceae > Sequoiadendron > Sequoiadendron giganteum. The sequence continues at coordinate 41,747,064 of CM021108.1, forward strand.
TGATGTAGGAGTTTGACATAACCAGGGAAGGCCAATGTTGTTGCAGATTTTCTTTCAATATTGACCATATCAGAAGACAATCAAGCCATAGATGACTCCTTTCTTGATGAGCATCTATTTTCCATTAGTATGCACACACCTTAGTATACTAACATAGATAATTACATAGTGAGAGGGAGATTTCCTCCTCACTTCTCTCCAAAAGAGAGAAGAGTGCTCATTGATTTTTTTTTTCCTTTTTCATGAGTTGTTGGATTTATACTGGACTAGTCATGTTATGAGAAGATGTGTGAGGGAAGATGAGACATATGACATTTTGTATGCATTTCATGATGAGCCCTATAAAGGGCATTTTTCATCCAAAAGGATAGCAATGAAGATTTTGAACATAGGATACTATTGGCCTACACTCGACAAAGATGTAGTAAGATATACAAGGAAATGTGATAGGTGCCAAAGAATGGGCCGACCAATCAAATTAGATGAGATGCTAATTTATCCCCAATTAATAGTCACTCCCTTTGACAAGTGGGGATTGGATTTTGTGGGACCCATTGATCCCCCATCAAATGGTAAGTCTTATATCTTGGTACGCATTGATTATGTAACTAAGTGGGTAGAAGTCAAGGCCATGAAGCATGCAAGAGATAACAAGGTTGCATAATTTCTTTATGAATAATTTTTCACATGATATGGAGTCCCAAGATAAATAGTAACTAATCAAGGAGCTCAGTTTACCTCAACACTTGTTACAACACTAATCAATAAATATAACATAAGGCACAAAAAGTCTACTCCTTATCACCCTCAGGCCAATGGACAAGTAGAGGTGACCAATAGAGAAATTGAAGCCATTCTAACCAAAACAGTAGCTATTCAGAGAAAGGATTGGGCAAACATATTATCAAAAGCAATTTGGGCCTATAGAACCACCTGGAAAAAAACTACTGGCTTCACTCCATTTGAGCTACTATATGGGAAGACAACTATGATACCCATTGACTTTGAGCACAAGACTCTTAGAACTGCAGTAGACTTAGGGATGGATATTTCAGAGGCACAAAAAGAAAGAATCGTGCAGTTGAATGCTTTAGATGAGATGAGGAAGACAACCTTGCACCACACTGAGGTCATGTAGAATCAAATAATCAAATGGCATGACAAATTTATCAAAGAGAATAAATTTCAGCTAGGTCACTGGGCATTGCTTTATGACTCACAATATCAGGAATATGCAGGAAAATTGCAGACAAGGTGGCTAGGACCATATGAATTTGTTGAGGTATTTCCCAATGGAGTTTTTCAGATCACCACCATTGACCTTGTCAAATTCAAGTTACTAGTCAATGGTCATCGTCTCAGATTGTATCACAAGCCAACTTCCAAAGAAGAGTTCCTACAACAATTCATCCAACATGCAACGCCCGAGCTTCCTAAAATTGAAGGAAGTGAACCTAGTGTCCCTCCTAGCTAATTAAGTTATGTACTTGTCATAATAAAGGCTTTTACTTTTGTAGAATTCCATTTCTTCACCCATCTACCCATCCGTCACCACCTTTCTCTCTCTTCCATCACTTCATTCCACCTCACATTATTCCACTCGATCATCATTAATTGCTCAATTTATTTCCTAAAAAGGAAAACGGTACTTTCTCCATGATCTTTTCAATGTATCCTCCACACATTCAGGTATGTGCACATTAATTTCTCTCTTAATTATTTTTTAGTTCATTCATTTAATCATTGTACGTTAGTATGGACGTTCACATAATTTTCATAAATCCCTATCAAATCACTACTCCCATCTTGCATGTGTGGAAACATGTCCAAATTTAGGTTGGGGGGGAAGGAAAGATGTAAGTACATTGCCCACATGTCAGTCCATGCTTGTCTACGTCAACAAATCTAGCTAAGCCAATTTAAAATTTGAAGTGAAGGATGACTCGCATATGTGATGTGACACTAAATTGCCACCGCCATTTCTTTTCATCATAACTCCCTTTTATTACCCTTTCTTTTCCATTATTGACCCCATCGTAATCTTAAATTGCAAGTGGTAAAAGGTAAAAAAAAGAGAGAGAAGGGAAATTCAGTCGACATTGGTGTAGGGCAATTCAGCTAGCAACTGCTACATAAAGGAATTTGTTTTCAAACAATAATTATAGGAAGGGAATTTTGTAGAGTGGTAGTTCATTGCAGAAAATGGGAGGTGGACTAATTAAAAATGAGCCCTTATTTCATTATGCCTTATTTCAGGATGTACAATGCTCGGCCGAATTTAGAAACTATGGTTGGTTGGACTACATCCTAAAGCTAGACGGTTTTCATGAAGGAGTTTCTCTAGAGTTCACCCAGATATTTTCTGAAGGAAAATCCACAGTAAAAGGGTTGGAGGTTGTGGCAACTGACGAAATAATTTCAGTTGTTACAAGGTTACTTGCTGATGGCGAGCATTACCCTGTTTCTAGAGACGCCAAGTCAACTAGGGTCGTATTGAAAATATATGGTGACCCTCCAATCAGTATAGACAAACATGGTGCCAAAATAACCTCTCTGACTGAGCCATGAAAGCAGGCAGCTGTCCACATTATTAGGTACATCACTTGTGAAGGTCGATTGTCAAACCTAAATTCAATACATTTAGAACTTTTGAGTCACATGAGGCACGGGAGGAGGATGAATGTGCCCAATGTCTTATACAACCTTCTCTCCATCATTGTGGATGAAACTCAAAAAGGTAGGGACAATTTTTTTTCCCACCATTTCTTGATGAAATTGTTGGTTGAAAAATCTCTACATGATGTAGCACCCGAAATGACCTAGGAGGAATTCATAAATGTTGATCAATTTAGACCTGAGCAACTATAATCTAGGGCTTTAACTCAACCACATAGGTCTAGTAGGAGATTAAATATGGTTGAAGCCACCCCTGGTGCTTCAACCTCTGGTGCTGGCTCTAGTATGAATCCTCCTGCAGTAGAAGGGACCATAGACATTAGTTCCTCTGAAATAGAGCACTCTAAAAAATAAAGTTCTTCATCAAATTTTGATGATGATGATGTTCCACTTGAAACCCTAATGAGAACTAGGGCACATAAGGAGTCAGAGGCAAGAAAATTAAAAGGCAAAACATAGCAGGTGGAAAGAGAGGTGCCAAGTCTTAAGAAGAGAAAGGCTAACACTATTCATCCTGCAGCCAAAGGAAAATGTGAGAGCCCTCTTAAGAAATCAAAACTAGCTGTTCATATGCCTTCGCGGGAAAACCCTAAGCATGGAAGGACATCACATAAGAGCACAAAAGCCCCAATGGGCAGATAAATATCAAAGAAAATAATGTATTTCAAGAGGTAGCAAAAGTGACCCTAGTAGATCTTGTTTCCCTTGCAGAGGAAGTTGAAATTCAAGAGCATGAAGAAAACCAGGAGTTCCTGCAGCAAGACCAAAAATTAGATCAAGATTTCTTGCAGCAACTATAAGAACAAGAAAAAGAGGCACTGCAACAAGAAGTGGGAGAAGAAGTTGTACCTCCATAGCCTAAATCTCTGCAAATGGTACTATGGGGAGTAACTATCGACAAAAACCTTGGTAGGAATTCATATCCCTCCTAATTTATTAGTACATACAATAATTTTGAATTTATAGGGAGAGATACAAAGGAGGGAGGAAGAATGGAAAAAGGAAAAGAAAAGATTGAAAAAGGAAATTCAAAAGAGGGATGAAATTATTGAAGAGAAGAATGAGGACATTGTCTATTTAAAGGAGAGGGTGGACAACATTGCAACCCTGGTACCACATATTTTAGAATGCATAACCCCTCCAAAGTTCTATGCTTTGCACCTGAAGGAAAAATATATCTCTTTTAAGCTATCAAGAAATATTTAGGTTTGAATCCCTCTATTGAAACTCCCACTAAACTTTTCAATGCTTATAAGATTGCCTCCCCTAAAATCAAGAATTTGTAATGTGAATTTTATTTACATAATTTTGTTGTAACTCAAGACCAAGACTGGAGCCTGTTGCTACATGTTGGAGATATCCAATTGAGAGCATTCATGTCTTGGGTGCAAAATGAGATTAGTCGGGGAGAGGAATATAATTCTTATAGGAAGAGGGAATCCAATATCCCCTTGGCCATTAGAGTTGAATCATGACCCCAAGGATATTTATAGAGAATGGCACAAAATGCTCAAGCCTATTTATGGTGATAAAATTATGTCTTGGATTGAGGCAGTTTGCAGTGAATATGAGGTAAAGATGGTAGCAAAAGAGGACACCATGAAAGGATATCTATCACAGAGATGAAACATTTTAACTGATGAGCTGAAATGGGTTGAACCTCATTCCATCCACAACTATGTTGCAGCAATAAAAACAATTGAAGGATACATTCAGCTTGGGAGAACAAAGGGATGACAATGGCTTCCCTTGATTTTTCTGCCACCTATCCTCATGTGGCCTATGAAAAACTTCAGATTCTACCGCTATGACATTGATGAAGAAAATTAAAGATGGAGAAGACTTGACAGATTGGGAGGATTCTACTGGGACCCTGACTCACACTCAACAGACACTGATATTGGACAATTATCAGTTGCAAATTTCAGAGCTTTGACTGAACAGAAAAACAACTCTTCCCCTCCTGGAGGACCAACAAATTGTTAGGTTGGGGGGAGTGATGAGCCTATTAATGTCCCTTACCCGACTTTGCCCTAGAATTCACTTGTTGATTAGATTCAAGGTTTCTTCTTTTTCAAATGAATGTTCTCTTTGACTAAGTACTCTTGGATTGAAATCTGCATTTAATATTTCCACATGTAAATATATTTGTTAGCATTAATATTTAGATATCAAAATATACAAACATAATCACAAAAGCAATAATGAAGACAAATGAGGAGTGGCATGGGTAGGTCCACCTGAAGCTATCCATCTAAGCCCAAGGGCACAAGCATCCTATTAGGATATCTCACCCCTTGCCTCCGAGTTGAACGTCCAACTAAGACCATTCCATCCTCGGAGTGGCGTGCTTAGTGGAAACACTTGTACCTTCTACTCACGTCATCACCTGGGAAGACACATAACCTACTAGGGGAAGCCAACGGAGCTCATAAGTGGCCTAGGCCTAACACCCCTCCATGGCCGCAGCGGATTGTTAAGCGGGACCCCCACCCCTCCATGGCCGCAGCGGATTGTTAAGTGGGGATTTTAGGCACCACCTGTCTCAGGCCCTTCCACCCTAGTAGGCTTACAAACACATAGAAGACAATATTTTAGCAATCAAATACATTTGAATTTATTACTAATTCTTTAAGTCAATATCAACATCATTATCATCATGATAATACTAAAGAAAGCATTACACCAATAACCAAATTAGCAATATCCATTTCTTATATTCAAAATATGCTAAATATTACTGCTAAGTGAGTACATCACCCAAGTTGCTATATCTCTCCATGTTTCCTTACTCACCTCCTTCAACCTTATAATAAATTGATCATAGGATGAGGACAATTCATAAATATACATAATCTACTTATGTTTATATTAAAGAGTCATCATTACTTATAAGTATCATGATTGCATAATTGAGTACATATATATATATCTATATATATAATTATTCTTTCCTTATTCATATATATATTCTTTATTCATTGCATATTATTCATTATAAAATTTATCTATATCTATGCATATATACTTGTATGCCTATTAAATAATATATATTAAATGGTTTTGTATTCCAATGCATAACAATCATTGTTGTTGATGTTTTGAATTGCAGATTGTATTTCTCAATGTTTTCCCCTCTTCCTTATTTTCTATTTATACTATTCAAGGTAGGTGACTCATGGGGGGAATGTATTGTTTGGTGAAAGAGGTGACTTTTCATAAAATATATCCCTTTGTTAGATTTAATTGCTGGCTTTAAAGACTTATTATCACAATAATATCTATTTTTGAAAATAACATTTTATTACTAGTAATTATGATATTTCATACTATATACTTATTTTCTTATTTTATTTTAATGTTTTATTGAACATATTTTAACATTAAAGTATAATAATAAAACCAATTTGCTAATATCTTATTATTATTTTATTCTAATGTATTACAATCTTTGATGTGTAATGATTATAATATTTATTTATTATTATTATTTTTGATATTAAGTTATTTAATACTAGAATGTAATAACAATAATTTTCCTATATATTATTATTATTATTTTTTATTTTTTATTTATATATTTTTATATTTTTATATTAATATGGTACACATTTATTTTATATTTAATATTAATATTTCTATTTATTTTATTTGTTAATTTATTTGTATTTTAACACTTGGCTTTTATAGTATTGCTATTTCAGCGACATGACAGTCCTCCCCGCCCAAGATTGCTTGCCCTCAAACAATCATGATTTAAGATGTTTCCTTTGGTGATGCTATTATCTTTGATAGGAGTTGGAAGTTCTAACCCAAGTGATGGTTACTCTTGTTATGAGGACAATGTATTGACTAATATTCTTAAGTTCTACTATTTCTCCATAACTCCCAAAAGCAACGAGTCAGAATTTGTGACTTAATACAACTTAAAACCACATGAATAGAAAATTAAAGCAAACACCTAAGTAACTCAACTAGGAAAACAAGTCGCTCAACCAAGCAAGCAAGTAGCTCAACTAGGCAAACAAGTAGCTCAAGCAAGCGGGTAGCTCAAGCACACAGGCAAGTAGCTCAAACATACAATCAAGCAACTCAAGTAGACAAGCAAGTAGCTCAAGAACACAAGAAACCAACTCAAGTAGACAAGCAGGTAGCTCAAGCACGCAAGCAACTAGCTCAAGCACGCAAGCAACTAGCTCAAGCGAGTAGGCAACCAGCTCAAGCACACAAGCAACCAACTCAAACAAGTATACAACTAGCTCAAGTATGCAAGCAAGTAGCTCAAGCACACAACAAACTAGCTCAAACATATAGGCAACTAGCTCAAGCACATGGACAACAAGCTCAAGAAAGTATGCAAGTAGCTCAAGTAGACAAGCAGGTAGCTCAAGCACACAATTAAGTAGCTCAAACAAGTAAGCAACTAGCTCAATTAGGCAAGCAGGTAGCTCAAGCATGTAAGCAACTAGCTCAATCAAGTAGGCAACCAGCTCAAGTAGACAAGCAGGTAGCTCAACCACACAAGTAGCTCAAGCAAGTAGGTAACTAGCTCAAGTAGGCAAGTAGGTAGCTCAAGCATGCAAGCAACTACCTCAATCAAGTAGGCAACCAGCTCAAGTAGATAAGCAAGTAGCTCAAGTATGCAAGCAACTAGCTCAAGCACGCACAGGATGATAGGAAAGATGCTCTAATACCTCTATAATGTCCCTTACCCGAATTTTCCCTAGAATTCTCTTGTTGATTAGATTCAAGTTTTCTTCTTTTTCATATGAATGTTCTCTTTGACTAAGTACTCTTGGATTGAAATCTGCATTTAATATTTCCACATGTAAATATATATGTTAGCATTAATATCTAGATATCCAAATATACAAACATAATCACAAAAGCAATCATGAAGACAGATGAGGAGTGGCATGGGTAGGTCCCCTTGAAGCTATCCATCTAAGCCCAAGGGCATAAGCATCCTATCAGGATATCCCACCCCTTGGCTCCGAGCTAAATGCCCAACTAAGACCATTCCATTCTCGGACTGGCATGCTTAGTGGGAACACTTGTACCTTCTACCCATTTAATCACCTGGGAAGACACATGACCTACTAGGGGAAGCCAACGGAGCTCATAAGTGGCCTAGGCCTACCACCCCTCCATGGCCGTAGCGGATTGTTAAGTAGGGTTTTTAGGCACCACCTATCTCAGACCCTTCAACCCTAGTAGGCTTACAAACATAGAGAAGACAATCTTTTAGCAATCAAATACATTTGCATTTATTACTAATTCTTTAAGTCAATATCAACATCATTATCATCATGATAATACTAAAGAAAGCATTACACCAATAACCAAATTAGCAATATCCATTTCTTAAATTCAAAATATGCTAAATATTACTGCTAAGTGAGTACATCACCTGAGTTGCTATATCTTTCCATGTTTCCTTACTCGCCTCCTTCAACCTTATACTAAATTGATCATAGGATGAGGAAAATTAATAAATATACATAATCTACTTATGTTTATATTAAAGTGCCATCATTACTTATAAGTATCATGATTGCATAATCATGTACGTATATATCTATATATATATATATATAATTATTCTTTCCTTATTCATATATATATTCTTTATTCATTGCATATTATTCATTATAAAATTTATCTATATCTATGCATATACACTTGTATGCCTATTAAATAATATATATTAAATGGTTCTATATTCCAATGCATAACAATCATTGGTGTTGTTGTTCTAAATTGCAAATCGTATTTCTCAATGTTTTCCCCTCTTCCTTATTTTCTATTTATACCATTCAAGATAGGTGACTCATGGGGGGAATGTATTGTTTGGTGAAAGAGGTGACTTTTCATAAAACATATCCCTTTGTTAGATTTAATTGTTGGCTTTAAAGACTTAATATCACAATAATATCTATTTTTGAAAATAACATTTTACTAATAATAATTATGATATTTCAAATTATATACTTATTTTTTTATTTTATTTTAATGTTTTATTGAACATATTTTAACATTAAAGTATAATAATAAAACCAATTTGCTAATATCTTATCATTATTTTATTCTAATGTATTACAATCTTTCATGTGTAATGATTATAATATTTATTTATTTTTATTATTTTTTATATTAAGTTATTTAATACTAGAATGTAATAATAATAATTTTCCTATATATTATTATTATATTTGTTATTTCATATTTTTATATTAATATGGTACACATGTATTTTATATTTAATATTAATATTGCTATTTATTTTATTTGTTAATATATTTGTATTTTAACACTTGGTTTTTATGGTATTGTTATTTCAGGGACATGACAGTCCTCCCCACCTAAGATTGCTTGCCCTCAAGCAATCATGATTTAAGATGTTTCCTTTGGTGATGCTATTATCTTTGATAGGAGTTGGAATTTCTAACCCAAGTGATGGTTACTCTTGTTATGAGGACAATGTATTGACTAATATTCTTAAGTTCTACTATTTCTCCATAACTCCCAAAAGCAACGAGTTGGAGTTTGTGACTTAGTACAACTTAAAACCACATGAATAAAAAATTAAAGAAAACACCCAAGCAACTCAACTAGGCAAACAAGTAGCTCAACTAGGAAACCAAGTAGCTCAAGCACCCAGGCAAGTACCTCAAGCACACATGCAAGTAGCTCAAGCATACAATCAAGCAACTCAAGTAGACAAGCAAGTAGCTCAAGCACACAAGAAACCAACCCAAGTAGACAAGTAGGTAGCTCAAGCACACAAGCAACTAGCTCAAGCATGCAAGAAACTAGCTCAAGCGAGTAGGCAACCAGGTCAAGCACACAAGCAACCAACTCAAACAAGTATACAACTAGCTCAAGTATGCAAGCAAGTAGTTGAAGCACGCAACAAACTAGCTCAAACATATAGGCATTTAGCTCAAGCACACAAACAACAAGCTCAAGAAAGTATGCAAGTAGCTCAAGTAGACAAGTAGGTAGCTCACGCACACATGTAAGTAGCGCAAACAAGTAAGCAACTGGTTCAAGTAGGCAAGTAGGTAGATCAAGCATGTAAGCAACTGGCTCAATCAAGTAGGCAACCAGCTCAAGTAGACAAGCAGGTAGCTCAACCACACAAGTAGCTCAAGCAAGTAGGTAACTAGCTCAAGTAGGCAAGTAGGTAGCTCAAGCATGCAAGCAACTAACTCAATCAAGTAGGCAACCAGCTCAAGTAGATAAGCAAGTAGCTCAAGTACGCAAGCAACTAGCTCAAGCACGCACAGGATGGAAGGAAAGATGCTCTGATACCTCTATAATGTCCCTTAACCGACTTTGCCCTAGAATTCTCTTGTTGATTAGATTCAAGGTATCTTCTTTTTCAAATGAATTTTCTCTTTGACTAAGTACTCTTGGATTGAAATCTGCATTTAATATTTCCACATGTAAATATATATGTTAGCATTAATATCTAGATATCCAAATATACAAACATAATCACATAAAGAAATAATGAAGACAGATGAGGAGTGGCATGGGTAGGTCCCCCTGAAGCTATCCATCTAATCCCAAGGGCATAAGCATCCTATCAGGATATCCCACCCCTTGGCTCTGAGTTGAACACCCAACTAAGACCATTCCATCCTCGGAATGGCGTGCTTAGTGGGAACACTTGTACCTTCTACCCATGTCATCACCTGGGAAGACACATGACCTACTAGGGGAAGCCAGCGGAACTCATAAGTGGCCTAGGCCTACCACCCCTCCATGGCTGCAGCAGATTGTTAAGTGGGGTTTTTAGGCACCACCTGTCTCAGGCCCTTCCACCCTAGTAGGCTTACAAACACAGAGAAGACAATATTTTAGCAATCAAATACATTTGCATTTTTTATATTAAGTTATTTAATATTAGAATGTAATAACAATAATTTTCCTATATATTATTATTATATTTGTTATTTCATATTTTTATATTTTTATATATATATGGTACACATTTATTTTATATTTAATATTAATAATGCTATTTATTTTATTTGTTAATTTATTTGTATTTTAACACTTGGCTTTTATGGTATTGCTATTTCAGGGACATGACAATCCTCCCCGCCTAAGATTGTTTGCCCTCAAGCAATCATGATTTAAGATGTTTCCTTTGGTGATGCTATTATCTTTGATAGGAGTTGGAAGTTCTAACCCAAGTGATGGTTACTCTTGTTATGAGGACAATGTATTGACTAATATTCTTAAGTTCTACTATTTCTCCATAACTCCCAAAAGCAACGAGTCAGAATTTGTGACTTAATACAACTTAAAACCACATGAATAGAAAATTAAAGCAAACACCTAAGTAACTCAACTAGGCAAACAAGTTGCTCAACCAAGCAAGCAAGTAGCTCAACTAGGCAAACAAGTAGCTCAAGAAAGTGGTAGCTCAAGCACATAGGCAAGTAGCTCAAGCATACAATCAAGAAACTCAAGTAGACAAGCAAGTAGCTCAAGCACATAAGAAACCAACTCAAGTAGACAAGCAGTTAGCTCAAGCACGCAAGCAACTAGCTCAAGCGAGTAGGTAACCAGCTCAAGCACACAAGCAACCAACTCAAACAAGTATACAACTAGCTCAAGTATGCAAGCAAGTAGCTCAAGCATGCAACAAACTAGCTCAAACAAGTAGGCAACTAGCTCAAGCACACAAAAAAAAAGCTCAAGCAAGTAGGCAAGTAGCTCAAGTAGACAAGCAGGTAGCTCAAGCATGTAAGCAACTAGCTCAATCAAGTAGGCAACCAGCTCAAGAAGACAAGCAGGTAGCTCAAGCACACAAGTAGCTCAAGCAAGTAGGTAATTAGCTGAAGTAGGCAAGCAAGTAGCTCAAGCATGCAAGCAACTACCTCAATCAAGTAGGCAACTAGCTCAAGTAGATAGGAAAGTAGCTCAAGTACGCAAGCAACTAGCTCAAGCATGCACAGGATGGTAGGAAAGATGCTCTGTTACCTTTATCATGTCCCTTACCCGACTTTGCCCTACAATTCTCTTATTGATTAGATTCAAGGTTTCTTCTTTTTCAAATGAATGTTCTCTTTGACTAAGTACTCTTGGACTGAAATTTGCATTTAATATTTCCACATGTAAATATATCTGTTAGCATTAATATCTAGATATCCAAATATACAAACATAATCATAAAAGCAATAATGAAGACAGATGAGGAGTGGCATGGGTAGGTCTCCCTGAAGCTATCCATCTAAGCCCAAGGGCACAAGCATCCTATCAGGATATCCCACCCCTTGGCTCTGATTTGAACGTCCAACTAAGACCATTCCATCCTCAGAGTAGCATGCTTAGTGGGAACACTTGTACCTTCTACCCACGTCATCACCTGGAAGACACATGACCTACTAGGGGAAGCCAGCGGAGCTCATATGTGGTCTAGGTCTACTACCCCTCCATTGCCGCAGCGGATTCTTAAGTGGGACCCCCACCCTTCCATGGCCGCAGCGGATTGTTAAGTGGGGTTTTTAGGCACCACCTGTCTCAGGCCCTTCTACCCTAGTAGGCGTACAAACACAGAGAAGACAATCTTTTAGCAATCAAATAAATTTGCATTTATTACTAATTCTTTAAGTCAATATCAACATCATTATCATCATGATAATACTAAAGAAAGCATTACACCAATAACCAAATTAGCAATATCCGTTTCTTATATTCAAAATATGCTAAATATTACTGCTAAGTGAGTACATCACCTGAGTTGCTATATCTCTCCATGTTTCCTTACTCGCCTCCTTCAACCTTATACTAAATTGATCATAGGATGAGGACAATTCATAAATATACATAATCTACTTATGTTTATATTAAAGAGTCATCATTACTTATAAGTATCATGATTGCATAATCGTGCACGTATATATATATATATATATATATATATATATATATATATTTATTTATTTATTTATTTATTTATTCTTTCCTTATTCATATATATATTCTTTATTCATTGCATATTATTCATTATAAAATTTATCTATATCTATGCATATATACTTGTATGCCTATTAAATAATATATATTAAATGGTTCTATATTCCAATGCATAACAATCATTGTTGTTGTTGTTCTGAATTGCAGATCGTATTTCTCAATGTTTTCCCCTCTTCCTCATTTTCTATTTATACTATTCAAGGTAGGTGACTCATGGGGGGAATGTATTGTTTGGTGAAAGAGGTGACTTTTCATAAAATATATACCTTTGTTAGATTTAATTGTTGGCTTTAAAGACTTATTATCACAATAATATCTATTTTTGAAAATAACATTTTATTACTAATAATTATGATATTTCAGATTATATACTTATTTTCTTATTTTATTTTAATGTTTTATTGAACATATTTTAACATTAAAGTATAATAATAAAACCAATTTGCTAATATCTTATTATTATTTTATTCTTATGTATTACAATCTTTGATGTGTAATGATTATAATATTTATTTATTATTATTATTTTTGATATTAAGTTATTTAATACTAGAATGTAATGACAATTATTTTCCTATATATTATTATCATATTTGTTATTTCATATTTATATATTTTTATATTGATATGGTACACATTTATTTTATATTTAATATTAATATTTCTATTTATTTTAGTTATTAATTTATTTGTATTTTAACACTTGGTTTTTATGGTATTGCTATTTCAAGGACATGACATTTTTGGTCCAATTTTGGGTAGAATCTATAGTTTATTTGCTAAAGTTGACATGAACTTTGATATTAAATGTTGATTTTTTTACAGTGTTTCCCTTAAACCATAGACATTGGGTTTAATTCCATTTATGCCAGTTTTAATGACATTAGCCTATTATGTGGACTATCTATATTAATTTTGCATGTGGTTAATGAATATTCTTTAAGGTGATTATAGATGTGCAATTATTATGTGTGCTAACATTGCCATGCAAACATCCTTGAGGATACTAAATTGAGAAATGCATCCGCCAACTAGTCATGTAGAGGAATCATTCAAGGGTTAACTAAAGGATGACGACATGAGATTCCCCTTGTCAACTGCATGTAACCACCTTGTATTGATTTTTCATGATGTTGAGTAGATGCGAACGTTACTACAGTTTTGATTCTACATTTGTACATACATGTTTGATCGGATTCCCTGCAAGTGTAACCGCCTTTCTATTATTTTCTCTATTTTCCCTAAATGGCCTCCTCTTATTTAGTGGGAGTTGACTGCCTTGTTTAGTTGATAGTATAAATAAGGTTTAGATCCTCCTTCTTCAGGAGTTGTTGAGTTATTGATGTTGTATGATCTGATAATATACTAGCATTTCTAGACAAGCTACTCTTTTGTACTTGCATTTCCCAATGAATAAGATGAAATTATGAGTTGAGCATTTAAGTTTATAGTAGTTTTAGAGGATACTCATCCAAGTGGGGCCACTTGGTGAGCAATATGTCCTTTAGTTTAGCTAGATTAGTTATCAATTTTTATTTAGTACTTAGTTAAGAATTTTGCACTGACTGTTCTTCCAACCACTAGAATTTCATTTTGTGAATGTTCCTAAAGCCAAAGTAGGCAGAGTAGTTTCTTGTTTGTTGTTCAAATTTTCATTCCTGTCATGCATGTTCAACTTAGTTTAATTGTCGAGTGATGTTCAAAATTTACTTTGGTCCTTTCCATGCAATTTAGTTTTAGTATTGAATCTTTCTTAGCTGTAGAATGAAGATGACTACTTTGAGTTCCTAGTGCACATATTGTGTTGACCCATTTCAAGTTCACATCCCTAGTTTGACAATTTAAATGCACCTTCATGATGGTTAAAATGGCTATTCGGGTTAGATGTCAAATTTTTGAATCACAATTCTAAAGGCTTAGTTATTATATCATTGTAGGAGGCTGACATACACAATATTTCCATATTACTAGAGTCGGGTCATGCAACAACATGACCATGTACAAATGATTCCATCAAATGTGCCCACATATAATAGGGTATATAGGAGCATGACGATACCTAGGGATCGCCCCCGCCCCGCCATCACTGATTTTGTTCCTTCCCATGATGATGAGATTGGCCATGATTTGTTGCCCATAGTGTTGACAGATAATGTTGGGGTTACTGCAGATTTCACACGATGGTGGGAGAGACACGGTCATCCTCATATATTCATTGAGGGTGCCCCTAGAAGGGATCTTGGTCCATAGGAGGACTTGCCACCCCCGCCCCCATAGAGCAGACAAAGAGGACGGAAATAGGCTAGTGAGGAGGAGGAGGAGGAGAGGTCATAGGAGGAGGAGGGGGCACCTGAAAGGTCGAGGTAGCGGAGGAGATCAGATCCCCTAACAACTACCCCTATATCATTGGCACCACCATCTCCTATTGTTACAATAGTGGCAACCTTGGCATCACTAAGAGTAGCTACCGATGTCAATGGCATGGGTCTCAGTGTGGCTCCTCACCCTGACCCAACATGGCAGCCAGGGGACCCAAGTATATCAAGCATGTTGCTTATGTTTTTGTATTTCTAGTCTCTTTAATTTATGGTTATATGCATATGTCATGTGATTTTGATTTCTCTTTTTTCCTCTATGGTTGCAGAGGATGCACAAAGATGGATTGGGTTGATGGCTCATTGTATTTTAGAGGTGGCCCCTGATGTGCCTATTCAAGGGATGGTTCTCGAGGCTTATCAGCTAGCGTCTGTGAGGTGACATGCCCACATTTTTGATCCAGTAGCATGTCTGAGGACCATATACAAGGAGCACATGGTAGAGATTGTACAAATTAACTATGAAGGTGACCACTGTTCGAGGTCAGCACGACCAACTGTCAGGGGAGTTGCGGATGATGCTTGCAGAGTGAGACGCAACAGTGATGAGGGATGATGTCATCGAGCAGGTGCGTGATGCCTTTCAGAGCCGTATCAATGACCTCAACAGGTAGCTGACAACTGTGATTTTTGCAGATGCTCAACAGCTGCAATAGGAGCTGACTCAGGCATGGATGACTATATACTCACTATAGGGAGAGATCAAAGGAATGTGGGTAGCTATGTCCACATCACGCTTGCATTGATCATGATCCATGACCACTGTACGACCGCCTCCTAGACTACAATAGCAACAACCAGAGGTAGAGGGCTCTGGGAGCCACATGTCGCAGCTTTAGGGCTTCCTCATTTTGTATATCATTTTTGCAGCAATACATATATAGTTTTTGTAGATCATTTGTAGACATATATTCAGTAGCCACTCATTTTTACAACAGTGGTTTGATACATGTACATGGCATTTGATACACACACACACACACACACACACATATATATATATATATAAACATACCATTTTCATCATCATGGCATTGTAAATTTTGATTTGTGGGTTTGTGCAAGATCATGGGTGTTGAAAAAGTGGTGATGTGAAAAAAAGACATTTTTAACATGCCCAAAAACTTGAAATTCATGCCTTTGACTTTTTGCAGGCCCAAGTACAATATCCGTTTTGGTTTGGTAATACCAAACCAAAATGGATATCCATTAGTAACAGATATTTGTTATATCCATTTTGAAATGGATATCCATTTAGTTTAAGTGACATTTTATAATTCCATCAGGTCTAACCCCGATCGTTTGTTTTATTTTATATATTATATTAATTTTTTAATATATTTATCATGTACATATTATTGAATATATTATAACATTATATTTTATTATAATATTTATATAATACTAAATATTATATATTAGATATAGTATTAAATTTATTATATTTTATGATTATATTATATTATATTATAATATATATTATAATTTTAAAAAAATCACTTCCAATTGAAAATGGTCAGGTCCGGATATTTAAAAAGCTATATTTCAACAAACGAATATCCGTTTTCTTTCTTATTAAAAATAATAATAATATATTATACATAATTAAAATATATTATAATAATATATTATATATATTATAGTTTTAAATAAATCACTTCCAATTGAGTATGGTTGGGTCCCAGACCCGACCATGTATTAAAAAAGCTATAATTCCATAAACGGATATCCGTTTCTTTTCTTATAAGCAAAAAAATATTAATATAATATATATATTATATTAAAATTAATATATTTATAAAACATTATATATAATATTATAATATATATAATATATATTATATTATGTGTAAGATATATCTTATATTAAAATTAATATAATAATATATATATTATATTATATTATATTATATTATAGTTTTAGAAAAATCACTTCCAATTGAATATTGGACCCCACCATATATTTAAAAAGCTATAATTCTTGAAACGGATATCCATTTCCTATCTTATAAACAAATAAGAAAATCCAAGCGCTTATTTCACTGTTTTGTTTGTGCACGGGTTTATTCAAGAAGGCAACTTGGATATCCATTTTCGAGGGGATAATTAGCTAAAATTTGTAAGTATTTGTGGATTTTTCAATTTTTATTCATTTTGCACTATTTTTATTTTGAATTTTAGTGAAAAATAAGGTAAATTTGATAGATTTTTCATTGCATTAAAACCATTGCTAATTTTGAATGTTTTTATCAATTAACAGATTTAAAATGGATCAACATGAAAACCCAAACCCTATAGAAGATGAAAATTGAAACCCCGCATAAAATGAAAACCATGATCATGCACAAAATGAATACCCTCTAAATCCTCCACCAGAATAGTTGTTTCCAAATGAAAATGTGCGAACAATACATGAGTTTATTCGTAGAAATTTAGATCAATTAAAAAAAGTATGTTGAATCTATGAGACTCTAGATAAGCTATCAAAGATGAAAAAAACTTTGCAAACAATCATTTTAAATGTTCAAATTTTGGCAACTCAGCATAATAGATTTGCACAGTGACGAGAGGAACAAAGACAATTTTATTCTCAAGGATTATCATATGATGAGGTGAAAGCACTTGATATTGAGAAACACCTATTAGCTCAGCTATTTTTCATTTAAAGAACAAGACAGCCTGTTAATGTGAGAAAACCAAAATTTTCAATTAAATGGTGCACCCATAGAGGCATACTAGATAATTTTTGGAAATGTTGGTGGATGGTTTTTGATAAAACAACCAACAAGAATCTTGATGTCCCTTAGTATTTTCTCTGAAAATTATATGTTGAGTTTGTGCTAGGGAGACATGCCAATTACTTTGACATGTGAGATTTCCAAGGTGTTGGTAGAGGGATGCCACAAGATAGACCTAGAGCACATCGAGTCACCCCTGTTCATCCTCCTCCACCTATTGCTGCTCCAACTCCACTATCTTACCCTAAGATTGTTGTAGATGCAGGTACTTTGAGCATTTATGTGTTACATTTGTTGAGAGATCATTTGGTCACACAAAGCCATCATGTTGTGCAACCATTTGACAGTGCATCCCATCACAGTGGTATTGCACCTAATCCATCCCAACATGATGGCGGTACATTTCCTGCAACAACTCCCACTGGTACATCGCCATCAACTCCCACTGGTACACAATCATCAGTTCACATTGGTACATCGTCCTCTTCGGGGCATATTTGTGTGCCTCATCGTTGCATGACATGCAACAATTTATGTTTGGGACCTCTCCGATGATCCACTGAGGCCTCCACAGACACATCCAACTATGAGATTCAAGATATGTCAGATGTAGGAGTTGGTAGAGCACAGAGTGGACCATTTCCAAGATAGACATCGACTACCAGGGATGATATGGGAGGACCGCTAAGACTTAAAGTAATTTCGTTGTGTGTTTTATGTAAATTCTTTCATATTTTATGAGAGATATTTGTAATAATATATGTTTATGTGCTGGAATTTTTAACAGTTGTTGACAAAGAAGCATATATCAAAAGTGCAGGAGGCTACACATACTACCATTTCATTTGCGCTAGAGAATCAGTATACGGTAAATTATTTCAATTGTTATTTTAGATGTTAATTTTTGAAATCTATTATGTTTAAATACATGTAAGTTACATATATTGATAGTCTGATGTAATCTTGTCTTTTTGCAACAACCTGGTTCTTATACAACATTGTTCACTGGGTCTGACCCATTGGATGAAGTTGCATAGCAGGTATATTTTTTTTTATTCTCGATATTATAATAATGTGTGGATGTGCATTTAATTTCTTGTAATTTTTTATATAGGAAACGATCTTAGCTGATACATCCACTATGAGCCCATCTAGTGTCATAGCATCACAGCAGGTATGTGTTTATTTTATATTGCAGATCATTTACTTTTAGATAGGAGTAGATATGTGATTAGTAGATATGGTTATTTGTCAACAATTAGATGCTAATTTGTATCATTTTTATTTTATTTGCTATAGTCCTCTGCTTGACTCAACACTATGATGAGTGTGAGACCATTACTTTATAGGAGGACTCTCGATCGTCCTAAGGGACAATCATATCCAGAACACCTTGTAGAAAAGAGAGCAAGACTTGAGGTAAACAAGAATTGCATTATTGATATAATATAGTACATGTATACTAATTTTGATGTTAAATTGGTAACTTATAAATGATGGTATATAAGTTTTTATTTACTAGTCTAACTTGTCAACCATTCACATAATTAATCTAGTCTAACTTTGAAGCAACTAACTTCTTTGAGGAGGCTCGATTTTGATGGTCCAACATTGGATTAGGATATGATATATATTGATATGTACTTAGGGTTTGATAGATCTTGAGATGGCATATATGCCACATTTTGTAAAACTTATTGTAAAACTTGTTCTGAGTAGGCATATGCCAAATTTGTATATGCACAAACAGAATTACTCTACAATCTGATATATAAGAATTGATATTGGATATAATTTGTTCCTCGTGTGCATGTATTTCTACTTTGAATTTTCATAATGGAATGTATAATTATCTTAGAATGGTTTAAAGTTATGAATGATAATTTATGTTATAGATTAATGAAATAAAATTTTAATAGTTCACTTTAATGTAATCCATCTAGTTCTTTGAGCAGTTTTTTCAAATAATTCATTGTCTTTTCTATTGTACCATATTTTTTATACATGTCTACCAACACATTTTTATCAAACACTCAATTTAAGAATACCCATGATTTCAAGCTTTATTGAATGAATTTACATTTGACATTATTTTGTTTTTCGAGCTCATGTAATGAAGTGGGCAGCTAATTTTTTTTCATAAGAAGTTAAAATTAATGAAAATTGGATACAACTTAATGAAATGCATGTCATGGTACAATGTTCATTCAAAAGTAATATAATCATCTTGATAACAATCAATGTCACTCAATGTTCATTCAATATTAATAACATGTAAAATATATAAAATCATCTTAAGTAAGAATAAATATCTTTCAACCATAGGGGTTTGATGCAACCTTCAAACAAAGTCCTTACAATTTATCAGGATACATTCTCATTAGACTGTTTATGTGAAATATATAAAATAATCATGATCAACAATTAAGACATCACTCAACCATGATGCAACCATTAAACAGACCAAATGAATGCGATACTACCATTAATCAAACCAAATACAACTCCACGAAATGCATGTTATTTGACCTTGGACATCAATTTGTATTATTGTAATGCACAAAAATGAATTTTGCTAACCATAATGCATCAATAAGGAAACAAGGCATACTATATGGGTACTTTTACATTAGGAATGGCCCTTTTTATTGCACCCAAACAAGTCGAATCACTCAGAGCTACATTGGACCGGCAATTTCCCTTAAGAGTCCAAAGTGCTAAAAGACTTCAATCTTTGACGAACTATTTCAATGAAATCGTGATGCTTATAGGCTCTTTTTCCAAAGCTATGGGATCAAGTTGTGACCCTCTACAATAAAATCTCTCTATTTTTTCTATCTTGGAGGTGTTATCTTGTGGTGACGAGTTTTTAGTTGAACAAAAAGTTGTCAAATGCAAGCAGTGTAAAGTTGCAAAGTGGTGCAACTTTCATTCTGCAACTCGTATGACCAAATGCATTGTTCCAACACATTTGTATGGATACGTTTATGCTAGGCATGGTTCTCTTTTGCACCCAAACACGTCGAATCACTCGGAGATACATTGGACCGGCAATTTCCCTTAAGAGTCCAAAGTGTTAAAAGGCAGAAATATTTGATGAGCTATTTCTCAGAAACCGTGAAGCTTATAAACTCTCTATCAAAGACTATGGGATTGTGTTGGGACCCTCTACGATAAAATCTCTCGGTCTTTTTATCTCGGATGTGTTATCTCATGGTGAATATTTTTCAGTTGAGAAAAAAGTTGTCAAATGCAAACAGTGTAAAGTTGCAAAGTGGTGCAACTTTCGTTCTCTCCTTGCCTCTCCCTCCCTCTCCCTCTCTCTCTCTCTCCCTCTCTCCCTCCCTCTCCCTCTCCCTCTCTCCCTAAACCCTAAACCCTCTCTCT
>CM021108.1:41768252-42232841 GCA_007115665.2 Sequoiadendron giganteum
CTCTCCCCTCCCTCTCCCTCTCCATCCCTCTCTCCCTCTCTCCCTCTCTCCATAAACCCTCTCTCTCCCACTCTCCCACTCTCCCTCTCCCTCTCTGTCCCTTTGTTCCTCTCTCCCTAAACCCTAAACCTTAAACCGTAAACCATCCATCTCCCTCTCCTTTCCCCCCCTCTCTCTCTCTCTCTGTCTCTCTTTGTCTCTCTCTCTCTCTCTTTGTCTCTCTCTCTCTTTGTCTCTCTCTCCCACTCTCTTAGATCTGTCTCTCCCTCTCTCCCTTTCAAGTCTTTTTGTCACTCCCTCTCTTTATTATATAATGATAAAATATATATTAAAGACCTAAGAGGGAGATGGAGACTTCAAAGGGAGTCTCTGTATTAAATATGTTATATAATATATTCAATATATATACAATATATCTAGAATATAAATAATATATATTACATATAATATATACTATAACAATCTAATACATACTATAACAATCTAATACATAATATATACTATAATATATTTAATATATAATAAATTAATAATAGAATAAATGGATATTCGTTTATAACAGAAATCCATTATTATCAACATTGGATTTGAAGACCCATGAAAAATAAAAATGTTGTTACAAAATGGATATCCGTTTATAACGGATATCCATTCCAAATAGATATCGGTTGGTAAACTTTTTAACGTGACCGGCGACGTTGGCGTGACACGCCCTCCGGTACCACGGGGGTGGGGGAGACTAGACCTCATGACCAACCTCCTACAATAGGAAAGATTTAGCCAACCAAGCTAGGGCCCCAACCCCATAATATATTACTATATTTAATATGTAATATATATATATCATTTATTATATAAATGATATATTATATATTATATATTACATATAATATATAATTTATATAATATATATAATATTTAATATATAATATATATTATATAATATAGAATATTTAATATATATTAAATATATATTATTATATTTAATATATATTATATTATTATATTTAATATATATTATATAATATAATATATAATATATGTGAAATATACTATTGTATATTACAATAAATTTATTTTATAATAAACAAATATCAATTTCTCTTAGCACTTTATTACATGAAATCTTCCTCATTTTCACGAACCCTGCCTCATTTTCACGACCTCCAACAACCTCCAAGTATGTGATTTTTGCATTTTTTCTCATTTTTTTGTTAATTAGTGATTAATTTAAGGTTTTTTTTGTATTTTTTTGTAGTTTTATTGTTTTTTTTTCATTTGTATCTAAACTTACAAATAAATTTGAAACCCTAGTTAGTGGAAAACAAATAAAAAACATCAAACAAAAAAATTGAGCATTATTTACTAATAAAAAAAGAAAAAAAATTAACCTAGCACACTAAACAAACATAAAATATAACCTTCATTACCCCTTTGTTTGCATTTTTTAAAATTGTTTTACATTCTTGTCTATTTTTACTTCATCTTTATCCACTATTCTCATGTTTTTCTCAAATTTTTGCTTTGTTTCTTATTCTTAAATAGGTAATTCTTTGCTAAATAATTTTTTTTTTAATTTCTTAATTGGTTTGACTCTCCTCGACTCTCAAAACAGAAACAATCCTTATTGGAAGTGCTCTAAATTTCCATTACTTTGTGAGTCTGGATCCATTGTTAGTACTGACCAAACAAAACTTGTCCCTACAGCCATAGGGAAATGGGCAAAGTGAATGGGTAATAATCGATGGGCTATGCATGAGGCTATCATATTGTATCATATACAAATAATAGCCTCCTGCACAGCCCATCAATTATTTCCCATGTTAAATTTTCCCATTTCCCTATGGCTCCAGGGAAAAATTTTGTTTAACCATTACTAACTATGTATACAGTCTCACAAAATATTGGTAATTTGGAGCTTAACACTTCCACCTTTGTTGAATCAATTTGGAGCAAGTTACACTTCCACCTTTGTTGAATCAACTTGGAGCTTAACACTTCCACATTGTAGTGAGGTAAAAATTTAATGTATTTTTAAATGAGATTTTGCATCACTTTAACAATTATTTGTTTTCCATTTACATGCCTTAAACATAAAGGATCTTTACACATTTTGTCATTTGTACTCAATCAAGTCATAATGGTTTCAGGGGATCTTTAAACACATATCTTACATTTTCAAATTACAAAATTAATGCAGGTTCACTTATAACTAAATCATGGATCGACGCCCTCCATCTCCACCCACTCCACCTCGTAACCCCCCACCACCACCTACATTTTATGGTGCTCGCTTTCGAGAACAAGTCGATGTGAATGTTAGAACCATTCAGGATCAAGTTAATGCCATTTAAATTCAAGAATGTGTTCACCCATTATTGAGGCATTTAGCATAAAAAATGCAAACTATTGTTGATGCGGTTAGGTCCATGGAAGTAGACTTAGACAAGCATCAACGATGGCTAGAGGAAAGGAGACAATATCAATCTAAAGAGGAAAACACAAAGAAGTGAAGAGATGTAACTAAAAGTCAAAATAATTTCTTAAGACAATGATCTTATTTTTATAAAAAAAATTGATCTTGGATGGATATTTTATAAACAATTGGGTTGGATAAATATTTTTAGTGTTGAATTTATGAATATAATAGTATAATGATGAGACAAAAATTTGGTAATAAATATTAAATCATCTATTAATTTAGTAGTAAATAGTATAATAGTATCTAGATGTCTTCTAAGGATTTTGTTTGAAAGTTGCATCAAACCCATTTGGTGTAAATAATATTCTTGTTTATGTATCATGATTCTGAAGATAGTGATTTTTATTCATGATTATTTTATACTTTTTACATGAATTATCTAATGACATGTTATTCAACTTGAAGGTTTTAATGGCATAAATGTTGAATTGAGCTGTAATGGTTTTGTTTGATGGTTGTATCACTTCTTATTCTAGATGGTCCCAACATGGGAAAACACTCTTCCTCTCAACTCTCTCCCTTTCCCTCTCTCTTAGGTCTCTCCCTCCCTCCCTCTTTCCCTCTCTCTCTCTCTCCCTCTCTCTCTCTCCCCCCTTCTCTCTCTCCCCCCTTCTCTCTCTATCTCTACCTCCCTTTTTCTATCTCAACTCTCTATCTGTCTCGCCCTCTCACTCTCAGGTCCCTCCCCCCTCTCTCTCAAGTATCTCAGATCTTCCTCTCTCCCTCCCTCTCTCCCTCTCAAGTCACTCTCTCCCTAGATCAAGTCTCTCCCTCTCCCTCTCAGGTCTCTCTTTCTCAAAACTCTCTCTCTCTCCCCCTCTCAAGTCTCTATCTCTCTTGCTCTCTCCCTCTTTGCCTCCCACTCTCCCTCTCAACTCTCTCTCTCTCCCTCTCATTCTCAAGCCCCATCTATATCTCTCAAGTCTCTCTCTTGGACTCTCTCCCTCCCTCTCTCCATCTGAAGACTCTCTCTCTCCCTCAAAATTATTTCACACTCTCTCTCTCTCTCTCTCTCTCTCTCTCTCTCTCTCTCTCTCTCTCTTTCTCTCTCTCTCTCTCTCATTCCCTCTATCCCTCCCTCTCTCCCTCTCAACTATCTCTCTCTCTCTCCCTCTCAACTCTCTCTCTCCATCCCTCTCTCTCTCTCTTGTGAATTGGCCACACATCAATAAATATATAATATATATTACATAATATTAATATAATATATAATATTTCATATATATACTATATACTATATATAATATGTAATATATAATATATAATATAATAATATAATAATATAATAATATAATAATGTATACTATAATATAATATATAATATTTTACGTATAATACATAATACATATTATATATAATATGTATTATAAATAATATAAGTAAATATAAATAACGGATATCCTTTACGTAAATGATATTCATTATGTAACAAATATCTATTATACACGGATATCCGTTTTGGTTTGGTATTACCAAACCAAAAAGGATATTGGCTCGAGATTTGGTTTGAAACTACCTAACCTACAAAGTCAACCCAAAATTCACCCTTGTGGCTGATGACTTTTGTTTACCCGAATTTCATAAAAAAAATGGTTTTTATAAAAAATTGTCAGCTTTCCACCAATATAATTTTTTCCTTATTTTGAATTTAATAAGTAATTATTATTGATTTTCTACCTACATTACGTCTAAAGTCTTGATTGATAGGGTGATTGAAAAACTTCTCTAACTTTCAAAATATTTAACATTTTCCGAATCTACAAGATGCACCACATTCTATGCTTCACATACTATAGGATAAAAAAAAATTGAATTTCATAATTTTTTGATCAAGTTATGGTGTTCAGACATAGAGGTTTTAATCATTCTAAAAAGTTCTAATAAGAAAATCATAACTAATTATTTACATGGAAAAAAATTACAAAAAAAATCTGGCAAATTCGGACATGTGTCCTCTACTTATATTGAAAAATTCAGAAAGAATAATTTTTTTTTCTTGTAATTAGGGTGGTCAGACACACATGTACTTCTTATCTTTTTCTTGAAAATTTAATACCACTGCATTGAAATTTCAAATTTTCTCAAAACAAATTTACTTTTTTCCAAAAAAGGAATAGTAGCCTAGAAACTACATTCAATTTGCTACAACTTTTTTTCTTACATTTTTTTCATATTATGTTAATAACCTATTCAATTTTTTATGTCAAGTTTCCTAACTCAGGTATTCTGAATTTTCATCACCACTTAGAGGCCTAGTTTGAACCCCCATGATCCTACACATACCCTTGTATGTTTCTTTACTTTCATGTATGTTGATGCTATGGATGTTATATTTTTATATGTTCATGTATGCTTACATTAGATGCTAATATGATTTAATGAACACACATGATTGTATGTTAATTAAATATAATGATGATCTAATTGCCTTAAAATATGTAATGTGATGTATGGATACATAACATAGCTAGACACATGTATGTATGTTCACACACACACACATGGTCACATCACAACACAAAAAATTCCATAATGTGTTAATGAATAATGTCAATATATGCAATTCTACTACCCTTAAAAGAGAGAAAACCACATATATGACACATTGAACACTATGCATAGTATCGACGAAGATGCATTGCATTAATGAGATCTTTTAGAGGTGTTCCATCCCTAGATGATGATCCGTAGGTACCTGAACCGTACATAGAAACAAAAATGTAAGGGCCTAACTAGTTAGGACTAAACTTCCCTCTCTGATCAAGCAAAAAATTTACATTTCTCTAATTCTCATAAAGAACTAGGTCTCCGAGCTTAAAGGTCCTAGGAAGCATATTTTGATTATATTTTCTTGACAGTGGTCATTCATAGGCTTTAAGATGATCGAGGGAATGTAATCAGTGCTCATCGAGCATCTCTAGTTGATGCAAACGATTAGCTCGGTAAGTTTCATAATTAATTAACCCTTTAAGGGAAATCCATAGAGATGGGATAAACTCCAAAGGCAGGATAGTTTCAGCACAATACATGAGGTTGTAAGGCATTGTTCTCATCATCATACGAACACTCATGCAATAGGCCCATAAGGCGTACGTTAATTGAATATGCCAGTCCTTACCATGCTTATTAACTATTTTATGAAGAATGAGCTCAAGAGTCTTGTTAGATACTTCTGCTTGGCCATTATATTGTGGATATTATGGCATAGAAAATCTATATTGTGTAACGCCTCACCACGCAACCCTAGAGGAAGTTGCAAACAACTACTTAAATAGGCTAATTATTTTTTGTTTAAGTACAATTAATAAGCAAGCTCACTAACTAATGCCAACAACCTCTAAGGCTACGAGACAAAGGTTATATAGAACCTCAACAAAAAACATGAATTTAAACCATGCCAATTATTTAGATAATAATTAAACACATACAATCCATTAAGATAATTTACATCAAGCATAAAGATAACTTTCAATTTCATTAATCCATAATTAAACAATAGGGTTACAACTCTCATTCCACGAATGAGGCAAGTCCAATAAATAAGTCTATAAATAAAACTTCCACCTCAATATCAAATGAGGGGTAGAATGTTACAAGATCAACTGAAATGAAATAAAGCAAGAACTGGAACTGAATCCAACGAGCTCTCCAAATGGAAGTCTCATCCACACGAACATGAAGAAAGCACCCAACGGATTAAGGTGCATGCCACCCAACCAAGTGGAACCCAAAGGCCCACCCCCCATGCTAGGAGATAGTAACAAGGAATCCTAGCCAAGACCATCTACCTCTAGACACAGGCTAACACAAAACTGAACCAAATTGAAACAACCAAACACATGTACAACATAAGTACAACTCATACACCATGCAATTACAACCCTACATGGTCACATTGCTTCCAAAAATAAAGCAGATCAAGTATGTTACGAGAACCATACATATAGAACCAAATACCAATTATTGTCCTAGACAGAGTGTCATCACACAGCTCATCATGGGTTGTCCTCTGGGAATCTTCATAGGCTCTGACCCCCACTATGGGTTATCCTGGTGGCCCAACTGAATCACGGCCCCCATAATCACTCATGTGAAATCAAATACCTTTCATATAGACAAGATCGATGACCTTTCCATTCCAGGCCTTCCCACTCATCCCAAGTCTAAATGAGCCCTTGTGTCTATGAGTGAGGCATGATTATCTTGATTACTGAGAAGTACCACCTAATCTTCTAAGTTTTGTTTTAGTTATCACTTGATTAAACCACCTACAAAGGTTTCGCAGTTTACCTCTTTGGGCTCTGGCCCCTACGGAAGCCACTCTTCTACTTGACAACACACGTACCATCCAAACTCCAAGGGTAACAAAGTGCAAACAAACACGATACCACAACCACTCCTTTCTCAGGAGGAAACATATGTTCAAACCCTCTCCAACACTGGAGGTAACAAGGTAACAAAGTCACTCCTGACAAGGAGGCACTAATCACATAATCCACTCCTAAACCAAGGAGGTACAAACATCCCCGTTCGTGAAAACTGGGTTACAAACTGGTTACAGTTTAACGCACCACCCAAGGCAAACCCTAGGTTGACTGACACATTACGACAACCCACCAATTTGAAACCCCAACTGGGGACTTGACAAATGCAATGACCCACATTTCCCATAAAATGAACACCAAGAAAAATAGTCACGTCAGGCAAATGCAAAGGAAATAAACTAATTTGGATATGTTAAACCCATTTTCCTTGTTAGAATACATCAATTCGTTATGCTAATAAGACTGATAAAACAAAACGTCTCTTCTAGATGAAAGATGAAACTTAAACAAATATCTAACCCCTCTTTGAATAAAAGTAATGATAGGATATAACAGTTACTTCACTAATTCATAAGGAATGGTTTAAAATAATTATTTCTTTTTGCCAAAACTATTACATTTTAATAATCCGGCAATTTGCTATAAAGACACAAAATCCTTCAATCCAAAAATTTTCCTTTCCGAATTAGGTTCTCCCAACAAATCTAATATGATTACCTATTACACTTAGCCTATAACTTTCACCATTACATTTAAAAAATAATATGAAATTATTTACTAATCCCCTTTAAATCTCTTTACATTTAAATATATACATATTTAATTATTTACCCATATAATATTATAATATTATACAATATAATATTAATTATTAATATTATATTATAACGCAGCTGTGGGGGGTCGCGCTGGGTGTGGCTCTCCCCCACACGCCTCCCATGGGGGGTGCAGTGGGGGTGAGCCCCCAGTGCCTCTCTCCACTGTCATTTTTTTTTAATAATGTTTTTTTTTTAACTAAAACAAGGGTTTCTTAAACCTGCGGATTTTAATCCGCCAGCTGGCTTTTTTTCTCAAAAAAATTTCCAACACAACCTTACTTTGCATTATATATAAAAAAATATGTACATATGTATATATATATATCAGAATATGTATATATATATATATATATGTATATATTTACATTTTCATAAATTGAATTTGCAAACAAATTGAGGAAATTAAATTAAAATATCCATTTAAAAGCAAGAACATCATTTTTTTTGTTTTGAATGAAATTCCATTTTCAAAAACCCAATTGCAAGTTTGAGAGCAAGATTTTAAAATGGGTTTTCTTGTAATCAACAAAGGTTTTGAATGGTTTCCCAAACAACATACCAAAATCATGAACCTTTCAAAATGACACAATTAAAAGAGAATAAAACCTGAATTAACAGCTTGTAGGTGGACAATGGTGTTTTGGTTTCCTCCTCTGATTCTAGCTCCTCCAACAGATTCAACTTCCTTCCCAAAATCCAAATTCAAAAACAACAATTCCTCTTCCTTCCTTGTTTTTTTACTTTCAATTTTTCATTCTCCCCAAACTTATGAGAAATTTTCAATAATAAAGAAAATTCCCAACAAAATATCCATGCAACCACCCTCGTCAATTTTTCAAAATAGAATAACAAATATCTTCTCTTTTTTTCGAATTTTTTGAATTTTAGGATTTAACATTTTCAAAAAACAATTTTAAACCTTTTTCTTTTATTTTCAATTTCAAACATTAAATCCATAAATTTCTAAAATGAATAGCTTAACTTATTTCAACAAAATCAAAATATTTAATTAATAAAATAATCTAATCCAAGATTAAATTATTTATTAATTAAATGAAATTCATTAATTAATTAGATCACAAGACTAGCATAAAACCAGATAAATTTAATCCACAATTTAACTACAAAGCATTTGTTTACCTTAATAACGTGCGATTAAATAATCAAAGAGAAGGAGAAAAATTAAAGCAATCTTAACCCGACTAAGACTCGACGACACACTATGACTAGGGTGATGACTTGGCACAAAATCCAAGCTACTATCTCCCAATTGAATACCGTTGGGTATTGGACACACTCAAACCTGTGAAACCAGGTGGAGTTGATGTCATGTACCTGTCAACCTGCGAACAAAGAGTATATCCACATACATAAACATGTCATAATTAAAACACATCATGAAGAGGAAATCAGGGAATCGCAGGGCGCTCGCGAGCAAGTGGTGCAATCCGTCCCCTTCACCAATACAGTATCACTGACTGACAAATCTAACATCATTAATATAATCAAAACATAAAACATTATTAATTCAAATGTTCACAATGCTAATCCAAAGCATGTCATAATAATAACATCTGAATATAGTACCATCACAACAAAATATCACATTCACATCGCTTTACAAATAGTGATCAAATAGCGATCAAATAGCAACTGAGTTCTAAGTCAAAGTACAAACATAAAATAAGGCATAAACAAACAGAACATTGTTCGATCAAAAGAGCAAAATGGAGGGGTCTTACATGTTGGATATGGAATTTCTCTAAGAACTACTTTACTTCCTTGTTCTTGAATGGTGTACCATTATCAGAAACAAGTGTAGTAGGAGATCCAAAATGATAAATAATGTTGTTCATAAGAAAGCTACAAATAGCTTCAGCGTTTGTGGATCAGAGGGGAATAGCCTTGACCCATTTTGTGAAGTAATTTATAGCGGTAATAATAAAGGTATGTCCCTTAGAAGGAGGTGATATTTTTCTACTAATATCCAACCCCCACTTTGCGAACGACCAAGGAGAGGTTTGATTTTGTAACTCTTGGGCAAGTGCATGAATAAGACAATTGTGTTGACATTGAAGGCACTTTTTAACAAAATTGAAAGAATCTTGTTCCATCATTTGCCAATAGTACCCCATGTGTACCAATCTTCTTGTCAAGGATCTACCACCAAAATTTCCACCCCCAGAGCCTGAATGGGCTTCCTTAAGGGCAAGGGGTATTTCTACTTTAGTGAGGCGTCTGAGAAGCAAGCCATTATAGGATTTTTGATAGAGAACACCAAATAAAATGACATAATGTGTTGAAAGATTTTGTACACAAGTATGATCAATTTTTGTTGCATCATCAGGAACGTTTCCAATCTTTAAGTAGTTATATATACTAGAGAACCATTCCCCTGAGTCTACGCGAGAACACACAAGGGCCTCAAATTTAGGTTGATCGGAGACTGTAGGGGTTCACAGAACCTAAACCACAAAATGGTATTCTTTTGTATCCTCTTCTGAAGGTACCAATAAAGTGGAGCTTGTCATGGCATTGACATGTCTATTTTCCCTCCTAGGGATATTATCTATTGTGAAAGAGGAGAATTGATCAATCAAGGACAAAGAAAGGTCTCAGTAACGAGAAAAATTACTTTTCTTAGCTTGATAGGTTCCTGTAATTTGATTCACAACGGGCTCAGAATCACCTAGTATACTGAGATGCTTGACTTTTAATGCAATCGTGGCATGTAAACCAACAATAAGAGCTTTGGACTCAGCGATGTTATTGGTTCAAGGAAAATATAATCAAAAGGATAGAGGGATCGGTTTATCTTCAGGGGATATTAAGACCACACCTGCTCTAGAACCAATCTGACACCTCGATCTGTCAAAATAAATTTTCCATTAAAGGTCATAATTAACCATGAAAATATTCTCATCGGGGAATAAATATAACCCTGGGAAGGAATGAGATGAGGGAGCATCTTCCAATTGATTGGAAACCACTTGACCCTTTATTGAATTCTGAGTAATGAACTTAATATCGAACTCAAAGAGAAACATAACCCATTTCATTGATCTCCCAGCAAGGTCAGGACTAGAGAATAGATGCCTTAAGAGATTTATTTTTACTATGATGTGTGTTTGGCATGGAGAAGATAGTGTCTCAACTTCTGTGTAGTGAATACAAGAGCTAGGTATTGTTTCTCCATGAGAGAATAATGGGTTTCGTAATTGAAAAGGACTTGAATAATGTAGTAGACCGCCCTCTCTATCCTCACATCATCATATTGAGCCAGCAAAGCTGATAAGGCAAATGGTGACGCAGCAAGGTAAAGCAAAAAGGGTATATCTTGCATAGCTGGTATTAATACAGGAGGATTGGCCAAATACGCTTTGATTGACTCAAATTATTTTTGGCACTCCTCATCCCATATGAAGCGAACATATTTTTTCAATAAATGGGTGAAAGGAAGGGTACGATCATCTAATTGAGATATAAATCTATGAATTTTTTGAATCTTCCCTGGCAAACTTTGTAACTTAGTGATATTTCTAGGTGGATACATGTTAACGATGGCATCAATTTTTCTTGTGTCAACATCGATTCCATGATGAGAAACTATGAACCCAAAAATCTTGTCGACATCCATGTTGAAGACGCACTTGTGGTGATTAATACTCATCTTATAGAGTCAAAGCCTTTCAAAGATAAGACAAAGGTTTTTTACATGATCTTGGTAGGTTATCAATTTTGCCAAGATTTCATCAACATGGTCTTCAAAGATCTTATGAATAAAATCATGAAATATTAGGGTCATCACCCGTTGGTAATTTGCTCCCATGTTCTTTAACCCAAAGGGCATGACCACATAACAAAAATTACCCCAGGGGTAGTGAAGGTTGTCTTGTACTGATCCTTCAGGTTAATATAGATCTGATTGTAACCTGAGAATCCATCCATAAAAGATAACAACGTATGGCCTGCAATCGAATCCACAATCATATGTATATTAGGCAACGAAAAAACATCCTTAAGAGAGGCCTTTTTACGATCTCGAAAGTCAATACATATATGAATACAACTGTTAGGCTTAATAACAACAACTATATTCAAAATCCAAGGGAAGTAGTTAATCAGACAGATAAAGCTTGCTTTCAACAACTTCTCTATCTCGATCTTGACCATCAACAACACCCTAGGGTTGATCTTTCAGATTTTTTTCTTAACTAGCTTGGCATCGAGACATAGGATGATATTACGAACCACTATAGACTCATCAATACTAGGTATATCCTCATACATCCAAGTGAAGATATCAGGATGAGAGAGCAAGAGATCGAAATGTTCATCCGCTTCTTCCGAAGAGAGACATTTTTCAATCTTGATTACTTTTTCTGAGGACTTGGGATCCATAGAGACTTTAGTAGTATCTTCTTTAAGGATAAAACTATGATCTTTAGGATGATATATCGAAACATCATCACTAATTTTAGATAGAGGTTCTTCCTCATCAATACTCAAGATGGACTCCCCAAAGTATGCTTGTTTATTCAGGTGATATGGGAATCATTTCTTGTGATAGAAAGAAGGTAGTGGGGAGTAGACACCTAGGAATTCCTCCAGTGCTTCATTTGAAGAGAAGACATCTAAAGGGATTTTTTTGGCTTGCTCCTTCTCCTCTATCAATTCAGGATGAACCAAGCTCAACGGCTCAACGGAAATCATGTTAACACTCCACCAAGGTTTTTTCTTAGGCTATTCAACAAAGCATCCCAAACCCAGAGAGCATTGTCGTGGCTTAAACTAGATAGGGATTGGATTCCCTGTTTAATACACCCTAGGAATTTCTTCCCATAGCCATATTGAGAGGTAGTTCATATCCAAACCCATAACGAGTTTGCAAAACTTTGGGAGGTGGTGAATCTACATAGAGTGTTTCATTCCACCAGTGTATATCAAATGTCTCCACGAGAGTGTTCCCATCTTCTTTACTAGGTTCACAAACATTAACCTCCTTTGCAGGAGGGGGATTGATTTCCTTAGCAGAGGAAGGAGCGGTCTCCTGGATAGGGTCACACTTCTCTTCCCCAACATGGGTATCATCCATCTTTGTGCTATAAGTACATGGAAGTTGTATGCAAGAGGGGCTCACCTTATATTCTGTGATAAAGAGTTAAAATAATTCCAAGGAGCCCCAATCATCACCAAAGAAAGCATTAGATTGAAAGGAAGAAGGAGAAGACAGGGGAGACTTAGTCTCTTCTACTTTAGGTGGTTCATCTCTAATGATACTCACTCTAGGGATGACCTCCACAGAGGGTATCGATGAGGTACATGTCATAGCATCAGCAGTTAGGGATGAAATACAATTCTTGAGATTAGATACGATTGAAGGGTGAACAACAGCTGCCAACTCACAAAGTTGGACAACTTTTGGATCCACTTTAACTAAAACCACCTGATTATTTGTGATGAAATTTAAGGAATAGTGTAAGTTAGAGGTCGTAGCACCCATAGCATGAATCCAAGCTCTCCCCAAGAGAATATTGTATGGTAGTGGGCCAAGGATCACATAAACCAATGTAGGTAAGGTAACGAGACCTATCTACAAAGTTAGTATTCTTTTACCTAGAGCTTGGTGGCCAACATTATCAAACCCATGAATATATAGAGAAGAAGTTGCTAAAGAAGACAAATCGACCTTAATCTTAAGTAATAGGTCGATACCACAAATGTTGAGAGAATAATCGGTGTCAATGAGAGTATGCCTAATACCGATATTATTAACATTAATTATAATCATCAAGGGATCCACTTGCTTTTGCACATCCGAAAGGCGGGAGTTCTTGTGGATGGAATGTAATATTCGTTGAATCTGCTCGAATATGAGCCAACAACGCATTGACATCCATAGGCCTAGTAGAGGCAGGAAAGATAATCTTTTGTAAAGATTCCTGAAGCATCTCTTGGTAAACCAGAGCGGTTTGAAGCAAGTCCCAAAGTGAGATCTTAGCTAGAGTAACATGAAGTTGCTCGACAAGATCATAATCACCTAGTGTTATGATCACAAGTTTAGGTGTTGAAGGAAGGCTTAGTTGAGAAGGTGGTAAAGAAGTAGGAACTTTAGTGGGTTGTGATGTAGGAAAAAAAGGTTGTTGATCTAAGTTTTATTTATTTCTCCTTGTATTATATGTGTTCCCAACAACATTATAGGAAGTGGAGTCTGTAGCTTTCACGAACATCGAATATAAGTCCAATGAATCACTAGAACATGAGATCCCATAGACATAATAATTCTCCCTAGATGATGAGTCAGACGAAGTCACATAAATGACGAGTTTCTTAGGCTTAGAGGAGCCAAAAAGACCACAACCACATTTACGACTCCTCATCTTGCAGTGAGAAAGTATTTTTTGAAGATTTCTAGATAGGGGAGAGTGCTTCCAAGAAGCCACCTAGAGCATCTTCCAACATACCAAAATCTTCCTCAAAAAATGGATTGTCATAAGCATGCATCATCGTGAAAATAGATCTAATGTGTTCACATCGGGTTCACCAAAATGTAATATATAAGAGGGATTCATTGTTCACGAGTCTCTTCATTCTCAAGAGATCACCAGGGAATGAACTGCCCATATACACCTCAACATAAGAAATTTATCAAAACAATAAAGAAATATACCCAAGTTATGCTTCAGAGAAGACCACTTCCGATCCCGAGAGAGTGAAACTTTGAGATTCCTACCTTAGATGGGTGAGATCTCAACCAAACGATGAAATCATGGTTTCAAGATGCCAACATGGTGCATTTTCATCTAAAAGATGCACTGGCATCCTAAGCAGTAGAGGGCTCAAGAGCTTAAGTGTTTGAAACCAGGTCTCAATTCTAAGCTCGGGCCTAGGACATACTAAACTAAATAATCGAACAGGAATCCAGAAGCTAAAACAAGCGCAAGAGGACTTGGAGAAAGCTCACCTTTTATTGGTTGTTTGGATTGTCTCTCCAAGCTCTGCTTCACCATCTACACATAGAAGAACGAGGGGAAAAGGTTGGGGTTGTATAGGAGTCTTCCTCAGTCATAACCCCATTTTGGTGTTCTCACTTCTATAGACAACCAAGTTGGGAAGGAGAGAAAACGAAGTAAACAAAGCGTGTGGTGAAAGAAAAACCCACTTTAGGAGTAGAACCCACGCCACGAAGTAGCAAATAAACAATCAGGAAAGAAAATTGATAGAGAGAGAGCATTACCCATGGGCCTAGACCCTCTCTAAAGCACATGGATGCACCATTGAGTGCATTCTTGAGAGTTGTTGCTTCTAGAAGGACCTCAATCTAGCATGGTTTTTCTTGTGAGAATGCTTCTATCAAGGATGATGAGAATTACAAGATGGAGAAAATGATAAGAGACCTTGAATGAATGACTTCCAACCCCAAAATGAGAGAAAAGAAGGGGTTTTCGATGCATGCAAGGGTGACAAAGAGCCGTCACATCAAAAATTTGAGTACTAGGACACGTGTCGAGAGATTCAAGATTCTAGATTCCCTATTTCAATCTCAAAAAACCACCAGGACGCTAGCACACCGCATAGACATTCGTGCATCGTGCAGGAATCCAAAGCCTAGATTTTCTTGAAATGTGTCATCAGGCTTATGTTGCTCTACCACAATTTTGCATGGAGTCAAAATTGAGAAATTCTTACTCATGGGATTTTTGACATTAATGCTCTAAGGTATCATAAATACTAGGAAAAAGTGCAAAAATGTGGAATTTCCCTTTGATACAATTCTGCAACATTACACCTAGACATACATTTACCAAAATCAATGGTCTTGGATATGGCGAGATGGGTTTTTAGAGCTGACTTACTTGTGGGTGTTGAAGAAGTAGTGGTTTTGGCACAACCCAATGTTGGCATCCCTTGTCCCAACAAGCTTCATCTTCTTCTGGAGCCTAAGTAGAACCCTAAATGCTACTCCTTCCCACTAGATGTTAAGGGTGTTAGTGTGAATATAAAGTCTTGTACCTAGTAATTTATCTCACTAGGTAATTAGGAGAATTATTCACATGTTTACTTAGGATATAAGATTCCTTCTAGAAGTTTTAATTGGCTTTTCTAAAACTTATCTTGTCTAGATTTTAATGCATGATTCCTAGGTAGTTAGTTTTTTAGTCATCTCATGTCATAGGATTAAGACACATATCACAATCATGTTCAATCATATTTCTCACCTTGCCTATATAAGGAAGTTCATTGTACACTTTGTAACATACCACATACCTCATCATTATTTTGATAGGTCTTAATATTAAGCAAGATCATATTCTTGCATACTCTCTTGTATAATTTTTTCATTATTTTTGTAAGTGGTCTTGGGTATTGAGATAATCTTTAGCTCTTATAAATGGTGCAGAGAATTGGCGACACTGTGGCTAGGCTATTCAAGGTGCAAAAATTTTCAAGCACATTTTGGGGTACGAACCTATTGTTGACAATGAGTGGGTTATAGATTTCATGACCTACTTATGTAGCATGTTCATACTACCTCCCTGATCCTTGACCTTTGTAAGTGTCTAGTTTTTTGGAAAGGTTCACTTAGGTCAGAAATTTTGGTTGTCTATGCACTAGCCTTCTCTCCTTTGTGGATGTGCTCAATGTTTCATGCTCTTGTGCTGGCCAGTTTTAGGTTTGATATGGTGTTTTGGGTTTTTTGGCTCCAAGATGTTAGGGCTAGGCATGTGTCGTTTGTGCTAAAAATTCTTGGTGAGCTTCTAGTTTGGACATCTCAATAACATAGTGATAAATGCCTCATTCTATTCAAATGGTTCCTTTTTGGTCTATGGGTGTATGCTTTAATCATTCTCTACATAGTTCTAGGTGGTTGGTTTTGGCTATCTTTTGATTTAGGGCTTCTCAAAAGAAAAAGGTTGGGTAAAAGTTGGGTTGGCTAGTTCAATAAAATCAAATAAGGGGTTATTTTGTAGATTATTGTAAGGCTTTCACAACCTTTGTGTAGTTAGGAAAAATCTGGCAATTGTGAAAAGGCCACATCATGATGTAACTTTTCTTTCAAATCAATAAAAAGTATTTCTTACACATAAAAAAATATTAAATAATTATATATTTAAAAATTTTAAAAATATATATTTTTGAAACATGATTAGAAATAAAATATTGATAATTAATAATTGTTATAATAATATAAAATCAAATAAAATTCTCCATTGAATTTTATTAAGACAACTAATAGAATACTTTTTTAAATATATACTTCCTTCAATTAAGAGGACTATTAAATTAGGTTTGGTAGTCATTTGCATATTCCCACACATTTATCTAGTTTGTGACATTTACACCCACAAGGAGTCATTGATATGGTTGATTGAAAGGATTTCAATAACAAAAAATTTACTTAGCATGTTAAATATTTCTTATGATTTACACCATTTTCGTTCGAGGGAGTTGTTAGCATGGTTGATTTAAGGAATAATAATATCAATTTATTTATAATATTTTTGGATGAATAAGTGTCTACTTTATCATTTATTAAAAATAATACTACACATATTCATAAAAATGTGGATATATAAGAAATCACATCCCTGAAGTCCAAATGGGGCTAATACCCAAATCACAAAACATATAAAAATCAACTACTAAGTGACAATAATAGTAGCAAAAGGGGGAGGAGGAGGGTCTCGACCATCTAGTTTACCCCATACATTAGTGGGGTTTGGAGTGCCCATAGGAGAGTCCCAACTCTCATCATATTTTTCCTTATATTTTCATCATGGGTCAAGGAAATAGCTAGATCCAACTAAGTAAACTTATTGGAATTAAACTAGCTAGAGGTCCACTAGAAGGCCACCAAAGAGTTCCACTTGTGGGAGGTGGAGTGTAGACAAATAGTTCATAACACACTCTGGTGTCTACAATATCTTCTTCTAGTCGAGGGAGAAGCTTGAAATCAAGAAACACAATTACTACAAGTAGAAAGAATTTGACCTTACTGGCTCTCATGAGGATCAGGGAGATAGGGGAACTCTTGCCACAACATATGAGGAGTTCCCCCAGCAGTCAAGAAAAACCTAGAGGTGAGTCACTTCTAGGTATGTTTTCAGCTTACATATGGATATGTAATAACTTATTAAAACAAATAATTACTTTAGAACAAACGAAACATGATGATCAACAAAGCAATGAGTAAAAATGTCAAATTTTATCTTTCCATATGCTAAAGAGAATATCCACTCTAAAATAATGTCATATCTAATTAAACTTGTGGGGGATATGAGTTCAATCTCCCAAAAGGACCATATGCTATGAAAAAGGTTGTTTTTGGAATGGATAAAAAAGGCATGAATCTAGTTCTAGAGTTTTTGGGCTTTCAAATAAAACCAAAATATTTTCTTAAAACACTCCAACTACCCACATAAGGGGCAATGAGGTTCTCGAATGCCCATATGAACTAACCACAATCCCATTGGTAAGCCTTAGAAAATAATTTACACTAGGTGAAGTGGCCAACTTGGGTTCCAGACTAGTAGACCAGACGGTGAAAATGTTTTGTTGCTTGGAAATTGAGACTAGAGATTGCAAATGCTAGATCTTTGGTTTAAAACTGAAACCATGGGAAAATGGAAAGAGATCCAATTATATCCAAGATGATTATTATAATTACAAAAGGTGATACTCAAACACTACTTTCAATATTTATACTAAAATCTAGAAGATTGAATACCAATTTTGTGAACCATATTAACCAAAATTTACCCTATAAAATTGTCAAAATTCTCACAATCCTAGTTGGAGAGGAAAAAATTAGCCTTAGTTTCATCCATGACATAAGACTCATAGAATTTCTAGAGAATAAATCTTACGAATATCAAATTTATTTTTTGTGAAATTGTAGGGCCCACACCCAAGGCAATTGAGCCAAGGAGTGACCTTGGTATTGCAAAAGTGGGGACTACTAGATATTTTTTTGGTTAACGAAAAT
This sequence comes from Sequoiadendron giganteum, assembly GCA_007115665.2. NCBI lineage: Eukaryota > Viridiplantae > Streptophyta > Pinopsida > Cupressales > Cupressaceae > Sequoiadendron > Sequoiadendron giganteum. Next base: position 41,786,865 of record CM021108.1, read on the forward strand.
TCCACCATGGAAGCCAAAACCATTCTATAAAATTCAAGGTTTGATGGCCTCCCAAGCTCTACATATCCTCTTAGCCACAAATGTTCCCTCAATGTGAATATCATCCTTCATAGTGAGAAGGGTTTGAAAACTAATCCCCTTCAAGGAAGGTTGATTAGTTAGATAGCCAAAGGAGATTCAATTCAAAATCATAATTTTCTAAGATTCATTTCTAGTGAGGGAAAGAAAATCCATTTAGCACAAAGATCCAACCCTTGCTACTAGATGGACAACAACCCCAATCCTCCAGAATTATGGGGGAGATAATAGAATTCTAAGGAAACTCATTGAAACCCCTTGTGGTTTTTTGAGGAGGCCTATTGTGCATTACACATGCCCTATTCTATGTTTTCCAAATGAGGCCCCCTTATGTTTTCTTTTATTTTCTTTCTTCTCTTATTATTTCTTTTCTTCCTTGAGTGTTTTCTTTATTTGCTTCCTTTGTCTTTTTTTCCTTGTTAGAATTTTGGGATTTTCCTTCTAAGAATTAATTCCAATTGTGGGAGGTGGAGCATTACTAAACATGTCGTAACACACTCTGGTGCCCATGATATCCTCTTCTAGTTGAGGGAGAAGCTTACAATCGATAAACATAGTTACTACAAGTAGAAATAATTTGACCTTATTGGCACTTGTGAGGAGGAGGGAGACATGGGAACTCTTGCCATAACATACAAGGAATCCCCCTAGCAGTCAAGAAAAACCTATAAGTGAGCCACTTCTAGGGATTTTTTTTAGCTTACACTTGGATATGTAATAACATATTAAAACAAATAATTGCTTTGGAAAAAATGAAACATGATGATCAACTAAACAATGAGAAAAAAATGTAGAATCTTTATCTTTCCATGTGCTAAAATTAATCTCCACTCTAAAATCATTCTATATCTAATTGAATTTGTTGGGATACGAGGTCACTCTCCCAAAAGGACTGTATGCTACAAAAAAGGGTTCTTTTTGGAATGGATAAAAAAGACATACATCTAGTTATAGATGTTTTGGGCTTTGGAATAAAATCAAAATATAGTTTTAAAAGACTCCAACAACCCACATAAGGGGCAATGAGGTTCTTTAATGCCCATATGAACTAACCACGATCCATTGGTAATCCTTGGAAAATAATACACTAGGTGAAGTGGGCCAACTTGGGCTCTAAAATAGTAGACCAAATGGTGAGAATTTTGTGTTACCAAATTGAGACTAGAGATTGCAAATGCCATCTTTGGTTTTAAATTAAAACCATGGGAAAATGATGAGATATGGACAATAATATCCAAGATGAGGATTATTATTTAAAAAGGTGATATTCAAACCCTACTTTCAATCATTACACCAAAATTTGGAAGACCGAATATCAATTTTGTGAACCATATTAACCAAAATTTCCCTTATAACATTGTCAAAAGTCTCACAGACCTAATAGGAGAGGCAAAACTTAGCCTTAGTTTCATTCCATTACATGAGACTCATAGAATTTCTAAAAAATATCATGGATATCAAATGTCTTTCTTGTGAAATTGTAAGGCCTACACCAAAGGAAATTAAGCCAAGGGGCGACCTTGGTATTGTGAAAGAGGGGACCACTAGATATTTGTTGGTTAATGGAAATTCCACCATCGACTTGCCAAAATCATTCCATAAAATTCAAGGATTGATGGCCTCCCAAGCTCTGCATATGCTCTTAGCCACAACTATTTTATCAATGTGAATAACATCCTTCATAGTGAGAAGGGTTTGAAAGCTAATACCCTTCCAAGTAGGTCGATTAACAAGATAGAAAAAGGATATACAATGCCAAGATTCATCTCTAATGAGGGAAAGAACAATCCATTTTTCACAAAGATCCAACCCTTTCTACTGGATGGACAACAACACCAATCCTCTAGAAATACGGGGGAGATAATAGAATCCCCAAGCAACTCATTGAAACCCCTTTTGGTTTTCTGAGGAGGCCTATTGTGCATTGCACTCATGCCCCATTTTCGTTTTCCAAATGGGGCCTCCTTATGTTTTATTTTATTTCTTTCTTCTCTTGTGTTTTGTTTTCTTGAGTTGTTTCTTTATTTGCTTCCTTTGTCTTTTGTTCCCTATTAGAATTTTGAGATTTTATTTCCAGGCATGACTTTTGTGTCAGACTTGATCCCTGGCACCTTCTTTTATCCTCATGGGACCATTCCCATTAGAAATCAAGGTTTCTCTTTACAACATACATTAATCATGAATTATGATCCCTAGTACTTGATGAATGGTTGTGTTGTAAAAAACATCTACCACCTGGCATCAAATTTACTACTTTGACATGCATTAATGGCAAGCCTTGGAACGTATATCGAGTAGGGTTTTTATGGTTCATTGCTTCATTTAAATTATCTTTTTTCTCTTGTGATTTGGAATGTGTGTGCACTCTCTATGTGCTCTAGTATTTCATTTGGTGCATTTGTCTACACGGGCTTGCTAAATAGTTTTTGTGTTCATGTTTTTTCTTGTGCTTGTGTTCATTGGTGCATCCCCTATGTTGTTCTCATCTTCCCCATCGTTGTAAGGTAGGGTTTTGTGCCTTCTCTTTGGATTAATGGAATTTTATTTTTTTTCTTATGGCTTCTCCCTTGTTATTTTTTCCTTTTCATTGCCTTTGTTTCATTTCTTGAGTTGGTCTTGTTTTCCATTTGATTTCAATTCAAACCATTGCATTTTTTTTGTTGTTTATTATTCAATTTTTTTTGGATCCTTTTCAAATCCTCTTCAATTTAGTGTGCCAATCAAGGTTGTTTATGGTTACATCACTACACTTCATTGGATCATCAAACCATTTAATAAATTAATGTTGCTTGGGCATAAATTTCAAGTCGTGACTCATCATTGATTCTTGATTCTTGATCTCTTGGTGCCTTTCTTCAATTAGTGTCCAAGTATTTCGAGTATCAGTGATCAAGTTTATACCTTATCGTATGACCATTTGGATCATAAGGATCATTTTATCCTTGATTCTTGGTCTCTTGATACTTTACATTCAAAATTGCTCATCTTTTGGGTTTCGGTGTTCAAACTTTCATGATAACATCTAATCTATTTGGACTAAAGATACAAGTCACCCACGGCCCTTGATACTCAATGTATTGCCCCATAATTAAGTATTTTGGACTTCAAACAATCAAAATTTCATCTTTCCATGGGGCCACTAGTGGCATGAATATCAAATTATCTTTGGTCTACTATCTCTAACAACTTTCTCTAAGAATTGAAGTGTTTAGACAATTGATAAATGGGCTTACACCCTCACATCTACCCTTTTTTCAAAGAATACGCTAAGAGATATTCCCAAAGCCCAATCCCTAACACATCTTGGTATTAAGGTACATTCTTCCAAAATTCAAGATATCATTAGCAAGACTGAATCAATAAGATCAATCCTTGAGCTTTGAGACCTTATGTCAAAGAAACATCTAGTTGGCAGGGACTGTTGTGTCAGCTAAATTGTCATGTATGAGCTATTGATACTCGATTAATAAAATCTCCTACTACTACATGGAATATGGGAATGAGGAGTATTTTATTTGAATGCTTGGTGAGATATGTGATAAGTGGTACACCAAAAATGTAATCCTCAAAAGGATTGCACTTGAATTTTTCTAAGTATGGATTTTAAGCTTTTGGCAACAATCGATAGGAGATACAATTGAGTCCCAAAACTCGATAACATGAAGATTATTCAAAGTTTGATTAAGTATGAACTTTAAGTGAGATTTTATGGGCTTTTATGCCTCTCTTTAACATACCCTAATCATGATATGTGTTTAAATTTCATAGGAAATATGCAAGTAGAGAAAGAAACAAATAAGTACAAGTTCAAATGCTATCATCCTCCATCCAAAATGTTATCTCCATATAATGAGATTGGTGACATTGATTTGGGGCATGTCAATGTTGAAGAATCCTTACATAGGGTACATAGAGAAGGAGACATGAATAAATTTTCCCAAGCCTTGGTACTTTCTAGATTGGGGAAGTAGATACTTTCCTAGTATTAGTGCAACCATAAGATCAAGTGCTAACATGTGCACAATACTATAATAAAAAATAAAGGAAGATATTTGGCCCATTAGGGTAAGTGGTATTAGATATTATCTTTGAGATGATTGAAAGATTATTTTTCCTTCCAACCTTTGTAGGATATGATGAAGTCACCATGGAGAAGGATTTGAATTACTATGATAAAAAGACCATACACTTTCCACATACTTCATAAATAATCACCTTCTCCTCACTCTTTGGAAGATTGCATAGAAGATGGCCAAGATGCAACATAGAAAAAAATTCAAATAAGATGCCAAAGACCTCATAACTCTTCTAAGAATGATACATTCCCATCTCAATGCCGAGGAGTTTCATCCTTGGATTTTCTATTATACCCTAAAGATTTCATATGGGAAAATAATTGATTGAGGAAAATTATTAGTGATAATTTGAATGAACAACTAAGTGATGTGTTAGAGAACACCAAGTTTTATATGACATCATATTTGGTGTATCTATTGGATTACCATGCTACTTTTCGAGGATTGGAGAGAGTGGGTTCCTTGCATATGGAATAAACTTGTTAGCGTGAATAAGTCTTGTACCTAGTTTATTCCTTTACTAGGGATTTAGGGGACTTAGTTCACATGTTAAGTTTAATTAGGATAAAATATTCTTTCTAGAAGTCTTAGTTGTCTTATCTAGACTTTACACTTTCCTAAGAAGTTATGAGTTAGTTGTCTCATGTGACGGGATTAAGACACTTGTCATGATCTTGTCTAACCCTATCTCTCATCCTTGCATTTATAAGAAAGACATCTCTAGCATATTTTCTATTGCCTTGTATTGTAAGAATTGTATCATATTACAATTCTTGTTTGGTGGAATAACATCTTCCATTATTGCTTCTCTCTATCTCTTGTGGAGGTTATTTGGTGTTGCAGATTGAAGATCTTGGGTTGCTCACTTCAACATGGTATCAAAGCTTTGAATCTGGAAAACCCCTTCCATTTTTTATTAGAGATTTTCCATCAAGTTTTATTATAATTTGATTTTCTTGTATCTTATATTGCATATATGTATTTTGATGAGATCTGGTGATTGCATGTACTTTTGGTTATAGTGGTAGTATTTTAGGCTGTCCCATTGCGTCCAAGAGGCTTGAGAAAGTCAGATTTGGCTTTTATTTCACTCAATTTGGTCATCATTTGTTTTTTTGGCAAACAAGGGTTTGTTGCAAGCCATTTTTTATTGGAGTTGTCTTCAATTTTGCTTCAAAAATCCAACTTTCACTCTTTTGCAGGACAAACGATTTTTGGGTATCTTTTAGATTTTGCAAATCTTGCACAAATCTGAAGAAAATCGCTGTCCAAAAAGCGTCACACGTCATTTTTTCACCGGTTGAAGGTTAAAAAAATTGATTTTTTCATCTTCTGCTTGTTGGATCAAAAACAGATTTTTGGGTTTTTGTCATTGGATACAAACAATAAGTATATTTTTTAGAAATCAAATTAGAAGTAAACTTTTTTTGCTAGAAAACTCGTTTGCCTACAGACTAAATTCAACATTTTAAAAAAATTCATAACTTTTGGCCACTATTTCAGATTTCTACAAACAAGATATCATCGAAAAGATGGTTTGACGAACTTCACAGTGGTGCAGGTGATTTTTCCAGATTTTGACATTTTTTGCCATATTTTTCAGTCCGAAGATGGGTGCATTTATTGTTTGTAATTGGAATAAATTTTGCATACAAAGTCAAAATTTGGCAAACTTTGTTTTGAAATTGCTCAAAAACTTATAAGGAATCTATTTGTAACCTTCTTTTTTAGTTTTGGCAAGCTCCTTTTTCTTAAAATTGTAAAAATCACCGTGTGTTATAAATGGTTGATTTGAGCTTGTCACTTGTACAAATTGTAAAATTTCTTCATTGTAATTAGTTGGGGGGGGGTTGCAAATTGAGTTTTAATACATTCTGAGGGGGTAAAAGACACAATTTAAGTGCCACATTGTTTTCTTTCTTTTGGTGTTCATGGTAGATCTAAGACAAATAGAACCACTCACTCCAAAAAACTATCATACATGGAAGCTAGAAATGACTCAATTATTACAATCTAAGGGTCTATGGCCAATGTTAGATGCAGAAAAAACTTGAATTCACAAGGGATTATGAAAAAATTGTCCATATATGTAAAATGGATTAAGCAAAATGACTCATTGGCTTACATGTATCTAATAATTTGTTGTTTCATATTTTGGAGTGTAAAACACCTAAGAATGTTTGGGATAAACTTGAAGAATTGCATGGTAAAACAAATCAATTCAGAGTTTTGCAACTTCAAGCAACTCTTAAAACACTCTCTCCAGATGAATTTCCTTCAATTTAGGATTTTCCTGCACAACTAAAGTTGGTTTTGTCACAATTGAAAGGATGTGTGCATGATATATCTATTGATGAATGTATCTTCTTGATTTTGTCGAATTTGAGAGGCCCATATCAATTTTTTTTGTTCTACATTCTATTCAACTATGGATTCCATGGGAAAATATTACAAAATGCCTTCATTTGAGTTGTTTTGTGAGTGTCTTACTAGGAAGGAGGCCAAGTTAATTTAGTTGGAAGCCCTACCTAATTCTAAGAATCATGCTCTAATGACTCAATCATCCAAGGGTAAAGAAAAGAATAAGAAGAATCAAAATTCCACCACATCTCCTTCTTCTTCTACCTTTGTATATTCTTCTTCCAAGTCCAAGAAAAAGAAAGGAGATCCTTGTTTATTTTGTGGAAAAGCTAGGCATGATGCAGCTCATTTCTTTAAGAGACTAGAATCCTTGGAGGAAGCTATGAAGAAACACAATATTTCAATGTCTAAGCCTTCTTCCATGGGCAAAGGATAATCTCTTTCAGCATAGCCCATTCATTCATCTTTATACAATTGGATTCTAGATTTAAGTGCTTCACATCACAATACCAATTCATGTGATCTCATTGAATCCATTGTTAATAATTCTAGTTCTTAGATTGTAGTTGGGAACTCTTCACAGATTCCAATTTTGGGGATAGGCTCTTTTCAGATGCTATATGGGAGCATTGAGGATGTTCTTCTTGTTCTTGATATTTCAGCAAATTTGCTTTCCATATATCATATTTGTCATTCTAGAGATGGGAAGTCAGTTGAGTTTAATTCATAGAATGTGACTATTAGATAGTTGCGGAATCCTAAGAATGTTGTTGCTATAGGGATACTTGATCACGAGAACCATTTGTATCAATTTGATGGCTTTGAGTCTTCATCGGGTTCTTGTTCTGTTGCTCATGTTGATTCAATGAGAAAATTTTGGCATGAAAGATTTGGGCACTTGAACTATAGATATCTTCAGCAGATGCAAGCACATAACTTAGTGGTAGGTCTTCCAAAGATCTCTTGCACAGATGGTGTTTGGCAAGGTTGTGTTCTTGGCAAGCAACATTAAGATCCTTTTCCTAAGAGTCAAGCTACATGTACAACCACACCCCTTGAGTTGGTTCATAGTGACCTCATATCATTCCCAAATCCTTCTTTTTCAGGGGCTAAGTATGTGCTCACATTCATTGATGATTTTTCCCAACAAACATGGGACTATTTTTTGAAGCTCAAGAGTGAAGTTCTCACCAACTTCAAGACCTTCAAAAAATTTGTGGATAAGCAATCAGGTTTTTCTCTTTGACAGATGCACATAGATAATGGAGGGGAGTATGTTAATCAATAATTTAAGGATTTTTGCACTGAGCATGGTATTCTTCATTAGCACACAATTCCTGACACTCCTCAACAGAATGGTGTGGTGGAGAGAAAGAACAAGACTCTCAAGGAAATGGCCAATTGTATGATTCAGTCTATGTCCATGGCTCCAACATTTTGGTTTGAAGCCATCAATCGTGTCAACTATATTAAGAACCATATGCCCTAGAAGGTAGTGTTGAATATGACCCCTAAGGAGGCTTGGTCTCATCGCAATCCTAATGTATCCTTCTTCATAGTATTCGGTAGTGAGGCTTGGGCATTCACTTCGGATGGTCGACATAAATCAATGGAGAAGAAGATTCAGTGATACATCCTTGTTGGCTATTGTAAGGATGTGAAGGCATACATATTGTTTGATCCTGAGACACAAGAGGTTCATTTTCAACATGATGTTCATCTTGTTAAGTCCTTCACCCAGAAAGATCCTCCTTCGGCTTCTTCTTCATCATAACCTACTCAATCTTATTCAGCTGATGATGTTTTTCTACTTGAGAAATATTTTGATGATGGTCTTGATTCACCTCCTCCTCATTCACCCACTAGGACATGATGTGCTCAAGTTACTCTTGAGGAGGTTGGTCCTCTTGTTGGTGATCCCAGAGACACTCACCAGACTCATTCTCAGACTTCAAGAATTAGTCTTTTGGGTCATGCATTTCAGATGATCCTCATAAATTTTTAGATGCTTTAGGTATTCCAGAGTGGGATAGTGTTATGGGTGATGAGTGTTCTTCTTTGATGAAGAATCATACTTGGGATCTTGAACCTCTTCCTAAGGGAAGAAATTTGGTTCAGTTTAAGTGGGTGTATCATACCAAGTATGCAGCATATGGTTCCATTGACAAGTACAAGGTTCATCTTGTTGCAAAGGGGTTTTCTTAGGTTGAAATAATTGACTATTCTAAGACCTTTACTCTTGTTGCCAAGATTGATTCTATTCGCCTTGTCCTTTCTATAGTTGCATCACAGGGATGGTCAGTTTATCAGATGGATGTGAAGAGTGCTTTCTTGCATGGGGATCTTCATGAGGAGATCTATATGGAGCAAGCACCAAGTTTCATGTAGGACTCTTCACTTTTTTGTAGGCTTCAACATTCATTGTATGGTCTCAAACAGGACCCTCGGGCTTGGTATGAGAAGATGGATAGTTTCTTGATTGCTTCTGGCTACACTCATTTCCATTCTGATCCCATAGTTTATACGCAAAGACATGGAGAGGATCTACTCATACTTGTGCTCTATGTGGATGATTTGATTCTCACACGAAGTTCTACTTCCATGATTTAGATTACACAACAAGCATTGATGGGGTTATTTGATATGACCGACCTTGGTCTTTTACATTACTTCCTTGGTCTTCAAGTTTATCATAATTTTGAGGGGATATTCATTTTCCAACAAAAGTATGCTCTTGATTTTCTTCAATGATTTGGCATGGTTGATTGCAAGCCTTCCCCTACTCCATTCCAATTATGTGTTGTATTGTCTACCAGTTGCACTACTCCTACAGTTGATCCTACCTTGAATCAATAGTTGGTTGGCAGTGTTATGTACTTGACTCATAGTCATCCTGATATTTCTATTGATGTTGGACTTGTATCTCGCTTCTCACAAGAACCTCATGAGATTCATTGGAAGTCCACCAAACATATCTTGAGATACATTTAGGGCACTACTCATTTTGGCATTCATTACACATCAAGTGCATCTCAAATTGTGGGCTTCACTAAATCAGATTGGGCTAGTGATGTCAATGATCGGAAGTCTATTTTTGGCTTTGTCTTTTGCCTTGGTTCTAGTATGATTGCATGGTCATGCAAAAAGAAAATTGCTATTACATTATCATCGACAGAGGCTGAGTATCGAGGTGTAGTTTTGGCTAGTCAGGAGGTTTTATGGCTTCATCAATTGATGACTGATTTTAGATTTCCTTCCACTCATCCCACTAATCTTTGGTGCAACAACCAGAGTGCCATTCATATCTCTTGCAACCTAGTGGAGCATAAACGTACTAAGCATATTGAGATCCACATGCAGTTCATAAGGTAGCTCATCTAGGATGGTGTTCTCAGCTTGGAGTATTTTCCTATAGATCAGCAGGTCGCAGACATCTTCACTAAATCTTTGGCATCACCCCGTTATCTTCAATTCTGATCGATGCTTGGGGTGAAGGAGGTTGTCCTTGGGGGGTCTTGAGGAGTCCTTCATTCTTCAATTTCCAATTTTCTGTGCTTCTTTTTCTCTCTTATGGAGAGGATTTTTCTCCCACAATATTTTTCTCCTTTTCTTTGTTTAAGAGAGTTTTTTTGTTTTGTAGATGGGTACCTCATCAGGCCTTGTTTTCGGGACCCATATTTTACATCTTTTACATTAGTTTTTTACTCCCTAAGTTGCACTTAAGGGGAGTTTTAGTATGAATAAGTCTTGTACCTATTTTATTCCTTTACTAGGGACTTAGGGGACTCAGTTCACATCTTAATTTCACTTAGGATAAAAGAATATTTCTAGAAGTCTTAGTTGTCTTATCTAGACTTTACACTTTCCTAGGTAGTTATGAGTTAGTTGTCTTATGTGATAGGATTAAGACACTTGTCATGATCTTGTCTAACCCTATCTCCCATCCTTGCCTTTATAAGCAAGGCATCTCTAGCATATTTTTTATTGCATTATATTGTAAGCATTGTATCATATTCCAATTCTTGTTTGGTGGAATATCATCTTCCATTGTTTCTTCTCTCTATCTCTTGTGGAGGTTATTTGGTGTCGCAGATTGAAGATCTTGGGTTGCTCACTTCAATAAAACTAACATTTACCATCATTATCCCTAGCTAGAGATAAAGGAAAACAAGAAACACTATTTCCTAATTAATGATGCCTTTATTTTTGTGATAATTCGAGGTTTAGAGGACGATTTTGGTAAAATATTATCAGTGGAAGAAACTTATAAGTTAAAGAACTATGGAATTGGTACATCCAATTCAAAACATTCAATTATACTAGGGTGGTTGGTTTTCACATAGTTAATTGCAAATAAAAATAAGTTAGGATACATCTTTCCCATCAAATTTTGGGTATATTATTGTGCCAACATAAAAATGGCCAAGACTATATAGGTTGAAATGTCTCTTTTAGCTATGGACTCTTTTGGGGAAATAAGAGTATGATTTGATCTAGTTGGGAAGATTGGTCTAGTTATAGGGGCATATTGTAAACATGAACTTGTTCTAGATGATCATTGGAATAATTGTTTGGATGAACATGATGTCAGGATCAAGGACTATTGTAGATTGTCTTTAGATATAATGAAGGATATTTTGGAAGAGTACCTAATGAGTTGGAAGATGATGGAAAGGTACTACATCCAACATATAACATGGAAGGAATATTTCATCATCCATTAGATTTAGTGGATTGAACAACTCTAAAGGATTATTCCATCAATAACAAAGCTGCAAATGTGGCTACAAGATCAAGTATATGGATGGAGGCACCTTATTCAATTCTTGAGCCATATCCCAAGGCTTAGGAACAAAGAAAGAAAACTAAAGAATAATTCAGTGTTGAAACTAGAGAGATAAAGGATAAGAGAGAAATTAGATCTATTTCTACCAGGAGAAAGAGGGTTGGAAAGCATGTGGTTATTGAGTCTGATGAAGATAAAGAAGAATAAAAACACATTCCTCTTTCATGAAAGAAGAGAAATCAAATTAAACATACTCCTGCTACCCCACCTACATTTTCATGTCAATATTCATCCTCATATCTATCCCATTCCTCTATTAAGAACCACCCAATAATCCTTCACCACCTTTTCATTTTGTACCACCATCTCCTCCATGTAAATCTCCTCATAAAACTAAGGATAATCCAATCTTTCCTCCTCTCCCTCCATCTCCACCTCCAATTCCCAGTCCACAACAACCATATCATATTCCCTCACCTCCCCATTATCCACGTAATGATTCTCCTCCACCTCAAGTACCAATTTATTTAGCACCACATCAAGAACGCATGATCCAACTTTAGGGATCAGGTAACCAAGTGGATATTAGCATAGGAAGAATGTCACTAAGTTGAAATTCAAGCTCACCAATCACCACCCCGCATGGAAGGTATAAGAGTGACTCTTACTCATCAACCTCCACATATAGAAACTTCAAGCCTTCGAATATGGATCAATCATATTATACAAAAGAGGAAAATGACTTATGTCTAACAAGAGGAAGAATTTTTTGTTTTAGTGGAGGTTTTTGAAACTCAACCAACCAAAAAGAGAGCCATAAGACTCACTATTGTTAGAATTGATGAGCATGGTGAAAGGATAGCCCAAGTTACTTCCCCCATGGTGGATAAGACGAGGGAAGAAGAGAAGCAATCTCTAAAATTAGTTACTTCAACAATAAGTGGATGAAAAAGGATGAAAATACTAAATAACTAATGACTAAAGTAGGGTAGCTAAACTCCTACATTAACCATCTGGTGGGACATATAGACTCAATTGCACTTGCTCCTACATATTAATTATAACATTGAATAAAGAGGCACAATACTTAGACCCTGAGAGTGTTATCCCAGGCATTGTGTAATGGAGAGATATTACAATTCCTTGCAAGTAGAGTGATTAAGAAACAATTGAGATCCTATCACAATATTAGTGATGAGGTGAGATTATCATATAAAATGAATTAAAATTTGATGAAGAAATTCTCCTTTGGGAAGATTATGTCTGTATTTTATAGAAAATAGTTTCTATTTCTTCTAATAAGTTGGCTCAAATATTTTTTTTTGATAAAGATAATCAAGCCTTGGCCAAAGAATTGTTAAAATAAATTTATTTGAGAGTGAAAAAACTTAAACGGTTTAAATTAAGATGAATAAAAGTAGAAACTAATTATATTTTGTTATGATTAACATAGAGAATTTCATTGAAGACCTCTCTTGTACATTTTGGGAGATTGTTGCATTGGTGTGATAGTATTCAAGGATCATTAAGGAATTCATGGATTCACTACATAAAATAATGTCCTAGGAATAAATTAACAAAATGACAAACATCAATCTTTCTATGTAGAAATTCTATGAAGAACTTGTAAAATTTGGAGAATTATAGGAGAAGATGGAGCGACCAACCTTCTTTAAGAAAAATAAAGATTAAGTATATAACAAGGGGCCAAATATGAATGGTATAATTGAGATCAACACTTTCCTAGAGAACTATCCAAATCTAGCATGATATTTTAGTGATAGAGATATATTTAATTTTTTATTTAATTATAATTTTACTTTATAAAAATACAACTTTAAAGTTTATATTTTTTGAAGTGGTGCTACATTTTCCGACTTAACTTTCAAACATTAGTGTAGTATGTATTATGTTATGAGTAGTCATCTTTTTGCTACCTTAACTCTTAAATAAGTGACACAAGCATTTCTATAATCATATATATGTATTTAGGTCATCCTAGGAATTATATACTTGAGTATCTAAGTCAACCTAGGTGGTATCCAAGGCATAAGTATGGTATATATACTAGGTATATATTAGTTATTATCATCATGTAGATTATTATGTTCTTCTTGAATAATATTGAAGATATTAGAGTACATTATCAAGATCACAAGCAAGCAACCACTATCATTATCTTGGAAAGTTGATATAACTATATTTTATCATCTTTTCTATCCAATCTATCTATCTTTAATAATTGCAATTTCATGCTATCATATTATTATTATGCTATCATGGTTATGCTTTTTTTGAAGAGCAACCCATGTATCAAGCATTCAAACTATTATCAAAGAAAAATGGAGGAAATCAAGGAATTTGATATGGTATCTTTTTTTATTGTTCCATGTTGTGCATAGATCTTGAGCTTTATTAAGTGGTTGTTGAGTGTGAATTTGGTACTTTCATTGTATTCTTCCTATTTTTCATGATACAAATTTTCATCATCCACATTTTAGCATTCTTGATGTGACCCACATCTGTATTTGATATTTTCTTTTTTGAAGGTTTTTCTAACCCCATATTACTAGTTTTTAGTTCTTTATGTGAAAAAAATGGAGCCAACTTTGAAGGTTCAAGATAAAACCCTAGGCTTTAAATATTTTATCACAGGTTTTAAATATTTCATCATATCTCTCAACCAACTAATAATTTTTCTATATCTTTTGTGAAGGTTAGGGGTCATCTCAAGAGGCTACAGTAAAATCATCAGAGTTAGATCATCAACAATTAGTGAGTTATGGTCATTTTATCATGTTTCATAAATCTGATTTTTAGGTTGCAAATCAACATCTTTTTTGAAAAATAGTATGTTTCGAAATATTTTTCAAATTTTAATTGAGTTCTATTCTTTACATTTTTATTTTTGAGGTCATTACAAAGACAAAAAAAAAGATCTTTGTCAACTAGGTTTTTTTCATAAATCTTCTTTTAAGGGTGCATATTAAGAATTTTTTCAAATATTTTTACATTTATGGAAAGCTATCAAAATTGTAACATGTGTTTATTATTTTCATTTTATTTTTAGGGCCAAAAATATTGCAAAATAATATGATCTAGTTTGACTATGTGAAAAAAATCTGAAATTGCATCTATGTGATGAGCATGATCTTTTTTAACATTTATTTTATTGCATCATAAAATTAATTTTCATTTATCTTTAAAAGAGTTCTATTATAATTTTAAAATCTCAAGTAATCAATAGATGCTATCAATTTTTTTCTTTAGACTATCATATTTGGTATGTTTTCACACATTTGAAATTGGGCATAAAATTTACCTTTCACCTTTTGATTTGGGATCTAAAAACAAACCATTATATTTTAATACTCAATATATAATTAGATATTCTCTCCTCTTCATGTTGGATTAAGGGTTCTCATATTTGGCATTAAATAAACAAGGTAATTCTTTTCTAAGTGCTCAAAGGCAAAACAATTAAATCTATTATCTTTTTCTTCTTAGAGTTAAAGTTATTAATATGCTTGATGTATCTTTATATGTTGAAAAGGTCAACCATTTTTGGTATCTATTTCTAAAAGAAAGTATCAAAAACAAAAAAAAACATTGCTTAACACCACTTTTGGGAGCCATAACAATGCTTTTAACATATCTTGCAAAGAAAACGTCCTACACTATTTCATTGGACCTTAAACAATTATCTTTGGTCAAGGCTTGGAAAAGAATAAAATATTTGGAGATTTTCTAAATTCACAAATCAATATATATCATTATACATGATATTATCAAAATCTATTATAGCTTGATCTAGATCTTTTATCTGTTATCTCTAACTTGTCACTTTACGAAAAAAATTTCCCATGCCAAGTAAGGTGTTAAGCTAGCATATATCGTTAGTGGATACCCTAGCTCAAGAGCTTTGGCTACTATTGAGTTGGAAGAATCCACTCTTTATCTATTCTCTTGCTTGGAATCACAAGGCTAGTTCAAGTGAATATCTTTTATCTATCAATTTTCTTGAGACTCACAAAGATAGCTCAAGTAATCATATATATATATATATATATATATGTATGTATGTATGTATATATGTATATATGTATATATATATATATATATATATATATATATATATATATATATATATATGTATGTATGTATGTATATATGTATATGTATGTATGTATGTATATGTATATACATATGTATATGTATACATACATATGTATATGTATATGTATTATATACATATGTATATGTATATGTATATACATATGTATATGTATATGTATATACATATGTATATGTATATGTATATACATATGTACATGTATACATATACATATACATATACATATACATATGTATATACATATACATATACATATACATATATATATATATATATATATATATATATATATATATTCATATCTTTATTATCTTGCTTGGACTTACAAGGCTAGCTCAACTAAGTATATCTTTTATTTGTCATATTTCTTGAGACTCACAAGGCTAGCTCAAGTAAACGTATCAAATATTAAGTGATAGAAATAGAGATATTAAGTGAAAATTAGATGAAAATGACAAGGAGAGGTTAATACATCACTGTAAATGTTTGATGAATTCCAATATTTCTTCAAGTAGCTTGTCCACTTTCATTTGGTATAGTCAAACTCCCGTGTTGGTGTTTCCACCTCTACAGACAGCCTTAGATGAGATAATGGAAATAGATGTGAAATAATAAAGAGAACAATATGCTTAAAAATAAAGGTAATATGCTTTGATGAAGAGACTTGAATAGCTACCACTCTCAAGCATAGAAGCTATGTAGCTTGTTGGTATAGTGATGAAGTAATGAGAAACTCTAAGATGACAATGGCCTTTTCATAAGATGAGCTCGTATTTGTAACAATGGAGTTTACTCTAAAAGATACAGAAGATTTTTTTGAAAGATATGTGTAAAGAAGAGATGGAGAAGGTTGTATATGTTCAAAAAGTGTCATATAATGGTGGAGAATGAGAAAAGAAGAGAGTTGTGTGTATTTTTTAAAGAGATCTAGATTGAATGAATTCTAATCCTCTAGAAAGAGGGACTTTTTTGGTTCAAAATGGTCTATCCAAGTGACTCCTGAAAAGGTTGCAGGTTGGCAGAGGCATTACACTACCAAAATAAGGTAGGTGTAATGTATCAACAATTAACTTAGTCACATATTTTCGTGAGACGTGAGTGCAGCTCGTGAAAATATTCACAACATGCATAGGTTTGTGATAAAATTGGAATCAACATTCAAGAAACTAGACATGCCAAATCGCAAGAGATGGTGTTAGGTTGCAAGAGAGAATAATTATCTAAACTCATATAAAGAGGAAGTAATACTTAATGAAAATTGCATAAGATGTAATTTACAACATTACATTTTACCCCCACTTTAGTGAGCATATGTGTTCAAGAAGAAATGTGAGATAAAGGAGGAGAGTATTTTACCCAAGATGTTAGAGGGAAGAAGACTCTTCTAGCCACGTGGAGTTACCTCCAAGGAAGATACCTGAGTTGATCCTATACAAAATTATTAAGTAAAATCACCATAAAAATGCTAGTTGTGGAGAAACATGTTAGGTGAAAAGTGGAAATTTAGACATCAAAAATTATTATATAGAAACAATGATGTCAATATGTATGGGTAGAAAGTTGTGTTATGCTAGGGACCATATTAAAATCCAATCGGAATGTGACTAATACAAACTATTTTGTCGGATAGCCACAAAAGAGAGACATAGATATTCATAAAGATGAAGTCTAGTGAGTTTCCCCATTCTCTAGAAAATAGATAAGACAACTAGATGCAGACATATTTCAAAAATAATCATAAGATAAGAGATCTATAATATGGATGTGATAGTTCCCTCCTTTAGAATAGCTCATGATATGCAAAGGAACATAAGTTACTTGGGGTCCTAACATAAGAGAGACATAAGAGAGACAAGGGAATCTTAGTATTTGGGGTCAGTATGATTCATATACGACATATATATATAGTTGTGTATGAATAGTCATTATTTCCCAAAATATCTTAGATTTTGAAGGAGGAACACATGATGACAAAGTGAAAATAAAAATTTGGCTCAGCATGGAAGAAACCCTAAATGCCACCAGTGCTCTGCATCATCCCTAAATATTGAAAAATCAAAGCATGACAAAGAGAAGAATTATGACACACATAGAGGAAATGCACCACATAGTATCTCCCCCATATCTAAGTACCTATGAGGGTTTCTTATGTCCTCCACGAGAGACCACAAATATATACAAGCAAGTACAAGGGAAATAAACAAACAATCAAGCTTTAATCTAAATATATGAAGGGCACAATCCTAGTTGATCATTCCTATCAATTCATCTTCCTTCCAATCTATATCATAAGGGGAAGGAGGTCAAGCTTGTGAATGGAAAACAACTAAAGCAATACCAAGTGTCTTAGCTCCAACAAGGGCTAGAGACGTGTCTACTTCAATGTCCCCATCTACTAGCTCTTATGAGTCAACGGTCAAAAAAATTGTAAAAGTAGTTGACAAAGCCAAAATATCCACCAAAGAGTCAAACATACACTTCTCTGAAGAGGAGTGTGGTGACTCAAGTATAGGTTGTGGAAGAGTAGGAACCTCAATGCAAACCTCTAGAAGAGGAGCAATGAAAAACTTTGATGAAGAATGAATTTCTTCAATGATAAGTATAGAAGGAGAAGGAGGAACTGAAGGAGTAGACTTTTTGTGGATAGATTTGGGGATAGGGCCCTACTTAAGCTTATTCTTGGATAAAAGTCTAGAGTGTTGAGAGGAAAGATGAGCACACAAGGCCACTCTAGATATGACCTTTGTATGGGACATGTCTATGGACTATACAAGTTCAAGAAAATTAGGTAGAGAAGTGATGAGAGGTGGTTCTAGAGAGGGTGTGATTAATACCTACATCCTTTTTGGGTGAGGTTCATCCATGTCTCTCGAACGGACAAGAAGTAAGAAAAAAATATGAACGAAAAGAGAAGAAGACTAAGGAGTTGAAATATAAGACTTGTCCTTGGCCTTTCATGTGGCATCACATTCCATCACCATCACACATCAATGATTCTTACACTCACACACAATTTGGTTTCAGTGAAGATGGGGACTAGGAATAGAGACATAAGAAGACATTGGAGCAACTAGTGAAGTTATCTTGACAACCATTAATGATGGAAGGAAAGGTTCCATAGGAGAGTTAGAGAGGGCAAAGGTGTAGGATCCTTAACTTTGACCATGGGAACCTTTCCTCATTCTTTTTGGGCAAGGGGAGGAACAAGAGGAACCCTTACAGGTCAATATGTTGGAGTCACACATGAAGAACCAATAAAACAGATAAAAACTCTTACTATATATAGTGGGATGAGGGATATCAAGAAGAAATGGAAGTTTGAAGACTTTGCATTTTGACTTTGTCAACTTGGGGGCCTTTTCTCGTGCTAGGTACATTCAGAGGAACGAAAGCCACTATTGGAGGTTTCAAGGTCTTGGAAGAATGGGGAGGTCTAATCAAGGGAACATGTTTGTCTTTACCCCCTATTGGAAAATTCCTAGAGGATGAAGTATTTTGATGCATTGGAGTAGATTGAAAGGGGATTGTAGAAGAAGAAAGAAGTGGTGGAATTGAATCATGCACTAAGCCCTTGGTCTTGTAATTATAATATTATTTATACAACAAATCACCATGTGGTAGCATGGGTCCCATCAAAGCAGGCCATAAATGGTTAAGAGAGAAGCCCCCACATGACATTAATGGTTTGTATCCAAGGGTCTAGATAGTCTACACAATTCCATCATGAGGAAATTTTACACTTATGGACCAAAAACGTGATTGCATTCATAGAAACCAACCAAGGAATGTATAATTTCACTCTGAACAAGCTAGTATTTGCTATCACAATAAATTTCATAGAGATGGACTTAGGTCCCACAAGGACTAACATAGAAATAGATCCCAAAGGGTAGAGGGAAAGACCATCATGTGTGTGAATGGTATCCTTGCACTTATCATATCTCACCCTATGCAAACCATTGATGAAGATTGTCTCCTTATTTATAACATTGACCCTACTAGCAGGGTCAACCATAATGTCAGTAACAACATTAGCGTTGATCTAAGTAGGAACGTAGAGGGGAGAGTATTCTCCATGATAAGGTAAGCCATTAGGCATAAAATATATGTCAAGTATATTGGATTTCTAATTACTTGGAGGGGATGTTGGAGTGATAGACATCATATTCGCATACATGACATCATCAAATTACATAGAATAATAAGAATTAGTAATAAACTTGGAAGAGTGAGGTGGGAAAGAATCTATGTAGATTTGTAGCTAGTTGTTGTCTTTAGCAACAAACTTGTTAGAGTTATGGTTTTTAGTATCAAGGCTGGTGTTATTGCTATCTATGTGGTCTTCAATTACATGTATCAAATGAACACAATGTTTGGTTGATGTCCACGCACTCAATGATACTGGAATAATTTAGAAGCGTCATACCAAATAGGGTATTTCTTGTTGTTATGAATCAGTCTAGTTTTTGAAAGGGTGAAAATTTAATCTTTCAATCATTTTTGAAGTACACTTGAGTAAGAATCAAATAATTTTGTAAAGACCTAATTATATGTTGTGATCCAAGTGTATTATTTTTATTTATTTGAGGGATAGTTACCATATTAGCTATTGATTTATTTATCTTTGACCCTATAGAAGAAGATGCAACCCAAAAACTATCAGGATGTGAGGATGAGGTAGAAGCCCCACACTAAGCTAATATTTTTTGATAGTCTCACATAACAATACACAAATGAGCAAAGGAATGATATTTCATTAGGGAGACTCATTCCCTTAATTTTGACTGAAGACTTCCCATGAACATCCTCTTGATGTCATGGTCAAGCAGGGCATAGGGAATTTATGAGGAGATAGATTGTTAGCGAGAAATGAAATTCGTTAGCTTCTCATTTAGTTGTTACTTACAATGAATAAGGTCAATGATAGTGACCTTGGAGCCAATGTTCACTTGGAATCATTGTAAGAACTAATTCATAAGTTGATTGAAAGAAAAGATGGAATTGTCAAGTAATAATCAAAACCACTCCAACATAGTCTCCTTAAGGGATTGCGAGAAAAATTTTGCTAGCAAATGATCCCGACGTAAAAATTCACTAGTTACAAAAGGTAGTAAAGAATTAGCATGTGTTTTTGTATCTCCTTACCATTATACTTAATCAAATTTTGGTATCTCCATCCCTTGGGGCATGGGAGCATTCAAGGTTTTCAAAGTGAGAGGACTATAATGATAGTACAGAGTAAGAGTGGATTGTGTGGTAGCATTAGGTTGGAAATTTGTGATTGCATCTGACCCATAGTTTGCAACAGGGTGTTTAAGATGGAATCAAGTGGTAGGGGAGGCAGATGAACTAGCATGGCATAAAATCACATTGTAGGAATTTAAAGTGCAAATCTAGGTGGAGGGATATGATACCCTAAAGGATTCTAAGATACATTAACCCCGAGTAACAAGAGGCATAGACACAACATTTGTGTTGTTAGTAGAAGACATAGGGAGTACTATAGGATTATCATCTACACCATATGCATAGGCACCCCAAGCATTAGAAGATTCAATTATGTGCTAGTGATATCTGATTGGGTATCAAGAGGCTAACTCAAGACTAATGTGTATGAAGGTACATGAGTCTCAACTATGTTTGTTAGTGCATGAAGTAACTCAAGGCCCTTATGATCTGATATGATTAGGTTTCTCAGATTACTGACAATAGGAGAAACTTGAGAAAATAAGTTGTCACAATTAAGGAAATATTTGAAATGCTTTAGGTTCTCTTCCAAATACTAGACTTGCTCAAATGGGTCCTAAGAGAAGTTTCATAATCTATCAAAGACAAATATTCCAAAGGAGAACTTAGTTCAAAAATAAAACAAGAAGAGTTCCCAATGGTTGTCTGGGGGTGAAAATGATTGAGAGTTTCAAAAAACATCGAGTCAGGTCTAGTAGGATAATACTAGTTTCGAGGTATGGTAGCTCTCAAACTTCTTTTGACTGTGTATCAAAAGGTTGTGGACTAGGTCATGAAGCTCATAGAGGAGTTTTCACAATGTATAGCCTTACAAAATATAGAAAATGAGAGAATATAATGCAAGAGGAGATAGAAATATTTTAATTGACATTTGGAAAGATTTTGTAAGGTGGGCTCATGTCAAGTTCACCAAAATGTAGAGGAGGGAATTTTCTACCCCTAATATGACACAATCTCAAAGAGAAAATTATCTCTCAACTACCTCAATTGACATAGCTCAAGTGAATTTGAAATAGAGGAATGTGAATTTTAACAAGGTGTGTAAATTATCTATACCTTTTAGACATAAGAAACTAAAAGTGGGGTACAGAGGTCTTCTAGACAACTCAAAAAGCTCTTTGTCTAGGACATACGCATGACTATCAGATAACAATGTGTTGTGCTAGTGTTCTATATGAACAGAAAACAAAATTCATCACATGAAGACACAAAATACTTCACATAGATTTATAGGCATGAAAGGGGTGAAAAATGCAAGTTTACAACAAAATAAAGTGATATAAATAGAAATTTTAAGTGAAAACTAGACAAAAATGACAAGGAGATGTTTAAGACATCACCAAAAATGTTTGATGAAGTCCAATATTTATTCATATAGTTTCTCCGCCTATACCTATGCACACAATACCAAAGAGGAAGGTTTGGGTGGTTATATAAGAGTTTGTCATAGTCAAACCCTCGTATTGGATTTTTCACCTCCATGAATAGCCTTAGATAATATAATAGAAATAGACATGAAATAATAAAGATAACAATATGATTAACAAATAAAGATAATATGCTTTCATGAAGAGACTTGAATAGTTACCACTCCCAAGAACAAAAGTTATGTAGCTTGTTGGTGTAGTGAAGAAGTAATGAACTCCAAGATGACAATGGCCTCTTCACAAGATGGGCTCATAGCTACAACAATGGAGTTTACTTTGGAAGTTGTAGAAGATTTTTTTGAAATATATGCATAATGAAGAGATGGAGAAGGTTGTGTATGCTCAAGAAGTGCTATAGAATGGTGGAGAATGAGAAAAAAAATAGTTGTGTGTGTACACATCTAAAAATGGTCACGGTCGATTGAACCTGTTAATTAATTAAATATGAATTATTTAATTAATGTTCTTAAGTCATCTACATATAAATAAATTTAATTATTTATTTATATTGTTCATTTTCTAATTCTTCTAATTTAATTAAATAAATAATTTTATTTAATTAATACTATCTTCCTCTTAATTAATTAAATAGATTTACAATTTATTTACATTAATTATCAAAGTTTAAATTCCAAATTTAAATGATATTCTTCCTTCCAAATTTAATTAAATACTTTCAATATTTAATTAAATCATTTTCCAAATTCCCACTTCTCTCACAAAATTAAATATTTCTTAATATTTAATTAAAAGGCTTTTTCTTTTCTCACATAATTAAATATTTGCAATATTTAATTAAAGTCTTTTCATATTTCTCTCACACATAATTAAATATTTATTTATTTAATTATGAGAGACACCTTTCAATTTGTCTCTTCATTTTCTGTCTCTCAGAATTCCACCTTCTTTTAGAATTCTCAATCTCTCGTCGTTCATTTCAACAGGTTTGAACTCGACCATCGATCTTGGCCAATCAAATTCCTACCTTCAAAAATCTATAAATACAGCCCTTTCATGAGCTAACAAAATAAACCTCGAATCTCATATTTTCATGCGTAGTTATTCTAGTCGCATCTTAAGCATTTCATAGCATTTTAATTCAATAAGCTCAATCTTTTGCATGCATATGCATTATTTATAATCTCATTCTCTCAAGTGTCATTCTATAAGCTGTTGTTTGCACAACTGAGAGCAAACATCTTGAAGCAAATCTTTGGAGATAGAGGACAATGGAACAAATTTGAAGAAGCTGTGGTTTAGAGTTTGCAATTACTTTATTTAATTTCATTTCTTCAATCTAATGTTTCATTGATATACTAGTTTATATGCAATTTAATTGACACATTCTAATGTACACATTTATGGTGCCCACCATGGGGTCAAGCCCCGCATTTAATATTTCTTTTTGCAGATTTTTCTAGCAGGTGATGGACTAAAATCACGCTTCGGCGCATACGATAGTTCTTTCGGCGCATCCATAGACTGTTTCGGTGCATCCATAGACTATTTTCATGCATCTAGAGATTGTTTTCATCCACGTGCATCCGGGACTGTTTTCATGTGCATCTGTTTTAGTGCGTACAGTTTCTTATTTTATTTTTTTTGTCAATCTTTTTTAGGCTGTGGAATGGGTGTAATAGTCCCCTATAAGCGCAATCGCTAGTAAACTTTTCAGTGTGGCTGATTGGTGACCACGTCTCAGTGCAGAGAGTTTGGGAAGAATAACCTCAGTGACCTCTTGCGCCAGGATGCTTTAAATGAGGCTAGGGACCCCCCCTTTTTTTTTTTTTTTAAGTCAATCTTAAAATGGCCATATCTTGGTCATATTTTGGTCTTTTTCAGAGCTTTTATTTTTGAAATGGGGTAGAATTTCATAAGCTATCTAATGGTGCAGATATTTATCAACTTTGATAGAGTTCAAATTTTCAAATTATCACTTAATGTCAAACTACAATGAAACTTGGTCTAAATTTTAGGGTTGTTATGCTTAATCATTTATCTAACCCTCATATCTTCTTGTTTCTTGATTCCATCTAACATTTGGAGCTTGTATTGCAGATTTTAAAAGACCATGGAGCATGAAATTTAAAGAAAAAAACATTATCACATTATTGTAACAAGTGTTTTTAAACACTTTGGGAGCAATTATAATCTCATTCTTAAATTGTTGTCTGGATCCAACGCGACCGCGGCCAGAAATTTTATTGATGTGTGGAGAATAAAATTAACCAATCCTAGGATAGACACTTAAATATGAATTAACCAATCCTAGGGTAGTCACCAAACATAAATTTTCTTTTGGTTAAAATGAATCCCATATTTTTGGTGAAGCAACATCTTCACTTAGAATAGAAAATTTGTCAATTTGGGATTTAAAATTGAACCATTATTTTGTTTGTCATGATTGTGGGTAATAGGTCTATGCTCTCCCCTTAACTAGGTGATCAAAATACCAGACTTACCTTTTATTTTATGCAATTTAATGTTTTATTACATCCTTTAGAAGGCCTGTTCTTGTGGGAAAAAGTACTCACCCAAGAGAAATGACCTAAGTGGGAACACCTAAATCCAAGGTTTCCAACCCACTTTAATCAAAAGCAAGTTGTTGATGAAAATCCAACTTGACAGTAGTGCATAGGATAACCATCCCCAAAACCTTTATTCTAAAGGTTGGGAGGTCTCTCGAAGGAGTATATCTATTTGCCACACTGAACGGATACCCTTACTACGAACCATAGTGTAGAAAGCCAACCGTGTCAGTATCCAAATATCATTTTAATCATGGTGCAAGGGGAGGGAAGAATCTGCCCCCAAGACACTCACCATATAGTCACCACGGATTGTTTGCTCAAGGGATTCGGCATTCACTTCCGTCACTTTGAGTATGCACTTGGAAAAGACAAAAACACGGGCGCCCTCTAGGGGGTGACATGGTTGTGTGAGTCGACGCGATTTTAAGATGTGGGTTGTGATTACTTTCATGACCTATTTGACAAATTAAGAGTGAGTCTGACTGAAGTGCTTATATTGTTCGAAACCTATGGAAATCTCAAGAACATACACTCAATGTTTTAGATTTTGTGTCTTTAAAAACAATTGTCTTCCTATTGCATGTTGTGTTTTCAAAACATTAATTCAGATAAGATCATCCAAAAACTTTAAAACATGGGTGATAGGGAAGAAAATCGTGTTCATAGGCTTTATGGAAATAGCTCAAATCAAGAGATAACAGAAGAAATGATTTTAGAAGCTGAACAAGATCCACAGTTTCTCTTAGCTATGGAAAAGATCTTAGAGCAAAATAAAGAAGGTTAGTTTCTTTTATTGGCAAACCAAGGTGCTAAATTTCCCTCTGACTACAATATGGAGAAAATTAAAGAGAATCCTAAAAAGAATGAAACCCCCTTAAATGATTTTAGTACTCTTACCCAACAAGTAAGAGCACTCCAAAGGCAAATCAAGGAAATAAAATGGGGCACAACTAAAAATTCCTTTGACAAAAATATGAATGTGACCTCTTCTCCTCCAAAAACAACATCAACCAAATTCAATGTTTCTGAATTTTTGCAAAGGTTAAAGGGGAATCCCAAATCTAAGCCATCAAATAGCATTGACCAATCCTGTCATGCTATGCATTTATCTTCATCCCCCATAATTCAAAATGAACCTCCTGGTTCTTCCACCCAATTGAATGATCCCATTCAATTTCCTTCTTCTATCATATTCTCTACATCCAATGATTCATTTCAATCTACACATCTTGATCAAAAAATTCTCTCCACTCCATCCCATGATACCAAAATTCAACAAAACCTTCCAATCTTTGATCAAGATCGCATATCTCAAGAATCATATGATGATCCCCTCCTTTCATTATTCACCCATGATAATCCCCTTCCATCTCAAGAACAAAATATTCTTCCACGTCCTCCCTTCACCCCATCTTATGAATCCATACCCTCTCGTGAGTCAATCACATCCCAAGAGCATGACAATTCTTCCATCCTATCCAAATCTTCCTTTCCATCTAATGATCAAGCTACTCCATCTCCTTTATCTAATGATTCTTTTCCAAGTCAAGATCAAAGTATCCCATCATCCTCATATCAAGGGCTCGTCACACCTCTTCAAGAAATGCCAACATCATTTGATCATATGGTTGAAAACATTGACAATTTCTCCACCATAACTGTTGAAGACAATGATCAAAATCAATCCATCAATGAGCACTATGAAGATATGTCTACCCCATCTAGTGATCAAATCCACATTCATCAAGAGCCATTTTTTAGTTATGATCAAGACCCCTCCTACAAAGATCTATTTCAAGGAGTGTTGATGATATTTGATCCTATTGACATAATCCATGATCCATTAACCAATGATCGTATTGAAAATGTCTCTACAATGCCTAATGAGTTAGAGGACATATCTCAAGAACATATTTCAAAGCATGATCAAAAACTATCACCAAGGTCTAGCAATGGTCCCTCCCAAGGCATATTGACATCCTTCGATCTCATGGTTGTGAACAGTGAAAGAATCCCCAACTCACTATTTGATCCAAGTCCACTCAAAGATCAAGATGATATTGAGCCACTTCCCGCACCTTATGACGATGTCCAAAAACCCTTTGAAAGAAATACATCCTTTGAAATCGACCCATGTCAAGAATTTGATCTAAAACATGTCGAAAGTAATTCCAGAGTTAGTCAAGATCAAGGATTTGTATCTCCCAAATACTATAATGATCTAATGGGCACTCTCCTATCTATACAAGATATTGCAAATGATGATCATATCCATATAGCACATACTCCTCCATCTACCCATAATATACTTTCTTTGGATGGACACATAGATGATCATCATTCAAAACAAGAGTCTCATACTCTTACCAAGGAACAAGAGTCTCTTACTCTTAACATTTATACATATGGTCAAAATATAGAGAAATCCAGAGACATGTCATAAATGGGTCAGGAAGAAGGCTTCTACAAAAGTTGTGAATCAGAAACATCATGTGAAAGCATATCAAGAATGAATCATGAGGAACACTTTCACAAGGACAATGAAGCATCAACACCTCTTCAAGGAGAATTACAATCCAATATCTCACAAGATCAAGATGAAAATACCAAACAGGCATTCATCCCACTTATGGAAGATCCTATCACTTATAAACTTGGATCACTCACCTTTGTAAGGGAAAATTATCTTATCAATAAGGAAGTTGTCACTTTTGAAGATCCACCACAGAACAAAGAAGGATTAACACCTTGTTTCCAATGTAAATCATATCCTATTGCAAATAGGATTTTTCAGCAGATGAATTATCAAGGCAGGGGATTAGACCTACATGAACAAGGCATCCTAGAACCAGTGCAGATTATTGGAAATCCTAAGAATCAAGGCCTTGGTTATTCGACAATTAAGGGATCTCAACATATCAGTAATACTTTCATAAAACTGGGGGCAACTTCGTCTCAAGCAAATGTCAACATAGGGGGCACAAAGAATCTTTATGATGAAACCAATGCCACTACTACAACTAGCCACATCATAAATCTTCATCCACCCATCACCCCATCCACAAATTGGGACCAACGTCAAAAGAAAGACTTGAATCAAAGCATGAAGAACGTTATCAAAGAAAAAGAAGCTAAGAATCATATCAGGCGAATCAAATACACTTGGATACCAAAAAATACAAAGAAAGATTATCCCTATCAAACTCCATCAGTCAAAGAAACTATGGGGCAAAATAAAAAAGGGGCATGTATCCATCAAAGATGTCCACAAAGGAAAAATAAAGCTTCTCAAGCAACATACAAAGTGTATCAAGCAATTGGTCCTAATTCCATGAACATTTCCATATCCACTCATCATTGTTCATCTTCCCAAGTTTGGAGAGTCAAAGACTCCAAACTTTCAACTAATCCACCTTTTATTCCTAAAAGCACTCCATCCATGCCTCCACGCATGATATCCAATTCTTTCATTGACCATGTGTTGGCAACAATCATTCATCATAAGGATTCAAAAGGAACTTTATCGCGATGTGCGCACAAAGATGAGGTTAACTCTAGTATCAACAAAGCAGATCAGGGATCTCAAAAGTTGCATTCAAGTGCACATATCTTGGCAAAGTAGCTTCTTCAAGTAGGATATCGATGGCACAGTATGACAGAAGCATCAACATCAACACCACCAGGTGGTTCACCATCAACTTAAAATCTCTCAAAAAAAAAAACAAAAAAATCAAAATAAGAGGAAAATCGTTGCCTTGATGAAAACCTGGCAAACAGGCGTCTTGGCGACAACAAAAAAAAAAGGATTGAAAACTGTAAAGAAAAAAATCGTCCTCTAGCGAAAACCATTTCGATGGCACTTTGGACAGGTACCATGATGAAAACCTGGAAAACAGGCGTCATGTGTAGAATCAAGCATCTACGTGCGCCAATTCAAGAGAAAGCATCTTATCGCATCCATAATAAAGCCAGCATTCCAGCCACATCATCTGTTCATCCATGAACCTTTATCTAGCCCATTACCATCTATTTACATTATCTGGATCTTGACAAAGTTTGGTAAACACTTTACACTTGTTTATGGTAAACATCTTGACATGGGTCATTTTCATTGATCCTATCCAATCCAAATGTTATCTGAGCCTTGAAGAATTATCCGAATGAGAATTCCTCTATTTGAACACCTTATCTTGTCACAAGATAATCCTTGGCATCCTTTGCATGCTTACAGTATCTATCCATACACCTATTCAAGAATCCACCCATGGCCATTCAAACATTGCTAGACACTAGAGGCAGATGTTTACATCTTGTTTCAAGAATGAATCTTGATATATATCCTCTAACTTATATGGTGATTTGAACATTGGAAGACGTAAAATCGAATTCATCAAGCATTTGCGAGCCAAAAGATCCAAATCACTAGCCCATGGCATATTTTGACAAGAAGATGCTCCTTATCAAGCTTTATCTTTCGTCGAACATCAATCTAAACAATTCATATCAGTCACATCTAACTTGCATGTCAGTGTCACATCAAATCATCAAAATAATTTTGTTCCAAATTAAGCTTCATCAATCTTGATCAATTGAATCCAATCAATTATCACCTTGTTTGACTTAACACACTTAGTCAAACTATCATCTTGTGAATGAGTTTACTCTAGGATAACACAACTTCCTTGGGTTTACAAATTCATTATCATCTTTGTTTGGCTTAACACACTTAGCCAAATTAACAAATCCATTATCACCTCGTTTGGCTCAACACACTTAGTCAAACTATCGAATCCATCAATCTGATCAATCAACCTTAGCTTGGTTTTCAACAAGATCTCAAAACAAATCACTGATATCATCATGTGTGTCCATATCCAAATCATCAAAATAAAATCAAAAATCAAAAAAACATCAAAATTCAAAAAAAAATCAAAATTTTCCTAAAATCCAAAGAAAAATCAATAAATCATATGCTTTCATCAATAAAATGGTCGTGTCTCACCCTAGACTAGGGGAAAAATCCTAAGCTCATTGGGGGAAATCAACTTTTTTTTTAGCAAACAAGCAACATGTGTCAATTATCAAGTATCAGATCAACAATCGAATATCCAATCAAGCCTGGTCAAAACAGCTTTGATACATGTCATACTTTGAAACTGAAACAAATTGGATGATCTTAATCTAAATTAAATGAATGACAAACTTAAAAGCAATAAGTTGCAAAATGTTGTTTTGATATTTGATGACATCATATCTTTGGAGTGGTTCAATGATGTACTGAACTAGAATCACAAGGAAGAAGTATGATTTTTCTTTGATTGTTGTCTATAAGTTAATCATTAGTATTGTGCAAATTAGTCACGGGACATGCTCTACAATGTATCATTGATGACATTTCAGAATTTGCATAGGAAAATGGTTAAATTTTGTCTGTTTATGCAAGCAATACTCAGGTCATCTTGGTTCAATTATACCTCGATGCTTGTATTAACTTGCTACATTAAACATTATGAAAGCAGTACTCAGGTCATCATTGGTGCTAACATACCCTTTGATGCTTGTACTAACTTTCAACATATCAAAAAGCTCAATGATGACAACAAAACACAGTAGGAAATGGAAACAAGGAGAATGATTCATTATTTCATTTAGGATTGCATAATTCATTATTGGGACTGCATAATTCATTTGCATTTCGAGGGCCTTTTCAATAGATTTTTGAGGGTTAATCACATACTTGAATATCTTTTACAGACAATGGTTGAGTATGACTAGACATCTGTTATCATTGCACTTACATATTTGCATCATCATTTCATTTCATTATCATATCCATCACATCTCATCTGCATCATCTCAATCAATTCATCCAATCATTTCTTTCAATCTCATCTTATCAATCAATTCAATCTAGCACAAATCATTTAATCATACCTTTGGTCTTAGCCTTACTGCAAGCCTCGATCATCATCATCATCGTCAGGATGTATCCTTCCCTATCCTTGTGTTGTTATAGGATGTATCCTTCCCTAATCAGCAAAACACTATCAATATCATCAAGCAATCATGCAAATCAATCAGCAATGGATATCATCAATCAATCAGTACATCAAGCAAGTTAAAATCAATTTCTATTTGTTTTTCATATCGCATGGAAACAAATTTAACAGTCATCGCGACTCAATCTATTTGACTTTCAATCAGGAAAGCGAATCTATAAATACTATTTTTTTTTCATATCGCATGGAAACAAATTTAACAGTCATCGTGACTCAATCTATTTGACTTTCAATCAGGAAAGCAAATCTATCAATACTGTTTGTTTTTCATATCGCATGGAAGCAAATTTATTGTTGGTGTAATTAAATATTTTGTACCTTGTCCTAGGTCATAATTACACCTTAGTTAAGTTTACTTAGGGACCACATAGGAGTTGTTGGAGAATTTCCACCTTTGGTGGACTTATCATGTTATCACTCTATCACCTCCACCTTTCATGGACATATCATGTGATTAGGTTTCCACCTTTTGTGGTAGATCCACTATTTGTGGTGGTTATCACATTATCACCTTTCCACTTTAGGTGGAGTGATAGCTTTTCATTGTTGTCTCATGTCATAAGATTACGACACTTGTCATAATCTTATGCACTCCTATGTTCTCACCTTGGCTATATAACCAAGGGGTCTCTACTACATTCGTACACACATATTGAAGCATTATCATTGACATTGAATACAACTTATTCTTGTCATATTATTTTCTCTCTTCTTTGTGCTTTCTATTTGGTCCATAGATCTTGGCATCCATATCCAATTCTAACATGGTATCAAAGCATGTTTGATTCTAACATTTATCAATCAAAAAGCATCATCAATCGGGGAAAAATCAAAGTTCTTCATCTTCATATCAATCTTTCAATAGGGGTTTTCATCAAATCATCTTTATCGGTTAATGAATCAGATAGAAAATCAGTAAAAATTTCCAAAAATCATCTTTATCTGATTCATCACTCGAGGGGGCATATAGCATCATCACTAATTTTTCAAAGTCAAGGGAAAATTCTTTGAAGCAATGCATGAAACACATCACTTCAAAGAGGGGCAAAATATACACATCTAAAAATGGTCACGGTCGATTGAACCTGTTAATTAATTAAATATGAATTATTTAATTAATGTTCTTAAGTCATCTACATATAAATAAATTTAATTATTTATTTATATTGTTCATTTTCTAATTCTTCTAATTTAATTAAATAAATAAGTTTCTTTAATTAATACTATCTTCCTCTTAATTAATTAAATAGATTTTACAATTTATTTACATTAATTATCAAAGTTTAAATTCCAAATTTAAATGATATTCTTCCCTCCAAATTTAATTAAATACTTTCAATATTTAATTAAATCATTTTCCAAATTCCCACTTCTCTCACAAAATTAAATATTTCTTAATATTTAATTAAAAGGCTTTTTCTTTTCTCACATAATTAAATATTTGCAATATTTAATTAAAGTTTTTTCATATTTCTCTCACACATAATTAAATATTTATTTATTTAATTATGAGAGACACCTTTCAATTTGTCTCTTCATTTCCTGTCTCTCAGAATTCCACCTTCTTTTCGAATTCTCGATCTCTCACCATTCATTTCAACAGGTTTGAACTCGACTGTCGATCTTGGCCAATCGAATTCCTACCTTCAAAAATCTATAAATACAGCCCTTTCATGAGCTAACAGAAAAAATCTTGAATCTCATATTTTCATGCGTAGTTATTATAGTTGCAACTTAAGCATTTCATAGCATTTTAATTCAATAAGCTCAATCTTTTACATGCATATGCATTTTTTATAATCTCATTCTCTCAAGTGTCATTCTATAAGTTGTTGTTTGCACAACTGAGAGAAAACATCTTGAAGCGAATTGTTGGAGATAGAGGAAAATGGAACGAATTTGAAGAAGCTATGGTTTAGAGTTTGCAATTACTTTATTTAATTTCATTTCTTCAATCTAATGTTTCATTGGTGTACTAGTTTATATGCAATTTAATTGACACATTCTAATGTACACAGTGTGTGTTTTTCCAAGAGAGCTAGATTGAATGAATTCCAATCCTCTAGAAAGAGGGACTATTTTGGTTTAAAATGGCCTACTCAAGTGACTCTCAACAAGGTTTCACGTTGGTAGAGGCATTACATAGCCAAAACATGATAGGTGCAAAATCTCAACAATCAACTTAGTCACAATTTTTTATTAGATGTGAGCACAAACGTAGACATCCTCATAGTCCACCATAGGTCCACAAAATAACATAGGATGAAATTTATGGCATTGCACCACCACCGTTGGATAAATTAAATCCTCCTAAGTAACTTTTTGTAGTGTAAAATTTAATCTTAGTGTCACCTTTCTATTTCATAGATTATTGATACATTGGTTTAATAAATTAAGAAACAATAGGTTTTAATCTATCCAATGGTGAAGAAAAATAGTTTCCATAAAGAAAATTGGTTATATCGAATTTAAATTTCATGTTCTACAAAGTCTACCCATTTTTATATATATTCTCAATCAAAATTAAATTTCATGTAAATTTTTGTTTTTCATTTTAGGTTGCAGGAATTAGTTAGGTATTTGTCCCCCTATAAACTGCAATGCGCCTGGTAAAAAAAATTCACGTGATCGATGACGCTTGTGCAACACACCCTTTGATACCACGGGGATGATGGGGAGATTAGACCTCATGGCCTCTTTCCTACAACAAGATGCTTTAGCCAATTGAACTAGGCCCACCAAATTCCATGTTTGTTCACCTATTAAAAAACTATCAAATTTATTTTCTTCATTTCTTATTAAATTTTTCATTATTATAAATTAAGTTCTAAATAGTATACTTTCCTTTGAATTATCATCTTAATTCATATCAAATAATACCTAAAAAACATGCATCTCTTCTCTCAACCCATGTCTCCATGGGGCTAAATTTAATCACTTGGAGTGTTCCCATTTGTAAATTTTATTATGAGAAAAGGATAATTTGGAATCTTTCCCTATTTTAATAGAGCAACTACTCTTTAGAAATTCAAAATAATTTATGAAAAAATAAGGAGCAACTACAATATTTTTATGAATAGGCACTAATCTATATTAATAGTAAAGATTAAAATACATATCC
This sequence comes from Sequoiadendron giganteum, assembly GCA_007115665.2. Taxonomy (NCBI): domain Eukaryota; kingdom Viridiplantae; phylum Streptophyta; class Pinopsida; order Cupressales; family Cupressaceae; genus Sequoiadendron; species Sequoiadendron giganteum. The sequence continues at coordinate 41,820,686 of CM021108.1, forward strand.
ACAAAAAAAGAGTGGGGTTAAGAAGGCACACCCCGAGATTCACATGGGTAGCGCCCAAAAACCAAAAACCAACAATCACATGGGCCTAGCCTAAAATTCCAACATTACAAACATAAAAAAGGCCATTAAGTGGCCAAAGCAGTACCAGCAAAACCAAGAGGGTCTTTGTCATCCAAGTTTTTCCCCCATACACCAGCGGGGTCTAGAGTGACATCAAGAGGAGGACCCCAACCATCATCAGCACCTTTAAATATCTATCTTCTCTATCCTCGTGTCGGGACGAGATTACAAACGTCAGATGCAAAAAACACTTAGTAGAGTCTGGCCAACCAAAGTCAGAAGTAGGAGTATCATTAGAGGGTCACCCAAAACTGCCACTATTGCTCCCTGCCACCCCTCTAGAGGGCCACCCCTGTCCAGCCCATAGAGGAGGAGAACAAGACTACCGAGGAAGGTGGGGACCACATCAAAAAGGATGCTGAGAGTGGGGGCGAGTAGAGCCACTTCGTTGTTGGCCCTGAGAGGGAAACTGTCTATGGGAAGGCTTAGGTGAAGTGGGCGCTCAAGCCATAGTGCATTGAGCATTACCCCAATGGTCCAAAAGCACCTGAAGGTGAGCCACCTCAAGTGAAACCTTGTTTGCTTGAACTTGAATCAGCAAGATCGCATTAGAATAAATAATAGATTTAGAATACAAAGAAACATTTTTATCCATTTGGGTTTTAGCAAATATGCAAGCATTTCTATCTTTCCATATACTGAAGAGGATTTCCAATCGGAAACTGTACCAAAGCTAGGTATACTTAGTACGAAGTCTAAGTGAGTCTCCCAGAAAAACCATGTGCCAGAAGATGGGCTCTGGTCTAAAAGGATGAAAGAGGTCATGAATCCAAGTCCAAAACTGATGAGATCTAGTACAAAACCAAAAGAGATGCTTAAAAGACTCAGTTTACCCACAAAAAAGGCATCGAGGGTCTTGGACCTCCAAGTGAACAAGATGAGACCCCATAGGCAAGCCTTGGAAAAGAATACACCAAGCAAAGTGGGCGAGTTTCGACTCAACACTTACAGACCAAATGATAGAGAATATTTTTTGCTAGACATGAGCGGAGGATTGAAGAAGCCATCTTTGGTTAAGACTATCAATCATTGGAAAATGTAGTGATAGCCACATATAACCAAGCCTAGGCTTGTAATTCCTAAAATGGTTGTCGAGGTACCACTTCCAATCCTTCCACCAGGGCTTAGACCCACGAATGCTCACCTTATAAAGAAAATCTACACGAATAGCATTCACCAGACCATCGTAAGTATCACGGTCTTGGTTTTGAAGTCTGTAAAGCACACAAAAATCTTCCCATGGTATAATGTGCATTGTGGGTCTATGAAACACATGTTGCAAGGTTTGAATGCCTTTCTTGTGGAACCTTAGCACCTTAAGCCAAGAAAACTTGGTCAAAGGTTGACCATTACTAACAAAGAGAAGCGACCACCAAACATTTTATTGATTGAGAAAAATTCCATCACGGAAACCATATCTTGACCAGTGGAGCCAAGGCTTAACCACCTCCCAGGCTTTCCAATTGCTCTTGGCCATGAGAGTATCCATGATTTGGACTGCTTCCTTCATGACCAAAAGGGTTTGAAATCCAATCCCCTTCCAAGCAGGTCTATGAATAGGAAAGTCGGATTGAATGCAATGCCTGAGGATAATTTTCCAAGCTTCATCTCCAATAAGGGCTCTAATTATCCATTCCACACACAAGTCAGTCCCTTGTCATTGAGTGGAGAGTAAACCAAGCCCTCCAAAGTCTCTAGGAAGGCAAAAAAACTCTTAGGAAACACGGTGAAACCCTCAATGGGACTCTGTAGAGGCCCAAAGAAAGTCTCGAAGCAACTTTTCAAGCCTGACATAGGTAGCTTTCAAAGAGGCCCAACAAGAGGAGTAATAAACATGAGTATCCACCAAAATCTTCTAGCACAATTGGAATTTTATTTCCAGAGAGAGAGGCTTGGTTATCCAATAGACCAGATTTTGCTCAATCTTGGAGAGAACAACTTGCCACAACTTAGCTGGAGAAGCTTGGAAGGCGAAGGGAATGCCTAGAAATCAAAATATTTCCCCTGGCCCAATCCATTTCCAACCGTACTGCAAGAACCAATGAGGAGTGGGTAGAAAAGACTGTCTGTAACATAAATTTTTATGCCACTGGATAGCAGAGCTACACACAGGACAAAAAATGTTGAGACAATCAAGGGTATATTATTTTCTTCCTCTAGAAGGGTGAGGAAAGAGTCATTGATAAAATGGCCATTCACAAGTTGAGCCTGGGAGTTAGGCAGAGTGATTCCTTTGACACATCATTAAGACATCACATTGTCAAACAGATAGCTAAATCCTTCAACAACAAGCACATAAAGAGAAGGATCAAGTGGGCATCCTTGTCGAATGGAATGGAAAATACCAAAGGCAAGAGACTGGAGGCCATTAATGGAGATACAAGAAAAAGCATCTGAAAAAATAATTTGGATAGCTTGAATGAAGTTAGGCCCAAACCCTAAGGCTTTCAACATGGCCAGAATAAAGGGCCATTCAATGCTGTCACAGGCTTTAGCAAAGTCTATCTTGAGAAAAATTGCTTTTTGGTCCAAATGTCTGGCCCACTCCATACCTTCACACACAACAATGATATAATTATCCAAAATAGATGTAGACTTGATAAAGCCAGTTTTCTCTAGGTGCACAATCTGAGGCAAAAGATGGAAAATTTTCAAAGCCAACACTTTGGCGATGATTTAATAAGAGACATTGAGGAGTGTGATAGGCCATCAGTTACAAATATCCTCGAGATCTCTAGGGTTAGGTATAAATGTAATATTTCCTTTATTAATTATATTACCCAGGGATTTGGATATGCAAGTTGTGTCCAACATAGTCCTAAAGGGCCTTGTAAAACTCACAAGGGAAACCATCAATTCCCATGGGCCTTGTCATCAACCATGGACTGAATGGCTTCCTTCAAGTCTTCAATTATGAGCAATTGCTGACAAAAAAATTTCTAGCCTGAAGATAGCCTATTTCGCACAACAACAAGACAATCTTGAAGGGCTTGTTGTCGCTCTCGCATGTAATCCTGAGTAGTGAAAAGTTGTTCATAATGTCGAACAAAGGCTTGGAGAATTTTGGTTCACTCAAAGAGCACCTGGGATCCCTCTTTAATTTTTTTGATGCCATGAGAAGAGTGCCTGGCACACAAGGCCAGAAAAACTCCTTGGAGGCATGGTCGCCAATCTTTAACTAGTGTAATATGGCTAAATGATTTGCACACCCCTAGCAGCATAATTGTCTGCAACTTTCTTTTTGTGTCTTAATTTTGGCACTCTAGCTTGCAATGATGGGGAGAAATGGCTAGCTACTAGAGCCTTGGTGGCTGAGTGCAGGTCAGCTGTGGCAGCCTCATAAGACCACCAGCAAAAAATGGCCAGTTGACGCCCATAAATGCACAAAAATCTTATCGTTTGATTAATAGCATCATTCCACTAATTAATCCAGCCTTTATGAGCTTGTCTGCAATCCAAATTCCAAACTCTCCAAATGTGGGCCAATGTGGGCTAATGACAAATCAGATACATGTTCAAAAAAATTGTGTTTTGCAAGCCCAAGGCTATCTTGTCTCCAATTCAAAGTGAAAAGAAATGGGGAAATGATCTGACAAAGTCACATCCACTAATAGCTTAACCAAGAGTGAAGAGCTATCAAAAGAGAAGAAATATTGAGCCGAGATCATGACATGATCAAGGTGATTAAATATCCTATCAGAACCAGCTTTGTAATTACACCAAGTGTGTCAGAGGGAATAAGAATGGTGACGACCAATGTTGGGATCAAAGAGCCGCAATTTATTACGCATGTAAAACCACATCTCTCATTCGCCAGCTACCCATTTGAATGCTAGAGTGTCATCTTTATCATATAGCATCTCAACCATATTGAAGTCCCCACACAACAACCAAGTAGCAACTGGCAATGAGTCAGTAATCCAACGCCAAAGCAAAGAGCATTCCATAGCATCATTAGAAGTATAAACATTAATAATCCCAAAAGAATGATTATCAATATTAAGAAGGATCTAGATGAGCCGATGTGTGGGGTCAGACCATGGTCAACCACACAAGCATACCATCATGGGGCCAAAAGGGTGAAATCTCTGCCATGTCCAACATCATGAGCAGTATTATACATATGACTGGTTGGCCAAATAGAACGACAAGCCGAAACAAGCAAAAAAACCATAAATTTTAACTTCTTGGAGACAAAGCACTTCAATATTAGTATACTTCTGCAAAGTATCCCCAATAGAATACTTCATGGAGAGGTCTCTCAAACCTTGAACATTACATGAGAGGAAATTCATGAGTGAAACTCCTGCATATCATCGGAGTCCAACTCCTCCTCATTCAGAGTAAAGAAGTGATTCTACAAAAATTCTAGCGAAATTGACCCAACTTAATGAATATTCAAAGAAGAAAGTCTTTGTTTCTCCTAAATATATTCTCCTTCTAATGGCAAAGAAGGACTGTGAGACTATTGGTGGGCTCCTGTCATGGGAGGAGTTGCTTTTAGTTGTGCCATCATAATGGTAGTAGGCTGAGACGTAGCCTTCAACCTGGGTCATGCTACAATATTATCAAATCTGACTGTAGCTTCTTTCCCCTTCATTAAAGGGTTTGAAACATCTTTGGTAGGCTTAGGGACTTTGAAGACCGTCCCAGAGCCACTGAACTTGTGTTTACGGTTCATAATCGTGGTCCATTTTTCATCAACTTTGGTAGCAAAATTATTCATCTGATGGGGCTTTTCAAATTCTCGCAATGAAGGAATATGAGGCACTTCCAAAAGGCAATCCTTGTTCTTGTGGTCTACGAACTAGCATCTATAACACGTGTTTGGCATATTAAAATAAGTAATCTTCTAGGTATGCCAGAAATCTCCAATTTGAATGTTAATGGAGTCTTTCAAATCTTGTGAGATATCTACTTCCACACAAACCTGTTTCTAGGGTCGAGCCTAGAAAAACCTATTTGGCTCAATACAAATGACCTTCCCAATAAAGGATGCAATATGACTCAAAAAAAGGCACACAAGGCAAAGGTAGCCCTGGAAACTCAATCTAGACCGACACCTGCAACTTGGTGTCATCGAACACAACAAAGTCTCAAGTCCACGATTGGAAGACCAACGGAGAAGACTTGACATACAAGGACCATGATTCAAGATTGCTAAATACGTGTCCCACAAATTTGTGGCTAGCATTGAAAAATGTGGGACATGTTTTCTTTTCTTATGGCTAGGCTTGATTTGTTGGCTAAATTGAGTTAGCTTGTCATGTGTACTAAACTCTTTAATTTTTACATTATAATTACTAAAAAAACTTTTAAATATGTTCACTTGATAATTTCCTATGTACCTATTGCATTTAAAAGAGATACACTTACAATCAATCTCTTGTAGAGTTTTTTAAACTAGTCAACTTAGATAGCTCATGTATTACATGCCCCAATAACATTTCATATAACATTCAATGCTTCCAATTTTTAAAATAACAAGAGGAAGGAGATTCTTGCCCAAACTAACACCCTCAAAGATATTTTTATAATTAGACTGAAATAATCTTACGTGCCCCAATAACATTTCAAATAACTTTCAATGCTTTCAATTTTTAAAATAACAAGAGAAAGGAGATTCTTGCCCAAACTTACACCATCATAGATATTTTGATAACTAGATTGAAATAAATTTTCCTATGATCCAAAAATAAACCATATAAACCCATGAACCAAGACCTATTGAAAAAAATATATATATCCTCTTTGTTAACAAAAGTTGCTAAGAACAACTCCTTCCGACATTGGATTCCATTCTCTCTACTAATCGAATATCAAACACTTGTAAACTTTCCCAATAAAATACATTAAAAAAAACTATCAATTAAATCCTTTCATTATCCAATGGAACATTTCAATCAAGAGAGTGTCATCCCAAAATTTAATCATGCATCTATTTTTAGATTGATATCCATTGATATAAAAACACATGATCAATTTACATCAATAATACTCAACAAATCCTTCCCACATCGGTTTCCATTGTCTCTACTAATGGAATATCAAGCACTTGTAAACTTTCTCAATAAAATACATTAAGAAAAATCGACAATTCAATCCATTGATTCTCCAATGAAACATGTCAATCAAGAGAGTGTCATCCTAACAATTAATCATGCATCTATTTTTAAATTATTATCCATTGATATAAAAACACATAATCAATTTACATCAATAATACTCGAAAGAATTTGCATGGCAAATCAATTAACTTTGATCACCATCTATGTATAATATGAATGAATACATCATTTGGTGTTGTATAAGATTTAGTGGACCTTCTTCAGTGTTAGTTTTCTTCTCAAGTTCATTCTCTTAATCTTTGTTTGTTAACCATAATCGAACCGTTACAAATCATAATAAATAAATGCAAATCCAATTTTGAAAACCGTTTTAACCAGTAAGTGAACAAAAACGTATCATACAATTTGAGCAAAAGAATATACGATTGGTTAAAAACTGTGATTATCTACAATTTACAGAAAGACAATTATTGTAAGATCTGAATGAAAAATTATCTACAATTTACACAAAGACAATTATTGTAAGATCTGAATGAAAAATTATCTACAATTTACATAAAGACATTTATTGTAAGATCTGAATGAAAAATTATCACAATTCTTGTTCATTGCTTTTAATAAAATGAAATAAGAAAAAAAAAAAGGTTAAAATTCAGGGCTTCAGTCTCCTACAACAGAAAGCAAGCAAGAGTCTCCGGCCGGCTTTAAAATCTGCTAAATAATTAGGGTTTGAAACATTAAAACCAGGCCAAAAACTAGGAAAAAGCAGAGAGCTCATCTAAGCTTGCAGTGAGATAAAATCAAGAGCTAGTAAACTTTGTAACAGCCTTTGTACCCTCAGAAACCGCATGCTTTGCGAGCTCTCCGGGAAGAACAAGCTTTACTGCCGTCTGAATCTCCCGCGATGTAATGGTAGGTTTTTTGTTATAGCGGGCCAATCTGGATGACTCACTCGCCAGCTTTTCAAATATATCGTTGATAAAACTGTTCATAATCCCCATGGCGTTGCTGGAAATGCCGATATCAGGGTGTACCTGCTTAAGAACCTTGAAAATGTAAATCTTGTAAGTCTCCACGCTCCTCTTGTGCTTCTTCTTCTCCTTCCTTTCTCCTGCTTCCTTCGCCACCACCTTTGCTGGTGACTTTTCTGCAAGAGGCTTCTTTTCCGCGACAGGCTTTTTCTCTGCTTTCGGCGCCATTGAAATGCTCTGAATTTTCCTTTCTCTTCACCTTCTGTAACTGTCAATTGAATGGCGCTTCGCGCTGCAATGTTTTCCTCGTTTGGGGTTTAAATGAATTGTAATGGTATTTATAGGTGCTGGGTTTGTTTTTCTATTGGGTGTTTCCCTTCGCCACGGATCGCTGACGTGGATTCAATTTTAGCCGACGATGTAGAATTCGATTGGTTAGTTCGAAAATAGAAGAATTCAACGGTTATGGCTCTTTAATTGGGAGGCATTTTCGCTCGTTAAACACCAAGTTAATAAATATTAAATTAAAAAATAAAAACATGAATTTAGAACGAGTTAGTACGAAAAAAAATTGGATTTAAACATGTTTAGATAATCTTGTATTGGATGATAAGTACATAGTTTGTAAAAATGAACTGATTAAAATAATAGTAATTTTTTTTTCGATGAAGGTCATTCACAAACATTTTTTAGCTATTTGATATGAGAGTACGAATTTTTTGGACTGAAATTCTTGGGGTATCCACTCCGCCAAATTTGCCTAGGGCACAATAACCTCATCCCTTATAATGTTGAGGCCTTACACTTAACAAGACTTGATCTCTAGTGGGGTCATTAAGAACCAACCAACTTCACCAATAGATCAAGGGCTCATTGACATAATAATAAAATTTAAACATGAATGTAGTATAAGAGTGTTTTGGTTTTTGAATGGTAGTCTAACATTATTTTGATTTGTGAAAGGTATTGATCTACATATAGAATGAACGTATACTAGTTTGTGAAAGGTGTGGATATGTGAAGATGGAATAAGGGATAATTTGTGAAGGTGTAGGATAATGCTATTCTTTTGTGAAGGATTGTGAAATTGATCATATGTAGAATAAGGGCATTTGGTTTGTGAAGAAGAGTAGTGATCATGTGAATACAAAATAGGCAATTAGAGGTATTTTCATTTGAAATGATTATGAACTTGATCATATGTAGAATAAGGATATTTGGTTTGTAAATAGTAGCGATCATATAAATACAAAATAGAGGAATAGGAGAATTTTGATTTAGAAGGATTGTGAAGTTGATCATGTGAATACAAATAGGGGAATAAGTTATTTTGATTTGGAAGGATTGTGAATAAAATAATGCATAGAATGTAACAAAATCTGGTTTGTGAAGAGTAGTATAGGTGTATTTTAATTTGTGATACACAATCGACTATATGTATAGCAAGAATTTTTCTAGCAATTTGAATATCGATCAAGAATTTTTTTTAAAATGTGAAAGATAATAGATCCTATGTAGACTCTTAAGTTGGATAAGATGTGATCTAATTTAGAGATAATATTGTATCAATCTTAACTAAACTAATACAATTATAAATTAGATGTGCTTAAACTTTTTCAATACATGATTTATAATGCTTTCAAGTAAAAAATATAAATAAATTAAATATTGAGAGATTATACTTTTAATTAGATTTGTTTTCTTGTGATATTTGACATTTTAATTAGAAAATATTTAGATTTAGATTTTTTAGTTAAAAGACAATTTTTTATTCTTATGCATAATGAAATGTCACTAAGAACAGCTCAAAAACTTTAAGATGGACAAAGTAGAATTGTAACATCATTCCCCATAGATTTTACTATATCACTTTAAATTCCTTGCATTTATAACCAACAAAAAGAGGGCCTCTAGAATAAGTTAAGATCTATTATTGTTATTGAAAAAATGTTAAATGGTAAAGGAAATTTAAGTAGGACATTAATCTAGTTTATGAGATTCTTCTTATCATTAACATAAGGTGGTTTATATTGTATAAAAACATTTGATATTTATGTGGGGAACCACACATTGGGGGAGCTCAATATATTCCTAAGAGATCATTGTGTGTACAACATTATAAATATATTTAATATTAATGAAACATTATAAAAAATACATTAAATATTTGAGGGATCATAGTTTAGTGAGAACGTGCTCTATTAGATGCATTGAAAGAATGTATAATTTAATTTATGGATTTTAAGATAGAATATATTCAATATTGTAAAAAATATTAATTGCTTGGGTCACATCTTGTAATTCAAAATTGGGCAATAAGTTTTGAGGGAGCAATATTGGTGCTTTGGAGAATGCATTATCACTTGGTTGAGGAAGTATGCTTGGGTACCCACCTTGGAGATGCACTTCAATGTATTGATTATTGGTGAACTTGTGTAATAAAATTACTTACACAAGAGAATAATATACTAGGAAATATACTCCAAATACTTGATAATAATAAACCATTTTGAGGAAAAAGCTTTCAAAAGTCTCAAACAAGCACAAAATTCATAATATCATGACTTACTACTACTCGCTACCTCCTAAATATAGGTGTCTTATCCTAGGGTAAGTGCATGGAAGTGGGGGACCAAAAGGGGGTCTTAAATGACCATTTATTTTTTAAATCAGAAAAAACTAATCTTGGATGAGATATTGTGGTTACAATCAATATTTAAAGATGTGACAAGAACAAGAGTCGTATTTCTCTTAATGTACTTTCTAATCTACTTATTTGTTTTCAAAAAGATGGATATTAAGGGGTTCAAAAAGGTGGAGCATAAAAAGTGCTCCTATTTTTGTTAGAAAATAATAACATAACATTGGGTATGCTCCTAAAATGTTAATTTTTTTTAGTAGTTCAAAAATTGTTTCAGTAAAAATTAGCCAATACATTTATTTTATGCTTTATTTTTTTACTAATTGTTTAATGAATATATGATTTTTTACTATTTTTCAAAATGGAAACATCTTAAAAAATAAAAATTTGAGCATGCTCTCCGCTAATTTTTTTGGAAACTAATTAGAAATAATAATAAAATTGAATGTAAATAGAATAGACTATAATATGAAACTATAATTTGTTTCATTTTTTTATGAATAAATAAAAAATGATACCAAAAATATTATACATAGATTTTTAACAAAAAAGAAGACACTAGCAAAAGAAATTAAAGATCAAAACCTTAACATATTTGAAATTAAAAAAATACATGGTTAGAAAGGTAAGAGAGAGCTTGACATTATTGTGATATATTTTTAGCTCAACATTGAAAGACATGAAAAACTAATGGAGAGAATGCTTGAGATTTAGTCATTTTTTTTAATGTACAAAAAACACACCTTTAAGCATTGACATGTAAGTCCAACCCTTTGGATTGGATGGTCAAGGAAAATACAATCTTAAGGGTTGGCAATACCCAAAGCAGATGCATATGCAGCTACATTATAGCATGCTCACTTTATAATGCATTAGTGTTATAACACTAGTGCATTATAACGCATTCTCATTATAATGCAGCTCAATATTATAACACTCTAGTGCATTATAACATATTCATATTTGTGTTAAGAAAAAATGAAACCACGAGGGAGGGAGACATAAGAAGATTTAGAAATAAAGAGTGAGATATAGAGATATAAAGAGATAGAGAGGAAGAGATAGAAATAGAGATATATGGATATATCTCTCCCTCTGTCCCTCTCTCATACTTGTATATATCACCTCTCTCTTTCTCTCCCCCTTTTATATATCTATCTCTCCCTCTCCTCTATGTATTTCTATCACTTCTTCTTCTCTCTCTCTCTCTCTCTTTCTCTCTCTCTCTCTAATCCTACCTCCCTATCTCTCTCCATCTTTATCTCTTCCTCAACCTCTCTCTATATCTATATCTCTTTCTCTTCCTCTCCATGTCCCTCGAGCTTTCTCTCCCCCTCTCCCTCTTCACACACACACACATATTTGTATCTCTCTCAAGTTATATTTATAGATCTTTATCTCTCCCTATCTCCCTATTACTTTGTCTTTCTATATCCTTATACTCTCTCAATTTCAAGCTCCCTCCATATTCCTCCTACTCTATCTATTTATGTATATCTCTCTCACTCATACACACATAAGTTTACTATTTCTCCCTCCCTGTCTCTATCTCTATCTCTTGATATCCTTCATCTCTCTATCTCTCTCCTTACTTCTCGATCACTTATCTATATCAACTCCTCTCTCTCCCCTGGAATACTCAAAGTAGATATAAATTTGAGTGCACTATAATGTGCTTGTATATGTTGAGATTCTAAAAATTCATTAAAAGGTATGTGAATATCATGATTCTAGACCCGCATGCTTTGTTTTACCCTAAAATGTGTTTTATCCAACATAGAAACACACTTTTAATGGTGTTAAAACAAATTGTAAATCGAGACCGTTGGAGGAGTATCCATTGGCAAGAGGACTGGTTTAGTGGAGGGCTTGGGGTGATCCTACAATCGTGGTTTACAATTTTTGGCCAAACTGGACACTAAAATTATTATTTTTAACTAAATCTTCACATTCGGGCACCTGTAGCGGCTAAACCGTGAGGAATTTGAAGATGATGCAAACTAGAGTCTCATCACATTTTGTCTGTAGATTCTAAAAAATATTTTTTTCAAAATTTTTGGAATTATATTGTGCTTCTTTTTCCATCTCCCACGAAAACTATTTTTTTTTCAAAAAACAACATTTTAAAAAAGTGACGCACACCGTATAATGCATAACTTTTTTTTTCATGAAGGATAAAATTCTAATTATTTTGAATTGAGATTTGTAACTCCAATATCTAGTGTTCCACTTGGTTAGATAGTTTTTTATTGAATATTTTTTCTTTAATCAATTTTTGAAGTCAGACCAATTACAATTCAGACATAGTGCGACCGATTAACGCGTAAATTTATTTGTATATATCAAAATTCAATTTTTTAATTTTTTTTGATCAAGGACTTCAATATCTGGTGCACTCATATTTTTCAAAAAAATAAATGATAATCTGCTATTTTTCCACATGTGTAGAACAAAGACCTTCATTTTCGATGAAAACCTATGTTTAATAAAACTAAAAAAACAAATACATAATAAAACCAAAAAATAATAAAATTATATTCATTGGATAGCACGTTCTGAGGACTACCATAATCATTTCAAATAAATTTTAAAGAATTCATTTGTTCCCCCAAAAGTTAAATCAAAAGTGTTTTTTTATCAGCATTTTGATAGGTGTAAAGGAGACTCATATATAGGTATGGTTTAAAACTAGCGAGGTTCTATCCAAGGGGGTTTGATCTAAGGTGGTTTGATCAAACCCTCTTCAATTAGAATCCTTAAAATGGAACTTTTTAAGGCTTAAATCATTATATTATCTAAAAATATGTGATTTCAGCAAAAATCATTTCCTCTAAAAAAATTGTAAACCAACTTTGTGGGATCACCCCTTGAGCAATTTGAATTTGAACTCAAACCCAAGGTTTCATGGTGTCTAGAAGTTTGGGTAGGATACAGAGGTGGTATTTTCATATTTTACAAAAGGCAAGGTGGGAGCAGGTGGTGAGGACAGAGCTGCTAGGAAGGACGGGTCGTGTGGTGAGAATTTGGTCAAAGACATGTGCCTAGAGGAGAATCGTGTGGATGTTAATCACAAGGAGCCTTGTGATGGGTGTCCCTTGTTGGATTCAGTTCCTAAGGTCCTTGTGGAGAATGAGCGAGTCCCATCTAGGGAATCTTGGGTGGCTAACTCATCTTATCCCCAGATTGAGCATGCTCCAGTGGTTGAGCATCGATAGGAAAGAATTTTTTCCCTGTTGGGTCAAAAATGGTTGGACCTTTTTTCCTCTAAACTTAAAGGAAAAGGTTTCATTACTCAGTCAGTATCATCCTCAAATGAGGAAGGGGTGTTCTCCTTGTCTGCTTCGTACTTGCTCATGGATAAAAACATTGCTAAAATGGATTTTTCCCTGGTTGGGAAGGTTTTGGGTCCTAGACCTAATATTAAGGAAGTTCACTCATGGGTGCGTAAGAAGTGGGCGTTAAAGGGTCAAGTGGAAGTTGCAGCTATGGCTAAGGTCTTCTTCTCCTTTTCCTTTTCTTGTGATGAGGACTTGAGAAATGTGTTTACGAAAGGGCCTTGATCTTTTGGGTGCATCTCTATGGTTCTTTATCCATGGGAACCTAGGATGGATTTATCAAAGTGTCTTTCAAATTTGGCTCCTATGTGGGTAAAGCTACCTAAATTTTCGTTGGAATATTGGGATGAAGAAGTTTTTTCAGCAGTTGTTAAAGTTCTTTTGGTAGGATTGTCTCCATTGGTGTGGCCACTCGATCAACAAAGCGATTAGTGGCTGCCAAATTTTGTGTCATGATTGACCAGGATGTTATTTTGCCTAAGTTTTTATTTTTGAAATCTAAGGTAAGGGCTTGGAAGCAGAAGATTGTCTTTGAAAATATTCCTTTTGCTTGCTTCAAATATGAGAAAATGGGGCATTGGGCTAAATATTTCCAGATGAATGTGGTACCTCCTAAAGCTATTAAGCAATCTAAGGTTTAGAAGAAAAAGGATCCCAAAGAGAACCAAGATTAAATTGTTGTTGAGAATGGAGTGGAGGGTGAGAGGAATATTGTTCTCCCTCTTGCTCCTCCTAATGAGGTTGGAAAGAACCTAATTGATCTTGGGAAGGAGGATATTGATCTGGTTGTTTTTGGGGAGGAGGTTGTTGGTCATTCTTCTACTCAAGAGGTGGATCACATCTCAAAAATAGTGTGCTCTCCAAAAAGACCTATGTTGGAGTTGGCTATAGTTTTTTCGTCCCCTCCTTCTAGTGTGGATCCGGTGAGTTCTATGGTTGTGGTTGATCTAGTCAGCAAAGAAGATGAGGGTTTCACTCAATTTTGGGGTAAGAAGAATAAATATTCTTCCTCCCCTCCCCATTAGCGTCACAAAGGTGTCATCACAAGAAGGTAAAAAGTGGATTGTGGGTGTGAGTCGAGGGGCTAGGGAAGACCTACCCTGTAGAAGAGCAGGGAGAGGGAGTGCCAGTGGGATATCATGGAGGGAATCTAAAAGACTTTGTTTGATTTGTGCTCTAAGAGCACCCCCCTCTTCTTGCAAATGAAGATCATTTCGTGGAATATCAGGGGGTTGAATAAAATGCACAAGCAGGACCTCCTGAAAAATCTTGTCTAGGATCATAAGTCAGATATATTACTAATTCAAGAGACTAAAATACAGATTGACAAGCTCGAATCCTTGAAGAATATCATCTTTAAATATTATGGGTTTCATGGGTTGAGTTCTGAAGGAGCTTTAGGTGGTGTGGCCACTTTTTGGAATGTTAAACTATTGAGAGGTACCCCAATTGTTTATAGTTTTAATCATGTTGAAACTAAGTTTGTTTGGCTCAGGGATTCTTATTCTTGGTTATTTCTAATGTGTATGCTCCTAACCTAAAGCGTAATCTGAAAAAGCTACGGGATGATCTTGGGGCCCTTAGGTTAGGTTTCTTTGATCTGCCTTGGCTTGTTATGGGAGATTTTAATACTCCCCTATATGACAATGAGAAAATAGGTGGGTCTCAAGCCAATCCTGAGAGTAGGTATGACCTTAATATGTTCATGGATGGCAATGCCCTCATTGATGTCAATTTTTCTAGAGCGATTTTTACTTGGTCTACCAGGCATGTTGGTGTGGATAATATCCAAGTCGGATTGGATAGAACTTTAATCTCAGCTTCTTGGTTTGTAGAATTTTCTTGTTCACTGTCTACAATTACAAGATGTGGGTCAGACCACTTCCTTATTACTTTTGTTGCAGATAAACTTGGAAGGAAAAAGATATTTTTGTTTTACTTTGAAGTCATGTGGCTCAGGGACCCTCACTTTATGGATTGCATCAAAAAATGGTGGAAGGTTATGGTTTACAATTACAGATTTTAGAAGATAGTCTCCTCACACAATTGCATGATGTTGTTTCAAAGGAAGGGGATTTTTGGAGGCAAAGATCGCGGGCTATTTGGCTTAAATTTGTGGATCACAATTTTAAGTTCTTTCATCTCACTGCTCTGTGACATAAAGCGTCTAACTGTATCTCCTTGATTAATGTTGATGGGATGTTGCTAGAGGATGAGGAAGCTATCAAAAATGTTGTGGCTAGGTTTTTTGAAAACCTTTTGTTGGAGGATTTGGTTTGGGATCAAAGGAGTGTGGATACCTTTTTGAATTTTATCCCCAAATTTGTATCTAAGAAATTGAATAAGGATTTGACGGCTATCCCTTCGGCCTCAGAATTCAAAGATGTGGTGTTCTCTTTTGAAGGTAACAAGGCCCCCGCCCCTGACGGCTTCCCTTTTCTTTTTTTCCAATCTGGTTGGGATATTATCTCTAAGGATGTGATTAATTCCATGAAGAAATTTTTCGGTTCAAGGTGCCTTCTTAAAGAGCTTAATGTGACTTTCATTTTTTTGATTCCCAATTTGAGTAATGCTAGGAGTTTTGGTGACTTCCGGTCAATCAGCCTTTGTAATTCAAGCTACAAAATATTTTTGAAGGTGCTTTCTTCCATATTACAAAATGGATTGCCTTCCTTGATCTCTAAGCATCAGAGTGGATTTATTAAGAGGCATCAAATCCTTGACTGTATTGTCATGGTGCATGAGTTAGCCCATTTTGTTAGTGTTTCAAAGAGATCGGGTTTCTTTGGTGAAGGAAGTTAGAGCTGTTAAGTTGTTGTTGGTTGACTACAAGAAGGCTTATGGTCAGAAGGTCAATTTACCAAAAATTCTGATCTTTTTTCTTAATACCCCGTAGGCTTTATAGCTTAAGTTGGCTAGAATTCTTTCTTGCAATAGGGGTGATTCCCATCCTCTTATTTGGGACTCTTGTTGTGCATCTCCAACATCCCTGAGTCCTTTTGGTTGGGTTTGTTGGATAAATTTAGTAAGAAGCTTGTCGGTTGGAAGGGTGCGCTTCTCAGTCAAGCTAGTAAAATTCAACTTATTTCTTCTACACTTCAGAACTTACCCCTGTATGCTATGAGTCTTTTCAATATTCCTTCTAAATTTGAAGATAAAATGGAGCAAATCATGAGAAGGTTTTTGTGGTATGGGGTTGAAACCAAGTCCAGAATTCCCCTTGTGGCTTGGGATTTTGTGTGTAGACCTAAGAAGTGGGGGTTCTTGGTATTAAGAACTTAAAGGTGTTTAATAAAGCTTAGTTGTCTAATAATATATAGAGGCTCCTGAATGGGAGTGTTGGGTGGTCCTCTTTGGCAAAAAATAAGTATTTGTATGGTTTTGGAAGACCGTGGGACATGTTGTCCTCGCAAGAGATTCTCTCGAGTTCGTGTTTTTGGAAGGATATTATGATGTGTAGGAACCTGATTGCTAGAGGTGTTAAGTGGTTGTTGGGTGACGGCACCAGTATTCTATTTTGGGAGGACTCTTGGTGTGGAACTTGTCTTCTTGCTTGTCTTCCATGTACTCTTCTTGCTTGTCTTCCATGTACCCCTTCTATTATCCCTTTGTGTAAACGTCTTTTTGGGACCAAGTTGGTTGATTATTTTGAGGGTGGAGAATGGAAGAATTTTGAGGCTTGGGACCCTTCTTTAAGGATTTTGAAGGATTTTTTAAGCTTGGTCAGGATTCCCTCTTTTCCTAAACCTGACAGAGTCATTTGGACCCCTTGTGCTAGTGGCAACTTTTCTATGTCTTCTACTCTTTTGATTTTTATGGTTACACCTGCCTCTTTCCATTTCTGGGGAAAACTTTGGAATAAGAATCTCATCCTGAAGGTGAATGTCTTCTTTTGGCTTCTTATGCAAGGTAAATTCTTGATGTTGGATAACCTTTGTAAGAGGAGATTTGTGATTCCTAATAGATGTGTTCTTTGTGAAGCGGATGGTGAAAGTTCTTTTCATATTCTCCTTGGGTGTAATTATTCTTTCTCTATTTGGAGTAAATTTCTCAGTCTCTGGGATGTTGGCTAGTTTTTTCCAAAGTCCCTTTCTAAGTTCCATGAGCAATGGTCCTGCCCCTCTTCTTGCATGATTTTGTGATGGATTTGGGAGCTTATGGTCCTACATATTGCTTGGGGAATATGGACAAAAAGAAATAACAAGATTTTTAAGGATTCCAATCTCAATCTTGTTAGTCTCTACATTAAGATCAAGCGGGCTATTTTGGAGAAATTTTCTCTGATTCACTCTAATTTTGCTCGGTGCACCCCTTCTGATTCCCTTACTAGGTATGAGCTACTAGTGACTTATGAATGGAATATTACCTTTATTCCTTTGTTGATCCCAAATTCAAGCTTAGACAAAAGATTAAACACTAGATGGAAGCCTCCTCCTTTCAGTTGAATTAAAATTGATTTTGATGGGGCAACAAAGGGGAAAATCGGGCCTACAGGTTGTGGGGCGTGTTATGAGATGATATGGGCAGACTCTTGGGCATGGTGGCACTCTCGTTGGGAATTCAGAACAATCATCGTATGGAGGTGGAGGCTATGTTTATCAGTGTTAAGTATGCCTTCAGTAAAGGTTACTCCAAGTTGTGGGTGGAAGGAGATTCCATGAACATCATTAATTATCTCCATGGCATTCAGTCTCTGAGTTGGAGTGTCAATCATCTAATAAGGGATAATATAATGATGTTGCAATCTTGTGATGAGACACACATATCACACATTTATCGATAAGGTAACTCATTGGTGGATTTCTTTACCAACAAGATTGTCATGCTCAATGAATTTTGTTCATGGGAGGAAGGTGTGATCATTCCTGAGCAAGCCAGAAGCTTATTATGGAATGATGGTGTGACATGAAGTGTGCAAAAATTAATGGCATGGTACTTTCCTTTATTTCACATGCTTTGTGGGTGCTTTACTTCCTTCTAGACTTCTATTGTGTGCATTTCACAAGGTCTCTGAGAATTGTTTGTTGGTTAACATGGGTGGCAAAATGAGATGAATTGAACCACTTTCCTATGGTGACATAAGACGCAAGGAGAATCTCTAGAATATTTTGCGGCATGGGAACTTTACTCCATACTTGGAGAGATTGCACGAGCATGATCCTAATGCCTCAACTCAATTTGTTTAGTTCTTGCATAATCGAAAGATTAGGGCTAAAGTTCTAGAGGTGGAAGTGAACGAGGATTCGATTGCCTCGATTATTGGTTTTTCAACTATTGGTAGGAATATTTTAAGGATAACAAAAGAAATATAGAGGCGATGACTTGGTTCTTTAAGGACGACGAGATAAAAGCATTAATCAAGCTGGAAACCTGGGGTTATGAAAGAACATCTCTAAAAAATATTTGGGCAAGTTTTGTTGAGGTGATGATTAGGTATGTAACCTTGGAAGGGAGATTTAAGGCCATCCTTGGTCATCATTTCACGCTCCTTAATCATTTCAGGTATGGTTTGTTTTATCTCTTTTTCATTTTTTTATTTTATCCTCATTGGATATTTTGATGTATGCACACCTTAAAAATAGAAAGGCCCCAGCCCTCCATGAGGGGCTAATTCTTCTGATAATGGAACATATTAAGACCCTTCTTCCAACCCCTACCATCAAAGGCAAGGAGAAGAATTTACCTAATGATTTTGGGTGAATGGGTGAGGATTATTTGGAGGAGGAGGAGGAGGAATGGTATGGTGAGGATGAGGATTTCTCCTCGGCTACTATGGCTACTTCTTCAAAGAAAAGTAAGGGAGGTGGTGTGAAGAGTAACAGGTCTACAAAAGGGATTTCTCGCTCTGGGAGTGATGAGACAGATGTGGGGTCTGATGATTCCTCTCCCAAATCAAAAGAGGTTGCAGGTGGTAAAGATGTTGTTGGTGTTGGGGGTGAGGTGGGGTCCCAGGTTAAAGAGGTAGGAGCTATTAAACCAATGATACTTTCTTCGTGCATTGTAAATATGAGGAGTAAAGCTCTGGAGTTTATGACCAAGGAGCTTGAGGAGGCTGGTGACAAGAGATTTGGCGACAAGATGGTGACCATTGTGGACTCCCCTCCATAGGAGGTGCCTAAGGAGGAGGATGATAATGAAGAAAGGTGTCAGGAGGAGGAGGAGGCGAAAAACCTAGAAATAAATCAAGAGCCCTAGAAAGTGGATCCTCTTTCTGAAGATTTTTCTTATTTGGATGAGGATGCAACCTCCATTTTTAATTTGTTGGATATGGCCAAAGTTGGGGCTACAAGTACAATCAAACTAGCTAAATGGTCTTTACATTAATTCAATAAGATAAACATTAAAATCGGAGGCTTAAAGGAAAACCTTAAGAGTGTTCATAAAGGTGTTGTGTTGAACATACTAATTGATAGGATGGTGGACCTTGAAGGGTCCTACCATGACTTTAAGTCTCTTTTTAAAGAAATAATTTCTACTCTGGAAGCCAAAGTGTTTTTAATTAATATGGACATCAATATACTTATGCATGCATGTCATATTTTTGTAATGAATAGTGTAGAGTCTTTAGAAATCCTATTTAGGAAAATCAGTGAATTGAGAGAAGATCATATTTACTTCTCTGAGCTTATGGAGAAGGAATGCGCAGAAAAGGGCAAGGGTAAGAAGACTCCTAAAGATGATGATAAGGGACCTACGACTAGAGCATCGGTTGAGTAGTTGGAGATGGCCAATACTCTTGGTGGCCTAAGTTAGTTTTTTCTTGTTGCTTTCTGTTTGGGTTGGGGTGTAAGTTAGGTTTTGTTTTGATGTTGGTTGGTTGTTGGGTTTTGTTGGTTGCCTTTTGATTTATCTTTGTTCAGCACCCGTCGTTTGGCATTTTTTAGTTGATGGGTTGTTGCTAGTGGTTGGTTATGATTATCCTTTGAGGCAAAATTATGTGTCTTTTCTTGTAAATGGTTTTGAGGTCCCTTCAAATCCTTTTTTTCCCCTATTAATTAAAACACACTTTTCATGGTGTTGACAAAATATCAATCATTGTTTAAAAATTCCACCATGTTTTATTATTTTTCAATGTAGAAGAACCAAATTACATGTTTTCTAGATTGAATTTGATAATATAAACTAATTATATTTTCATGTTTTGAAGATTTGGGATGATAATTATCATGTTTTGTGCTTTAATTTAACAATATATAATTATTATTTTCATATTATGTACTGATTTTATTATATTGGTATAGAATTGAACATCATACCAAGAAAGTTGGTGAAAAACTCAAATTTTAGATGGGTTTGAATCCAAAAATAAATGATATAGTTCATCGTGTAATTAAGAAATTAAATCTTAAAGTTCAAGCTACATCCTCTTTTCCTTTGTCAGGTTTGTTCATGCCCCCTTCTCATTATAGTTCATGTGTTACATATCCTAGTGATAATTCACTTTATTGCAACCCAATTGTTAACCATTTTATAGTTCATATCCCTTCTCTTTCTAATAATTTTGATGTCACTAATCTCTTTAATTCTCATAGAATTTTTATTATTACAGCTACTTATCCAAGATAATATCAATCAACATCATAAAATTATATCCCAACTATAATATTTGAAGTGTATTATCAACCCTACAAATGGACCTAAATCATTAAATTCCCATTGATGTACTAGGTAGTAATTTGATTACACACTCATCTATGTTATTATCCACCATCTTAAAATCCTATGAGGAGACTAAGTGGGCTATTGGTGAAATTCAAGGGAAAATAAATGAAGTGAAAAGAACCCTAGATCTTTGTGAAGTCTAGTTTATTGAGTGTACCTAGATCTATACCTTCCTTTATTAACACTTTTCTTCCTATGTTGCATCATGTAGATTTTCTCAAAGTCTCTCTTAATTAACTTTGACCTTGAGATAAAACCTCTCTTCTCTAATTGAAGATAAAACAAATACAAAGATAACATAAACTTAACAAAGCTTCTAGGCCCTCTGATTTCATAATTAAATGCAAAAAAAACTTGCAAAATAAATAAGGGTTTATAGTTATATAGAATGTTTAAAAGGAACCTTATTGAGCTCGATTAAATGATGCACATTATAATAGTTTTAATTTAAATTTATCATTTTTTAACTTCTCCCCTCAAAAATTTTAAAATTTAATATGCCTAAATAATCTTTTGAACTATCATACTATCATAATGGTTTATGAGGTTTTTGAAGGCTTCAAAGGTCTTAGTAAAGTGTAGAGGGTTGATAATAGTAAAGAGACGGTTTAGTACATTCAAGAGGGGGTTATAGAATCTTACTTAAGTTGAAAAAGGATCCCTAATAAATTTTTAACTTAATATATATATATATATATATATATATATATATATATATCTTACTTAATACTCTTTAATAAATTATAACACCACTCCAAAGAAGTTTCGAAGGAAAAATAATTGTAAATATCAAACCAAACCTTTATTGGTGTATCCTAGACTCTCATCGTGCCATAAAGTAATAAAGGGAAAAGGGCACCAAACCTAAGACAACTCATCCAAGATAGTTATAACTTAGGAAAAATATCAAACTGTATTAAGATACTATGATCATGAAAATACAAAACACATTGTAGACACACACCTTTTGTAAGAATAAGATGTACTCATAAAACATGAACGCATTTATGATCGTGTATAGAACTAGGACTACTCCAAGCGACTACAAAATCACTTAAGATTCAAAATCATCTAGATATCCAAGAAGGTAACTCACAAAAAATTGGCATCGCACATGAATACCTAAGAGAAACCAAAAGACTAGTTGAACCACAAGGTGAGTCATGAATTCTTGAAACAAGGTAAGGTTCAAATTTTTAACATTCATGTTATAAATCTAAAATTAGACACTAGGATGACATATTTATAACAAATAAAAATTAATTGGAATAAAATATTTATCATCTAATAATTATTTATAAAAAGTATAGACAAATCAATAAAGAAAATTTGTACTAATTAAAATGTCATATAGGTATACAGTTTTTTATTAGATAAGCAACATTTATATAATGTCCAAAAATTATATAGGTATACAATGTTATAGATGATTAAAACTATAATATATTTACAAGGAAGCTCCATATATGCATACATTCTCACATGTTGATAGTAAAATATATAATGTATAAGAAATTCATATAGATATGTAGAATAAAATCATAATATAATCAATCCTCTCCATTGGAAGGGAAGAGACAATGACCCTTTGACTATCAAGTAGATGGATAGGCAAGTGATGGCGATTGCTTTTGAACCCATTGACTCAACCTCCTCTCTAAATTTTTTTGGAGGTTCACATAATATAATAAAAATATATACACATTAATATAAAAAAAAAATTATACAATAGAAAATATCTAATAATTATTATTATTATAAAGTGGAATAATAACTTACCTCCATTGATGCAAGAGCATCCTAGGTCAAAGTGCAAACTTGCATCAACCAAAAAACTCAGATTTTTGAGTTTGCATTTGCATTTCATGTTAGAAGGATAATTTGAATAAGTTGAGCATAATTATATATTTAATTAAACAAAAATCATTTTTGTTGTATAAGTTAGCAAAGTGGAGATAATGGAGGTGTAGTTGCATTTTTGGAGAATCCAAAAAAAAAAATTGGGCATTGGGTTTGTGGGAGTTACAAAAATGCATGAAAAATAATTAATTGATTTTTCAATTATTGAAAACACTCATTCCAAGAGAGGTGGGTGAAGCTTTTCCAATTAGAGGGAAAATCTGATTTTTGGGAGAGGGATTTTGTTGCATGTTTTGGCATTCATTTGTTACTGCAGGTTTGGAGAAAGGGAGAGCTAGGCATGGTATTCTCTAAGGGAGTTTTGAATAATTTTTGTTGCAAGTTGAGAAGATTAAGGTAAGAGTTAAATATTGAAGGCTCCTTGGTTGAAGATTGAAGGTTCTGAAGGGAAAACAGGCATGGATCTAGAGACCCAACAATGTGGAATTTATTCCTTTAACACTAATACAACAGAGGAGTAAAGCATAAACCAGTTTCAATAGCTTCCTAAAACTATTTGAGATGAATACATGCAAGTCAAATAATAATTATACAAAGTTGATCATTCACAGATTGACACAAGATATACGTGGGAAAACCTTTTCAGGTAAAAAACCCACCAGACAAAGTCCAGACTATTTGTATTACAATAACATAACGGTTACATACAAATTACAGTCATCTCTGATCAGCTCACAGCAGTAATACAAAATTATCTCTTTGTTTCAATTTTCTCCAAGAACATCCAGTTCGAATTCTCTCTCATGCACTATGTCATCGACTTCCTCAAGTCTAACGTTGCATTCAATTTTGTCAGTCAACCGTCAATCACCAGGTACAATCATTTTGGATTCAATCACACCCATGATCTGCCCATACCGATCTCATTCCATCGAGCCACCCAGGCCATAACTGCATTACCCAAATCGGGTCCTGTTCGCCACCCAGAATCGACCTGCAATTACTGTTGCTACGACTTTGGTCTCTAGCCAATAGTTGCTTTGACACTGAGCCACCTGTCTGCCAAACATTCGTCATTCGCTTCTGACACTGATTCCAACTCGGTCAAACCAAGCACCGAGCTCCTCACAGTCCTTACCGCGCTACCACAGACCCCACTTGACCAACTCGCGGTATGGCGGTAAGTGGTCCGAGTCCACCTGAGCTCCGCCCATTCATCCTACCGCGCTTCCGCAGGCAGCTCCAAGACATACCGCGGTACAGAGGTAACCGGCCTTGCTAACCGCTAGCGGTCTTACCACGGCCATCACGGTCAGCCCTTTGGCTAGCCGCGATAAGGCGGTAACCACTAGGCCAGCCGCAGGCGGCTTTACCGCAGCCACCACGGTCAGCCCTTTGGCTGACCGCGGTATGGCGGTAACCGCTAAGCCAGCCGTAGGCGGCTTTACCATGGCCATCGCGGTCAGCCCTTTGGTTGGCCATGGTATGGCGATAACTGCCAAGCCAACCGCAGGCGGCTTTACCGAAGCCACCGCAGTCAGCCCTTTGGCTAGCTGCGGTATGGCGGTAACCGCCAAAGCAAGCCAAAGTCGCCGCAGTAAAGCGGTAAGGGCCGAAAAGATAACAAGGAAAATGCCAAGGGGGGAGGAAGGGGCAACATGACTAGAAATTGAGACATAGATTCTCAACAGGTTCTAGGTGATTGTTTGCAAGAGGAAAGAGTAGATTTGGAGATTTTCTTGCATTGTTGTGGTTGTCTACATGTAATTTCAAAGAAGAGGGTTTCTTGAGAATCCCTCTTTCATCAGTGGTATCGGAGAAATCATATTTTGAGTGTGTGAATAGGCTATGAAAGAGAGGCAATTTGCACTAGGATTGAGTTTGTGGGTGTGTAAAAAAGTGTATGCAAGAGAAACCCCACGTGGTAGGGGTAGAAAAAGAGGAAGAGGTGATAACTTTTTCCATGATGATAATTTTAGGGCCTTGAGAAGACAGGTTGAAGCCATACAAGAAGTGTTAGAGTAATAAGTTATTATGCTTAATTAATTATATAATACTGGTTAATTAATTAAGTCACTTATTCCTTTAGCTGCTTAAGCTAAACTTAGGTGCATTAATAATTATTTATTAATTATTAAGTGTGCACACTAGGGTTTCATTTAGGATTTCCCTTTTAGGATTTCTTGATCTCCTTCATAAGGATTGATCTCTTTGTAATAACAGAGATTCTCATAATGTATTTTATACTTTGAGGTTTACAGATCTTGTTTGTTCTGAATGTCTTTCGCATGTGACAAGTATCCATTTGCATGCAAGTGATCTTGTTTTCTAACATGGTATCAGAGCTCCAGACCTACCGTTGCCTATTCATGATCTGAAGATATGGCTTCTCAATGAGTTTCAAGTGCAAGGGTTTCCACAAGCATCTTTTCTACAAGATCTGGGGGTAGCCAATTTTTTAGCACAGTATGGGCTCAAACGAACATCGCCATCGTGTTCGCAGCGCCCCAAAACCCTAAAAATGCATGTCAAATCGTCCATTTTCGAGCAGTTGGTTTCTAAGGCAAAAAAATTTTGCCAAGGAAGCCGTACGGCCTCCCCGGCACGCTTCATGATGCACAAAAATTTAAAAAAATAAAGACGGGGCATTTTTCGGGATCTGCGCCGGCTCCTCCAGTTCAGTCGGCCCCGCCGTCGGGCGGCCACCAGCCCGCCGCCACCGCCGGTGGCTCCCCCAAATCTACCGCCGGCCCCTGCCTTCAGCCCCTTCCGCCGAGCCCAGAGTCCTATGGTGTCCCAGCACCAGCCCCCGTCGGCACCCTGCTTTCAAGCCGAGGTCACATGTGGGACCGAGTGCTATGCGCCCAGCCCCCAACCGAAGTCCCAGCGCCCACCGCAGGTCACATGGGTGACCAGGTCCTAGAATTTTTTCTATAAGGGGCCAAATTTTTGCATCGAAGGCCACATGGCCATCAAATTTTTTGCAGTGAAGTGCTAACGTCAGCATGACGTCATTGGCCATACGGCAGTTTGTCCCCTCCTAACCCTGATTTGCTTTAAAAGAGCAGTTTTTTTGTTTTTGGCATAACTTGGGCATACGGTATCGAAATCAGCCAAACGAGATATTGCCAGAAAACTGGTTCCGAGTACTTTCATTTGGTGTAGTTTATTTTATCTTATTTTATTGTTTTAATACATTTATTTCTGGTTGAAGTCAGATGTACTTTTTATGCTTTCGAGCTCATAACTTTTTGCCACGATCTCCGATTTTCGCTATCTTTGCGGCGTTGGAAAGGTATTGAGGAGCTTTATGTTGCTTCCTATGCACTTTTTTCTGTATCTATCCCAGATTTTTTGTTAATCCAGATTTGGCCCGATGGGTGTTTTGGAGATTACCTGGATATTTTGGCAATTGGGAGAGTGTCTCTGCATCTTTGCACTTCATTTTCAGTGATTCATCATTCAATAATTGACTGCTGCTTCATAGATTCCAGCGTTGTTCCCGTTTGGAGTTTTTGAGTGTTTCGTGGCATCGGGTCTGTTGTTGCATCATTATGATTCCAATATGGTTTCTTGTAGATAGAAGTATCTTTCCTTGGTTGCCAGATTGTGGTTCCAGTGTTACTCTACAGTGTTCTTCCAGTGCTTCTTTGCAGCATGTCATATCATTGTAGGGGTTTTGTCCCACTGGGTTTTCCTCCTCTACCTCTTTCTTGCATTTGTAAATGGGTACCTGATCAGGCCTAGTTGTCGGACCCATCTTTGCTTGCATGCATCTTCTTCTAGTGTTTTAGCTTCTTCCTAAGTTCATCTTAAGGGGGGGTGTTAGAGTAATAAGTTATTATGCTTAATTAATTATATCATACTGTTAATTAATTAAGTCACTTATTCCTCTAGTTGCTTAAGCTAAACTTAGGCGCATTAATAATTATTTATTAATTATTAAGTGTGCACACTAGGGTTTCATTTAGGGTTTCCCTTTTAGGGTTTCTTGATCTCCTTCATAAGGATTGATCTCTTTGTAATAACAGAGATTCTCATAATGCATTTTACACTTTGAGGTTTACAGATCTTGTTTGTTCTGAATGTCTTTTGCATGTGACAGGTATCCATTTGCATGCAGGTGATCTTGTTTTCTAACAAGAAGTTAGAAGAGGGTTTGCACATAGAAGGGAACCAATAAGTGATGAAGAAGAAGAAACCTTAGAGGATCCTAGCCAAACAAGTGATCAAAGAGATGAAACAACATTAGTTTCCAATGATCGATTGTTGATTGCCTTATCAAGGATAGGAAAAAGACCAGAATTTGATGTTCTTACATTTAGTAGAAATTTGAATCTAGAAGAGTTAGTGGATTGGATCAATGACATTGAAGAGTTCTTTGAGTTTGAAGAAATTGAAGATCTTGACAGAGTGAGGTATGAAAAAACCAAATTAAAGGTACATGCTTCAATTTGGTGGAGAGAAATTTGGTTGGAAAGAGGAAGAAGAGGAAAGGATAAAATCACAAAGTACAAAAAAAATGGTGGAGAATGTACACATCGCTAGTGTTACTTTCAAGATTTTGATTTGGTTTCATGATGATGCAGTGTGGTGTATTGGACATGGTTTATGAGGTGATTATTTTGGTGCATGGATATTGTTATTTTGACATGTGGACATATACATTAAATCTGCATGTTTACACATTTATTGGTTGTGGATGATGTGATATGCTTATTTAATAGCATATTTTTTGATATTTTGTTATGTTCATTTAGCTAATATGGCATTCATCCTTAAAAATGTTTGGATAAATGTTTAAATTTTGCAAGAATAGTTAGCTTTATAATTATATGGTAGATTTTATAATGCTAGAGAATTTTCATGTTTATTTATTGTGAATTGATTATAATTTCCAAAAAGGTACTAATGCTTTTATTGAGATGTGCAAGTGGGCAGCCCAAGTCCTTAATATTGGAGGAAAATTCCATATGTTTAGGAATATATTTTAAATTTTAATTTTTCAAGTGGGGAAGGGGTTTTATGTTGGGAGTTATTTCATTTCATTTCATTTTATTTTATTTTTATTTTTGTGGTGAGGAATTTGTTTAAATTTATATGATCTTTCATTTTAATGGAGGTTGAAGAGTTGAGGGGGGGGAGGGGGGGGTCTATTTGAGAAAAGGGGTTTGGATGTGTTCAAATCTCTCTTGATTCTCTTTGTCTTTGGCTTCCGAAGATTTGTTGGATTTGGTTTTCTTGAGGCAAAGTTGGTGAAAAAAGATTGTTGCTTTCTTCTTAAACTGGCTGAAATAGAAATATTGAAGAAAAGAAATTGTAAGCTTTTTTGGATTGGGCTAATCCCAATGTGGATAGCCAAGGTAGAGTTGTATTTAGTATTTTAATTTTTAATAGTTTTTTTCAACAATTGGTATATTTCCAATGTTGTATTTTCCTTTTGTGTATGTTGTGCTTGTTAGTGTTATGGGGTTTAAGGGCGTGAATAAGGAGTTGATCTCGGATGTAGGATGAGATCCTCCTCTGTGTGGGGTTGAGGAGAGCATGAAGCCTCTCTTGGGGAAGTGTAACAAAAAAATGAATTTGTGTGGTTTGGATGGGTGGTTGATGGCTATGGTACACTTGTTGTGAAATTAGAGTTTGGATGATGAAGGAAGTGTGGGAAGGATTGGTTGTAAAGGAGATGCAAATTTGGGAATGGTGAATAAAGAGATTGATGTAGCAGATGGAGGTTGAATGTAGAAAAAAAATCTATCCCCCATGAGGGAAGGGAATCCCCCTTCCCCCCCTTTGAAGAATATAGACATGGGTTCTTTGTGTTTGTCTCTATGTCAATTGTGTTTAGTTTTATTTTTTGTTTGGTACATATGGGCTTACCTCCAACTCGGGGTGGAGATAAATTATGGGTTGTTCAAAATTTTATGTTGCGGGTTGATATCATTCTGGAACCCTAGGAAAGAAAATGAAGTAAACATACATTTGTTCATAAATTTTTATTTAGTTAGACTTTGAATTAAATAGAGTCCAAACGAAAATAATTTTTTTTATAATTTTGTTAAAGGATAAAGGATCTCACAGTACTATTATAGAAAATCAAACAATTGGATTATTAAATAATAAAGACCATAAAAGTTGTATTGAGAACAGGAAAATGTGTATCACTAAATGTATTATTTTAAATGTTTGTAATCTTAAATATTTTGTAATTCAGATGGAACCCTATATAGTGATAGATATGAGTTAAACATGCTAATTTTTTGTGAATTCAGTTGTACTATACTCATTAAATCCGAAAGTATTAAAATCAAATTCGACGGAAATTTATCTTCTAGGGTTTCTCATATTTTCATTAGTGAAAGTGCTTATAGGTTGCATTTTTAATTTCTTGCATCATTTCATCTCATTGTAAAACTCAAAAGTGCATTGTTACTCATCCTAATCGTATTTATGTAAATTGTTGTTGCATTCAAAATTGAAAAAATTGCATTCAATTGCTTGTCACTAGTTAATTTTTCTTGCATTCATTTTCACATTTTCCTATTTCTAAACATCAGCTCCCTATATAGGCTACCTGTGAACACTGTAAACAATCTATATTTTGTTTTTTTTCTAACAAAAACCTCTGCTAGGACTAAAAAACCCTTCCTTTTGTCTTATTCCCTCTATGGGTTTCTAGCTCAGACCCCCCTCTCTATTGTTTGTTGTTTGTTCCGCTCCCTAGAACCTCAAAATTTCACCAGTAGGACCAAGGCACCCTTACTGGCGTCTTAGTCCTTATTGACTTTGACTTTCCAATTTTTAGGGTTTACACTTGATTTTCTATGCTTTTGTTTGTTGCTTTCATTTTTTTGTTACAGTTTTTAGAATTGATGTTATTCCAATTTCTTTCATCTCAAGTTTAATTGCAAGCATAGGATATTGTGTTAATTGTACTTCCTTTGGTTTATCTCTTGCACAATTTGTACTACTTGGTGTCCTATTGCTAAAACTATGGTGAGACAAAGTGTGAGACTCATGGCATCCCGTGATAAAACACTCGTTGTGGATCTTGGGTTATCTAGCTCTCTTACTTCTAGTGTTGGTATTAGTTCACTAGGTATGGACCATACCTTTGATACCTCTTTTTTTTATGCCTACCTTACATACAAGTGCTATTCCAAGTGTTCAAACAATGTTTTATCATATCCCTCAAGAAAACATAATGAAAATGCATGAAGACCTAGCTCATTTACAAGATAGCGTGAGTACTGAAAACATTTCAAACACTATTATACCTGCCATAGATAATATTCACCACATGATGGAAAGTGATGAAGGACTAGAATTTGTGCGTAGCATAGCTCAAATCTTTGGGAAACATCTTCCTCCCACCACCAATGGTGCTCAAGCTTCAAACAATGTGCAAAGCCAAGGAGGAAATCGAACTCCTCCTCTTTCAACTATAACCTCCATTCCCACCTATACTAATCCTCAAGTGACCACAATGATGCAACCAACTAGAAATATCCTTCCTACCTCAAACATTTCCACTAGTGCTCCTTATACCTATGTGACATCTGATCTTATATCTCCTCTCGTAAGCAATCCATTCGCTGGTCCTTCCAACACATACACACCACCACCATATTCACCTCCATCTCAAACCACAAGAAATGATCCTACCATTAACCACCTCTTGCAAAGCCTCTCATCCATTCAACATCAAGTTTCCACCGTAAATCAAAATCAAAATGGTCCACCTTCATACTATGTCAAAAGCAACCCACTATCTTTGGAGATATTGAGAACTCTAGTGCCACAAAGTATAGAGATCCCGAGATTTGAGAAATATGGAGGAAATGGAGATCCTATTAATCATGTTAATGCCTTTACTGCTTTATGTAGTGACTTTATCCTTGAGAACAAAATTTTGGCTAAGCTTTTTCCCCGATCCTTGAAAGACATTGCCTTGGACCAATTTTCCACATTACCAAATAACTCAATTTGTTCATTTAATGAACTTGTTGAAGCCTTTATTAACCATTTCCAAGTGCATATGGTTCCTAAAATGACATTAGCTGATTTGATGGGATGTAAGCAAAATGAAGGTGAAAATTTCACTGACTTTATTTCACGTTACCAATTGCTTTATTCCCAAATCAATGTGAATGTTCCTGATTCTCACCTTCAAAAGATGTTCATAGAAAATTTACAAAGTAAGATACAAGACAAGCTTACCATGATGAAATTCCCCTCCTTCATGCACTTATGCACCACCCTTTGAGATTATCAGAATTTTGTAGGTAGTTGTGAACCAAAAACCACCTCTACTTGTCCTGAAAAGTTTGAATCTTCAAACAAAAAAACCTACCAACCTTTCATAAGACAAAATAAAAGTTTCCTTCAACTAAATGCCACCTCCCAACCTACCAAGCAAGTTGATACCCAAGTAGCGGCTATAAAGAAGAGTAATCCTTATATCTTTGGGGGTCCACAAAGACAATTCACACCCTTACCCTACACACTTCACAATATCATGATTCAACTATTAAACAAAAACAATGCTTACCTTACCTCACGTTCGACCTCTTGACCCTAGTAAGTCGTTACCTCTAAGATTTAGACATAATTCCTATTGTGCTTATCACCAACAAAAAGGACATGATATAGAACATTGCAAGCATCTTAAACATCTTGTGACCTCATTGATTCTAATCATATCCAAATCGGAGTTGTGAATGATAAAGGTAATAAGTCTGTAGCTCCTCCCAACCAAAACTTGCAAATCTTTACCAATCCCATGCCTAACCACAATATTTCATTTGTCAAGGCTAGTGAAACTAAGTCCGATGTGATGATCATTGACACAGATGATGATAACATGAGCAATACCAAAAAAATTCCTATGGATGATGATGAAAAAAATCCTAAGGATACTAATGACTGAATTCCTATTAATACAATGATAGGAGTGATAGACATTGAGCCTCGTAAACAGAAAACTATAATGCCTATTGACATTACTTTCTCCTCAGAAGAAACAATCAAGGATGCACCTAATGGTCCCCTTTACATAGCTCACAAAATCAATAATTGGCCCACTCCTAGGATTCTAATTCATCTCGTATGTGGAGAGAATGCGATCATAGAAGAACTCTTCTGTGTGCATGAACTTACCTAAGATAGATATAATAAATTGAAAGTATGGATTAAAACGCATGATGGTTTTGCTCATGCTACGATGGGATCAATCACACTCCCTTTACAAGTAGGACCGAAGAAATTAAATGTATCATTCTCTATCATCTCTAATTTAGATCAATTTCATGTGAAGTTAAGCTACAAATGGCTTTGCTCTATGAATGCGGTCCCATTTGTTGACCATAAATGCTTAAAGTTTCTAGTTGGAAATGAAATATTCACTGTAAAGTATAGTGGCTTTAGACCTCCATCTTCCCATGGAAATTTCTCCTTAGACTATTTTTGGGCCGAGCCCATGGAACCTAGAAGACCCCATGAGGACTTCCTTTTCCTATCCTATCAAAATTTCAAAGAAAAATGCATAGCCAATTTATCCCTTCAAAATTTGCCTCCACTCATAATTGAACCTCCACCCCTTGAAGAAAACAATATTGAGCTTGAAGCCCTTCCATTTAACCAAGACACATCCATCAAAATCATTTTTGTATTTCCTAAAAAGGCCAAGAGAAAACCAAACAATCCCTAATCTACCTCCTAAGAAAATTTATAAAGCCAAAGAGAAAGCACGGTTGAACAACCTTTCATGGTTTCTTACGCTCTTCCCTCACAAGTAAAAAAGGGACCTATGGTTGGAAAACTCGCTCCTACTCAAACACAACTTGAAAAACATAATAAAAGAAACAAAAATGCTAGAGAGCCTAGGCATAGATGTCGTGCTATTAATCGAAAGATGAATTAAGAGTACAACATAGAAAATTCAAATCCGAATTTGACAGAAGCAATAAAT
Source organism: Sequoiadendron giganteum (assembly GCA_007115665.2). Classification (NCBI taxonomy): domain Eukaryota; kingdom Viridiplantae; phylum Streptophyta; class Pinopsida; order Cupressales; family Cupressaceae; genus Sequoiadendron; species Sequoiadendron giganteum. The sequence continues at coordinate 41,853,310 of CM021108.1, forward strand.
GATAAGCATCCTCCATTTCCAAAAAAAATAGATCCAATATCTCCAACACAACAAGGACCAACACCTTCTATGGATATTATCATTCGTCCTCCTATTGTACTTAACTTGGATGACGATGAAGATATAGCTAAAATTGATGAGCAAGTGCATAATAAGTTGAATTTGTTATTTGCCTCTTCTATGAGCTTAGATGATAACAATTGTGATCATCCTCCTAAACCGAGTGATTCACCACGTGTTAAACCTGGTGATTCTCCTAGTACAACACTTGATGTTGCCCCTCTCGCTAGTGATCTACATTCCGCACATACTAAACAAGACTGGGATGCGGATGACCTGCTTGATGGTTGATTCACATGTGCTTTACTAGTCTTTTTGATTTCATTTTTTCCTTATTTTTGGTTGATTGTGTGTGTGTATTGTGATCCCCTGTGATTTTTTGTTTGATGTTCCCTCTCTCTATACATTCCTTTATTTGTACCTTCATTCTTCTATATGTCATAAGATTTTTCCTTTTCATTGATCTTTTCCTTTCATTTTTGTCTTGTGTTTTCCTTTTGGGGATGATGCAAGGCGTCAAGATACCCAATGTCTCTTCCATGTTGACCTAAAATTATTTTCCTTATCTTTTCTTTTCCTTTCATTTTTTTTCTTGTGTTTTCCTTTTGGGGATGACACAAGGCGTCGAGACACCCTATGCCTCTTCCATGTTGACTCAAAAGTTTTTTCTTTGTTTTCACTCTCTTGGTGTCATTCTTCCAGTTTTATGTGTATTTGGAGAATGATCACAATTCTGAGCTCTCTAATATCATTGTAGGAAAGATAGGTACTGACCCCGAATCCATAGATCCCTTATGTGTTTCTAGGGGGAAACCCTCTTTTCCTTTTTCATGTTTTGGCTACTTTAAAGTAATTGCTCATAGCATGGTGTTTAACACTTTCTTTAAAGTGGGGCATACATTCACATTATTTTGGCATGACTTCATGTTCCTTGATGTGATTCTCTTACTTCATGCGATGTGTTTGTCTCTTTTTGGTGACATTGGGAGTAATGTCCTTCAAGAGCTTGATCTATCTTAGCATATTGCATTCCTCTTAGTGGTGATGTGACGCACTAAATTCCCTAAGTTTTGAATCTTTTACTCTGTGATTGGTCCTCTCTTGCAGACATTAGGAACGATGTCCCCTAATATTAAGACCTCGCATGAACTAAGAAAAATCCATTTGAACAGCCCTCTCTCTTGTTGCATTTTCTTTTTGTACCTTATTAAATTCATGGAGATATGGCTTTGATATGGTCCCCTAGGGCTCACCTAGTGAACAACTAGCTTCACTAGCCCTTGTGAGCTTGCATTTTCCTTGTGTCCTTATTAAAGTCATGGAGGTATGGCTTTGATATGGTTCCCTAGGGCTTAGCTAGTGAACAACTAGCTTCACTAGCCCTTGTGAGTGTGCATTTTCTTTTTGTACTTATCATAGTCATGTGGGTATGAATTTGATATGGACCTCTTGGGGCTCACTTAGTGGAAAACTAGCTTCACTATCCCTTGTAAGCATGTGCTTTTTTTTTGGCATAGTGGACAGGGCATTCCACTTGTAAACCTCTTTTTGGACAAATAGCCTAGACTCAGTCCACAATGCATTGGATGGCCAATCAAAACTTGATCCATTGCATTTTTCTTTTTCATTTTTTTCTATCTTTGATGGTGTATGTTTGTGATCTGTTTATGGCTTCATATATCATCTACATGTGTGTTCCTTTGTGCTTATGTTGGTTTTCGATAGGATCTTGATCCTGGGGACTTGGCCAACCTCTTGGTTATTGTCATCCTATTTTACTAGCATTCTTAAATTTAAACCCCTTTTGATTGTTTGGTTAGCTACTTTAGTGTGAGTTTGAAGCAAGTTCATCCTCCCACTAAATTAAGGGCTAAATGTAGTGTAGGAAAATACATACCCTTGCATTTTCATACTTGTTTGGGCCCACCTTGTTTTGTTTATCCTTATTTAAATGTCTTAATTGGTCCTATTTTGCATCCACAAACCTAATAAACTATATCTTTTAGTAGCTAATCCCAAAAAACATCAATGGATAAATGATAATTTAATGATTCTGGTTGTGTGTCCCTAATTTTTGGGTCAGGACTAAGACACCACCTAGGGCGTCTTTGTCCCCAAAAGGTCTTGGGACCCTAATTTCAAGTGCACCTTAAATGGGTCCCTTTTTGGAGTTTGTGCCCCGAGTTTCATGCCTTGGGACTAAGATGCCACCTAGGGCTTCTTAGTCCCCCTTAAGTTATTTTTGGGATTCAATTTCAAATCTTGGCAGGATTTAGCCTCTTTTAATTAATGAATTCATATGTCATCTTGTTGCAATGTAATTTTGGGATATTAAGCATAGATAAGTATAAATACAAGGATCCTAAATCTCTCATTTTCATAACCAAGCATTCTAGCAATTTCAAGAGAGCATTAAATAGAGCATTCAAGAACAATTTATCAAGCATTTGGAGCCATCGTCAAGATTCAAGCATCATATCAAAGATATTCTTGCATCATGTGTTTTTGAGCTAACATTTGTGATGTAGGGTTTTGATTCAAGCAAGCAATTCAAGTCAATATCTATCAAGTACTCCTTTGATTCAAGATCTACATTCAAGCTTTCCATTTCACATAATTTTTTAAATTTCACAACAAGGTTTTGGTGAGTTGCAACATAGTACTTGGTTAATTCATCATTTACCTCCTTCATTTCATCTCATTTCAAGGTTTAATTACCAACAAGGGGTTTGACCAAGGAAAACCCCCATTCACTAACGATCAACAAGTTTTTCCTCTCTTGTGTGCTTATGATTGCAAATTTAGGTTGAAGGCTTGAAGATCATTTGAAGTTCAAAGTTGCAAATTTGCAAAGTTGAATTGTAGAGTTGTCATCTTCACGGAAACTCACCTACAAGCCAAATCTAGAAGTTTCAAGACTTGAGATCTGAGAAGAAGAAAGTGCAGACATTGAACCTCAAGATCACATTCAGAGATTTCAGGAATTCTAGACGAGACTAAGTCACCACCTAGGGCATCTTAGTCCTTCTAAGGGTATTTTTTAGAAATTCTTTTAGATCCAATTTTGAAATCCGAAGATTTTGCATCTACCCTGAAAAACAGCAACATGACTAATAAGCCAGTAAAGGTGTATTAGTCCTCCATAGCATATTTTGACAACTTCTTTGCATTTCCAAAATCCTTGCCACATTTTCAGACTTCCCAGGTACATACATCATAACTTCTTGTTGCTTAATTTCATCATTTGCACCCTTCATTTAGCTTGCATTACAAGGTTTTGTGAGTTGAATGTTTACTTGTCTTTTCCAAGATTTTTCTTGGTGGTGAACCCTTCAAAGCTTTAAAAACCCCCTCCTAGGTCTTCCTTATTGATAATTGACTCACCTTTGAGGTTGATAGTCAATCCAATTTGGATTCCTACGACATCCTTGAATGACAATTGGAGAATAGTGGTGTTCTATGACCTGGGTTATAAAGCATCCACATTCCCCCATTGTTTAGCCTCATCTTGGATATCATTGGATATCTCACCATTTTCCCATGGTTTCCATTTTGAACTAAATATGACATTTGCAATCACTAATCTCAATTTGGCAACAAAAAATTATCACCATCTAGTCTAGTATTTTGGAACCCAAGTTGGCCCACTTCACCTAGGTCCTAATGTATTATTTTCCAAGGCTTACCAATGGGATCATGGTTAGTTCATATGGGAATTTGATAACCGCGTTGCTCCTTATGTGTGTAGTTGGAGTCTTTTAAGAAAATCTTATGGTTTTATTCCAAAACCCAAAAGCTCTAGAACTACATTCATTCCTTTTTTTCATCCATTCCAAAAAGAAAATTTTTCCTAGCATATGGTGCTTTTGGTAGATTGAACTCATATCCCCCACAAATTCAATCAAATATGGCATGATTTTAGAGTGGAGATTCTCTTCAACATATGGAAAGATAAAAAATCTACATTTTTTTCTCATTGCTTTGTTGATCATTGAATGTTACATTTTTTTGTAAAGCAATTATTTGTTCTGATGTGTTATAACATGTCCACATGCAACCTAAAAAAAATTCCTTGAAGTGGCTCACCTTCAGATTTTTCTTGACCATTGGGGAAATGCCTCGTATTTTGTGGCAAGATTCCCCATGTCTCCCTCCTCCTCACGAGTGCCAGTAAGGTCAAAGTATTTCTACGTGTAGTAACTATGTTTCTCGATTGCAAGCTTCTCCCTTGACTAGAAGAGGATATTGTGGGCACCAACGTGTGTTACAACCTATTTGGAAATGCTCCACCTCCCACAGGTGGAACTCTTAGGTGGCCTTCTAGTGGAGCCTCTAGCTAGTTTAATTTCAGCAAGTTTCCTTAGTTGGCTCTAGCTATTTTGTTGACCCATGATGAAAATATAAGGATAAAGATGATGAGTGTCGGGACTCTCCTATAGGCACTCTAAACCCCACTAATGTATGGGGTAAAATAGATGATCGAGACCCTCCTCCTTCCCTTTTTGTTACTATTATTGCCACTTACTAGTTTATTTTTATATATTTTATGATTTGGGTGTTTGCCATGTTTAGACTTTAGGGATGTGATTTCTTATCTATCCACCTTTTTTTTAATATGTATAATATTATTTTTTATAAATAATAAAATAGACACTTATTCATCAAAAAATATTATAAATAAATTCACATTATCATTCCTTAAATCAACCATGCTAATAACTCCCCTGAATTGAAATGGTATAAATCATAAGAAATATTTAACATGTTAGTTAACTTTTATTTTATTGAAATCCTCAATCAACCATGTCAATGACTCCTTGTGGGTGGAAATGTCACAAACTAGATAAATGTGTAACAATGTGCACAAAGGACCACCAAACCTAATTTCAAAGTCCTCTTAATTGAAGGAAATATATATTTCAAAAAATATTCTATAAGTTGTCTTGATAAAAAATATATGGAGAATTTTATTAGATTTTATATTATTATCATAATTCTTGATTATCAATCTTTTATTTATAATCACATTTCAAAAATAATTAAAATTATTTTAATTTTTTAAATATAAACTTATTTAATATTTATTAAACTTTTCAATTTAAATTGTTTTCTTTAGTTTTAATTGTGATCTAAATTTATTTTTTATTTTAAGTATTCATGTTGGAAAATGAGTCACACCTAAATCGCAATGGAACGCTCATCAATAGGGTCAGTAGCTTTATGGTAGAGCACCCCAACCACAAATGAGAGGTCCTAGGTTCAACTCCTAGTTATATTCTATGAAAAGTTTAACATGGAATCAGAGCCCACATCAACAAAGCCAAGTTAAGCTAGGATCCTCAATGTGGCTCAAGAGGAGGTGTTGTAAAATGAGTCACATGTGAACCAAAGATGGACTGATCACTTGTAAAATGAGCCTCATGTGAACCAAAGATGGACCGATCACCGAGAGGATCGATAGTTTAATGGTGGACTAGAACACGTTCATATTTTTAGATAATTCTGCAGCACAAATTTTGGAGTTCTTTGGATTGAGTTATCTAATTTTGCTTTCTTTGACACACAATGAGTAGGTCTGATTGCTTATTGCATTGGAGATGAATTACATGCAGTAATATCATCATGATTTTGTGGTCTGAGTGTGGCTCAAAGTGGGGTGTTGGAAAATGAATCACACCTAAAACAAAGATGGACCAGCCACCAAGATGGTCAACAGTTCAATGATAGAACACCCTAACAACAAATGAGAAATCCTAGATTCAACTCTTAACTGATCCATAAAAAATTTAACAATTATTTCCCCTAATCTTTTGATTGTTGAATCCAGTAACTTGTAATGGTTAGTAACATTGATTTTTTAATCTGAACAACCATTTCACCCATGATTATGGTACCAATACACCATTGAATAGCGAAATAAAAAATGATGAGTTAGTGTTAAAAACCTTCATTTACAGAACAGAAAAAGTCATAATCCATATGTATCCTTACTGCTGCAGCTACTGAGTCATCATCCTGCCAATAAACATGTATATAGAAATATAAACAATATAGAAGATGTATTCTTAAAAAAGAACTTGCTTATTGCAGGATTTAATACATTTATCTCAAAGTCCAAATAAACGTATATTCTAAATAGTCTCCTTATTTTGTTATAGATGGCATTTCAGCTTACCAGAAGCTCACAACATTGAGTTAACTGGACAAAAATTGAAGAGAAATAAGAGATCTCAGATTATAAGATTCCTGACAGTTTCTGTAATATCTACCGCAAGAAGAAGATAAAAAAACAAAAATCAGTGTTCACATAAATCTGGGCATAGGAAAAGTTCACTTCATTTAATATTCTTCATGGCAAACAAAATTCACATTCAAATTCAAAATGATATAAAAGATTTAGTTTTCACAAAACGGTGATCCCATTAATGCCGAAATAAAATTCGCATTCAAAATCAAATCATGTGAGAGATTTAGCATTCAAAACACAGTGATTCAAATAAAATTTACATTCAAAAACCGAATCCTTTGAAAAGATTTAGCTGCCAATACAGTGATTCCATCAACGGCCAAACGAATTTCTTCTTTAAAAACCAAGTCATATAATAGATTTAGCTTTTAGAATATAGTAATTTCATCAATGGCCAAACTAAATTCACGTTAAAAATCAAATCATATAAAATATTCAGCTTTGAAAACATACTGATTCCAACAATGGCGAAATAAAATCTACAATCAAAAACCAAATCATATGAACGATACAGCTATCAAAATGTAGTGATTCCAACAATGTTGTATGTTCAGATTGCTCAAAGCATCATTAATATATCTAGACATTGACATCAATTAAAATTAGATTTAATACTAGAGAGCATAAAAATTTAGTTTTGATGAACATATAACTTTGAAAACATTGTATGGGAAAAGTCGAATTATCAGGATTGTCCTCCCTTCTCTGTTACTGTTTTAGCTGATATTGTATTTTTTATTTTTTTTATACTTTTTATATTCTGACTTTAACCCATTTAAACTTTTCAATTTATAGAAGAATTTTTTTTTATAAATGATAATGTAGACACTTATTCATCAAAAACATAATATTAATATAATTACCCATTTCAAAATACAACTACCCATTTCGATCTATGCATCACCACCATTGTCAGATGGAGTTTTATTGACCTAACAACAAAACTTTGATACCCTTAATAGAGAAACACTGAATTATTCAGTGGTAAATCTGGTAACAGCCTTTGCAAGCTCTCCAGATAGCATGAGTTTTGCAGATGTTTGGATCTCCCTGGAATTGATTGTGGGCCTTTTGCTGTAAATGGAGAGTTTGATGGCTTCACCGGCCAGTTTGTCAAAGATATCATTCACAAAACAGTTCATGATTTCCATGGCCTTGCTGGAAATACTCACCTCTGGGTGGACCTGCTTCAGAACTTTATATATGTAACTGTTGTATGTCTCATTCAGTTTCGTCTGCTTTCTGTCCTCCTTTTTTCTTTCCATTGAGGGCATCTTTTTCTCTGCCTTGGAGATCTTTTGTTCCATTGGAATGGATTGGTTGGCCACTAGCTTCTTCCGGGCTGCCTTGGAAGCCATGTCTTCTCAATCTAGAACTATAAAATGCAATGCCACATATTCATATTGGTCAATTTCTTAGGCCATGGATTGTCCACTTGGACGCACACTTTTCCCTTGTTTGTGGTCTTGAGAAATTCAGACAAATATTTCAATATTGTTTTTTAATTAATTATAAGAAATATGTCTTATACGGCCAGCTTTTGAGGAAGAGATGCAGACATCCCCTCCCGAAGATCAACAGGGAGGGAAAGTGGAGCCCTCCTCCGCATGGCAGTCTGAAAATCAACACGGACGGGTCTTCCAGGGGCAACCCTGGCCCTGCTGGCATTGGTGGAGTGGGTAGAGATAGCACAGGGAGTGTTCATTTCATCTTTTCTATTTTTAAAGGTCATCATACCAATAATTTGATGGAGGCTTTAACTATTTTGCATGCGGTGGAGTGTGCTTGTGCTCTTGGTTGGAGGCGTCTGATCTGTGAGTCAGATTCACAAGTTGTGGTGCATATGTTGACTCGGCAGCATTCTGAGGATGTTAGTTGGAGACTGGTGTTGGTGGTTAATCAGATTATTCATCTGTGTGATTCTCTTGAGTCTGTTACTTTTACTCATATCCCTCGGGAGTGGAATGGGGTTGCGGATTGTCTGGCCAAATGGGCTTCTGATCAAGGGCAAAACTGGAATATTAGAGAGCAGCATCATTTACCTACAGATTTGTCTCTTCAGTTGAATCACTTAGTGGATCTTGATAGGGTTGTTTGATGCCCTTGCTTTGTATTTCTTCTGTTTTGAATAAATTTTAACCCCTCCTTTATTTCATTCATTAAAAAAAATATATACATTTATATTAGAAATTTACTATTAAAATTGGATTCACCAATCATCATAGGGCTTACTATTAAGATTGGATTTATCAATCATTGACTTCTTTTTGTTTAGTGTAAAGAATTAAACGTACATCTAAAAAGCTCTATATTGATTTTATAAGTCTATTAGATTCACCAATTTTCAGCCTCTTTTTACATAATGTCAAGAACTAAACTTATTGACTATCTCAAAGCTTATCTATTCTTAAACTGACATCTAAAAAACTCTATCCGATTCCCCCAACATCAACCTCTTTTTACATAAGTCAAGAAGTAAACTTGAGGACTATTTCCAAACTTTTTATTTCAAAAAACTCTAATTTTGAATTTGTGAAGTAATGTTTAAATAGTTTGTTATGAGTTAAAAAGGTTCATTGTAATTTTAAGGTTAAAAGAGTAAAAATAAATATCTAATTAATTTTATCTAATAAGATATTAGAATTAATCAAACTATGTTTGAAGTTTCATCTTTGTGGTATATAGGAGTTTGTAAATAGTTGAAAAATAAAGTAAATAATATTTTAAACAAGTTTAGTAAATAAACGAATCTAACAAAGAAACCAATTAACTCTAGAATTAATGAGTTGGGATTGACTATATTACTAAAATAATGTTTAAATTGAAATAAATTAAAACAACAATATTTAACTCAATTTTTTATATAAAGACTCTTTATGTTAAATCTCACCAATTTGTTAGTATTTTAGAAATGATCAAACAAATGCCTTTGTGTTGTTTAGTTTCATATATACGATGTTATCGTTTAATTTTTCTCCTATATATTTGAACTCTACAATTGATATAAACTCTACCTGTGAATCTAGACCCTCCTAATTTTGATGTCAGAAACCTATTCGCCTTTATGTTTATGACTTGCATCTAAAAAGGGGTGGTGCCAATTGACACCATTTAGGAGCTCGCTAGAATATGGTTGTTCTTTATTCAAACCCCTATTACCAATTTAATAGTTTGCTGAAAAAGATCAAAGGCAATAAAAAATTTATTCACTAATGGCTAGGATGCTAATAATTCCTCAATCAAGTCAACTCATAATAGCTTGTTGGAGGGAGTCAACCTAGGCCCAACATTTAAATTTAAATTTGACATTTCTTGGGTCAACTCTACAACCATGGATTTGACACATGATGATGAATGGGTCAACAATAGAACCATTATATTCTCTAGGGATGTGTACATGGAATCAAACTAGTGTGAGTTCAAGAACTACATACTCTACAATTCCTACTTTACAATTATGTCCACTTTGGTCTCCATTTCCCTAGTGTATTTTAGGACCACTTTTCCTTATTTTTGGCCAACCCAATGATCACAAGAGGATTATACTAGTTTTGATTACAACATTGTTAGAATCAAATGTGATAATTAGAGTGTTATTCATTTGGCCAATAGTCTCATGTATTATGCTTGTACTAAGAATGTTGATGTTTATTATCACTTTGTGTGAAAAATGGTTGAGAATGGAAAGGTCTTGTTAGACAAGGTTGACACTCTAGATAATGTTACATGTGTACAAGGCCAATAACCACAAATAAGTTCTCTTAGTACAAGAAGGCCATGGACCTTAGTTCTTTTACTCAATTGTATTTATTATTCCTATCTGTTAGAGTAAAGGTTTTAACTTAATTGTGTTAATTAAGTTACCTTTATTCCCTTCTTAAGATTTCACTTTAGTTTGCATAAAGTGACATTTAATAATTATATTAATTATTAAATATTTTCTTATTAGGGTTTCTTTTAGGGTTTGTATGATCTCCTTCTTAAGGATTGATCCATTGTATATTTAAAATTTCCTTTTTGTTCTGATAAGATAATTTCTCCATTTTTCAGAGCTTCAAACCCCTGTTTGTTTTATCCATCCATTTTCTTCCTTGTGATAGGTATCCATTTGCATGCAGGTATTCTTGGAGTCTGAATTTGTTTTCTACAACTTCTACATGGTATCAGAGCTTTCCTCCTGCATGCATGTTCTTGTTTGAAGAATTTGGAGCTATTTGGAGCTACAAGGGTTGGATTAGGCATTCACAGTTTTGGGGTTTGCATTTTTTGATCCAGGGAATCACCTTCAATTTCAAATAATTTTGAGTCCAAATGAACCTCACCGTTGGATCTGCAGTGGTCCAAAACTCCTAAATCGACTATTCATTCGTCCATTTTGGATAAAGTTGATTTGAGGGGCAAAAGTTTTTACCCGTACGGTCGTCCGTCTACCTGGGGCAAAAAATTCCTGCATTTATTTTGACCGAAATTAATTGTTTTGATTTTTATTTTTATTTTTAAATCAAAAAGGCAAAAAAAAAGCCTTTTTAAGGCTTGCTTAGGCCTGCCTACGGTACTCTGCGCAGGCAGGAAGGTACCCAAGGGTACCGCCGCCTGCCATTATGGTCGGTGGTGGCCCCTTGGGTGCTACCCCCTGCAACCAACGGTATCACATGGGTACCGCCCTGCCACCTTGGCAGGCGGCGGCCCCCATGCGGACCCCTGCATATTTTTTTTATTAATTTTTATTAAAAAAAAAAAAAATTAACATTGTTTTTTCTTAAGATGAATTCTATTCGCTTTGTACTATCACTTGCAACTTCTTAGGGATGGCCCATTTTTTAGATGGATGTGAAGAGTGCTTTCTTGCATGGTGACCTATAGGAGAAGATCTATATGGAGCAGCCTTAGGGATTTGTGCAGGATGCTTCTTTGGTTTGCAGACTTCGGCGTTCATTATATGGTCTCAAATAGGCCCCTCGAGATAGGTATGAGAAGATGGACTCATTTTTGCTCTCCACTGGTTTCACACGCTGTCATTTTGATCCCACCATCTATAGTTAGAATCTTGAGGTGAGATCCTGATTCTTGTGCTATATGTTAATGATCTCCTCATCACAAATAGCTCATCCTCTATGATTCAGTAGGCTCAGCAAGCTTTGATGGAGCAGTTTGAGATGACAGATCTCGATCTTTTGCACTATTTTCTTGTTCTTCAGGTGATTCAGTCTTCTAATGGGATCTCCATTTACCAACAGAAGTATGCTCTTGATATGCTTCAGCGCTTTGGCATGCTTGATTGTAAGCTTGCCCCCACACCTTTTTTCAGTCAGGGGTTGTTTTGACTACTCCTTGCCCCACTCCTTCAGTAGATTCTACACTTTACATGCAGTTGGTTGGTGGTTTGTTGTACCTGACTCACACTCGTCCTGATCTTTCCTTTGTGGTTGGCCTTGTCTCTCGATTCTCCCATGATCCTCATTAGAGTCATTGGCAAGCTGCCAAACGTATTTTGAGGTACATTCAGGGCACCATTTCTTATGGCATTCACTACACATCAGGGGATCCTCACACTGTTGGCTACACTAACTCAGATTGGGCTAGTGATGTCAATGATCAGAAGTCTACTTCTGGCTTTGTTTTCTGTCTTGGCTCTGGTCCTATCACATGGTCTTGCAAGAAGTGGACTACTCGTGCATTATCATCTACAGAGGCTGAGTACTGAGCTGATGTGCTCACTAGTCAGGAGATTTTATGGCTTCGACAGTTGATGACTGAGTTTGGTTTTCCTCTTGATAGTCCCACTATTCTTTGGTGTGACAATCAAAGTGTTATACACATTTCTTGCAACCCAGTGGAGCATCAACGGATGAAGCACATTGAACTTCACATGCATTTCATCAGACAGATCATTCAGGATGGTTCTCTCATCTTGGAGTATATTCCCACTGTCGAGCAGGTTGCAGACATCTTCACGAAGCCTTTTGCATCACCACGCTATCTTCAGTTGCGTTGTACGCTTGGGGTGAAGGAATTTGTCCTTGGGGGTCTTTATGAGGCCTTCCTTCCTTCATGTTTCTTTCAGCATGTTCTTCTATCTCTTTTTGGAGTAGTGTCATTTGGGGAACTCATGCAGATTGTTGTCTTCTTGACAGACTATTGGTACTTGTGCCATATGTATCTTTGTTCTAGGTGTTTGCCTTTATTTTCCATCTGATTCGAGTAGTGTCATTTGGGGCACTCATGTAGATTGTTGTCTTCTTGATCCTGATCATCTTATCTTCAAAGGAGATTCTTTTGCACCATAACAATCATCTTTCGACAGTTGTTTGCAACTTCTTCTGCTGCAGTGTTGTTCTTCATGGCTTTCTGCATCTCTTTTTGGAGTAGAGTTTTTCCCATGATGTTTTCTCTATTTCTCCACTTTAAAGAGATTTGGTTGTATTTGGGTACCTGATCTGGCCTAGTTGTCGAGACCCATGTTTTCCTTCTTGCATTGTAGTTACCTTTGCTTTTTTGCACATGTTTGTAGCTGCATTTTTGTTCATCTTAAGGGGGGTGTTAGAGTAAAGGATTTAACTTAATTGTGTTAATTAAGTTACCTTTATTCCCTTCTTAAGATTTCACTTTAGTTTGCATAAAGTGACATTTAATAATTATATTAATTATTAAATATTTTTCTATTAGGGTTTCTTTTAGGGTTTGCATGATCTCCTTCTTAAGGATTGATCCATTGTATATTTAAAAATTCCTTTTTGTTCTGATAAGATAATGTGATCCCTTTAAAATGCTACTCCTAATGTGAGATGCTAAACAAAACTAACGATGCAATAACAAAAGCAATAACACTAAAAGAGGACACCTCAATAAGATTAGCCTAAGAAAATGATGAAGCAAAGAAGTAAGATAAAACAATTAATGATTGAAGTTGGTTATACCTTTCCTTTGCTGCTCCTTCCTTAGTTGGCCCTTTGATTTTTGAAGAGTTGTGTGCTCCTTGGATGGCAATGGAGTTGAATGGATGCAAGATGAATTGATGATGCTAAGTGCTATGATAGATGAGAGCTTGAATGACAAATTTGAAAGAGTTTTGTTGCAAAAGACTTGATCCTCTAAATTGAGGGAAATGAGGGGGTATTTATAGGCTAATTGGAATTCTCTAGAGAATTCAACAGTTGGGATTGATCCAACAAGATCAAGATGAAGGGCTATGGTGAGTTGAGGGCTCACAAGCCCTCACATCTTGACATGTGGAAGGTGAGATGTCTTAAGGTGGAGTGATGTGGAAATGAGGTGGAAGGGAAGTACATGAGGTGGATCTTGGGGGATGAGAAGATTCCTTAGAGGAATAAAAGTGAATTAAATATTCACAATGATTGGAAGAATCTAGTGGATAAGAGAGGGTCTCCAAAAAGTTAGAGATTTGTCACATGTGGGTGATGTGACAAGTCCAAGGTTCTAGAAGCCTTGGGCACATGTAAAATGACACGTCACATTTGCATGGAGATAGGGTAAACCTTGGAAGAATAAAATGTGAATTAAAAATTCACATGGGGAAGAGAGGAACCTTGGTTAAATAAATGTGAATTAAAAATTCACGTGGGGAAGGGAGTCCAGACTAAAAATGGTAAGTGGGAAGGTTGACCAGATAAGGTAAGCCAAATGTAGCTAATGATTTTGATTAAGGTTGTGCAAACACAGGATTAGGATAAGTAATGAGAGATTAGGGATAAGTGAGAGATTATGGAGGATGTGACACTTAATCTTGATTAAGTGGTGCACATCCTAATCACAAATTAATTAATTTAATCTAGATTAAAAGAGGGTTATGGAGAATGTGACAAGGAGAGAGAAAAGAGGAATTAAAAATTGGTTTTAATCCAAATAGGTTAAATGACTAAATTAAATAATTTGTCATGTTTATTTAATTTAGAGAAGACAAGGGGGTAAGGTAAAGTATTTAATTTATTTAATTAGATACTTTAAGAACCTTAGGCAGAAAATGAAATAATGATTAAATAAATTATTTAATCACTATTAATGAAATAGATGAATAGAATAGATGATTTTGATCATATGGAAGTGATCAAATTTGGATGTCTATAGATAATTTCTCCATTTTTCAGAGCTTCAAACCCTTGTTTTTTTTCTCCATCCATTCTCTTCCTTGTGACAGGTATCCATTTGCATGCAGGTGTTCTTGGAGTTTGAAGTTGTTTTTGACAACTTCTACACTATCATGGGTGTATCTCTAATGTATAATGTAAATTTGGAGAATATTATGATTAACGTGGACCATTTACTTTGCAATCCTATGTATAATTCATGTATCTCCAACAATTTTGAAAAGTTTTCTTAGATACCTAGAATATAATTTGGAAATTAAGATTGTAATTTAGATTATCCAAGAATCTTGGAATTAGTTTTCATATGTATTTATGAGGAAGGTGGATCATGACAATAGTGGTTACAGTCGACTTTGGACTCATTTTATATTTTTCTAATTTTAGGTGTTAGGATTTAGTAATAGAGAATATTTTATGGTAAATAGGGAATGTATGAGTTGGTCACTCTATTTTTGGAGTGTTATAATTGGGAATATCATTCATCAAGGTTTATGATACTAAATATGTCTCTATAGTTAAATTTACTATTCTAAGGGCCACTTGATTGCACCCATGTGATGTTCATGTGAAATCATTAATGCACTTTCTAGTCCCGAAAGATGTTCTCTAGGATGGGCATGGTATTTTTAAATAATATAATGGTTTTGATATCCATTATTTTGCTAAACCATTTATGGTTTTTTCCTCTCTCTATACACATATATTAAGGGTATAAAATAATGATTTTAGATGAGATTATTTTATAGGTACACATGTGTTGTCAAATTGATGTGAGTGTTAATGGGTTAGAAGTATCCGATTCCTGAAGATTAATACATGTTTTTTATCTTTTTCATGTGGTATTTATTTTTCTTCAAATATTTTCTCCATAAAAATCTTGTGTTGATACCGTTTCTTTATTTATTTCTTTTTGTTTATTTTATACAATCACATAATAATATTACGATCATCATAATTTAAAGAAAAATATTTCAAATTTGCATACACTTCAAGTAGAAGATTTTGTTGCAGTATTTTCACCTTGTTTCTCAAAACTTATTCTATTTCCTACACCTAGTACATATATTTCAAAACCATGGCAATTCAAAATCTACTTGTTGAAGTAAGCATAATTTACCACCTCGCCTCTTAAAGTTATTTATCAGCTATATGTGCTTGGCTTCTTTTGTATTTTTTTTGAATTTGTATCCAACATTAGGCTTGGAGTAAAGATGAAACAATTATCTTACCCATCTAGTTGTAGAACTAGATGAGGGGTTACTTGAAAAACTCGTTGAAGAATTAAAACACTAGTGAGTCACTAACCAACAATATCAACATTTTTAGATTCATTAGTGGTATATTTATTGCCATAAACTCCTCCTTCATCAAATTTATATTTATCGACACAATATTTTTTTAGTGAGAGGATTATAAATTCTATAAGCTTTTATATATTCATTATACCCAAAAAAATGTGAGACCTACTCTTTGGATTTATTGCTTTATTTTCTCATAATCTACATGAACATAGGATAGACATCCAAAAACCTTAAAATCATTGGCATCGGGTTTGTTTTCATGTCATGATTTATTTGGAATCATCTTGAAAAGTGCATTAGTGGGAATTCGACTAAAAATATACTGAATCAACATTGTAGTAACTAAATCAACCCAAAATCTTGGTTTGGTACCTTTTTTTGTAACATGTTCCTTGTCATTTCAACAATGATGTGGTTTTTCCTTTTAGCTATCACATTTTGTTGAGTCTTATAGGTAGTTGTCAGTTGTCTCTTAATTACATTGATATAAAAGAATTCATAAGAACAATCAAGGATTATTTTTGAAGTACCCCTTAACCTTCTATTGTCTAGGTGTGGTGATTCCAACCAAGGTATGCATGAAAATATTAATGGATGGTTCCTCATGAGATTCATGTGCAAGATCACCTTCCATGATTGGTTTGTCCTATATTTTCTTAAATTCATTCAAAAGGGATTTGTTTCTTACACATCCAATATATAATTTTTGTTCTACAAATTTGAGATTTAACACATATTTTCTAGAAAAAAATTAGCATAACCCCTTATAACAATGAGCTCTCATCTCAACATCACTTAAGTGTTTGATGGGTGTAGCACAAGATATGGGAGCTAATGGAGGACAAGAAGGTAGTGGGTTTCTAAAAAATGGAGTTTTATAAGTACGACATTGAGCAACAAATTTGTCTCCAACCAATTTGACCAACCCAAGGTGTCCACATTTCTTCTGGATTAAAACATTTGACTTCATCTCGAATGTCATCTTTCAATCCACTAATGAATCAATTATAATAAAAAATGGCATCATCAAGTCCTATAATCTAGTTGGCTAGAAATTCAAACTAATTTTGGTGCTCATAAATAGATCTTGTTTGGTATAATTTATACAATGGCCTAATGAATTTGCATAAGAATCAAGGCTAAAACGAGTGAGATAGCTTTATAAAACTCATCTCAAGTAGGTGTGACACTATTATTCTTCTTGAAATATCAGTACCATTGTATAGCATCATGCTCTAGATAAAAAGAGGTGATGGAGACCTTATGGTGCATAAGGATACCATGTAAAGTAAAGTATTAGTAAACTAAATAAGCCAACTAATGGGGTCATTTCCATAAAATTGGGAAAATTCTGATTTATATGGATAATTTCTTCCAAATATGTTCACTCCTCTTAGGGTGTGATGTCCCAATTGTAGCAAAAGTATTTGTGCTAACCATGACGTTCCCAAGTTTAGACTTGAGTATTTCTTGGGGCCTCTAGAGGTTGTTTTCAAGTTTGGAGTAAGGGATTTTTAGGGTGAGATCCTAAGAACCCAGTGCTCATAAAAAAATTTGATTAATTGAGGTGCCTAAATGGTGTGCCAAAGTTTTACAAAAAAAAAATCCACCTTTATTAAACAATTATAATGAAACAATCACCCAAGTGGGTGAGAATTTGGCCTAGACATTTATTTTTCACCTAGGGTTTTTTGCAATTTGAATACCTAATTAAATGATGTTTTTAGTCATAATGGAAAATATACTATCAAACAAGAGAAAATGTGTCAGAAGATTCAAATTTTTGGATCATGTAGTATCCAATATTGGCACACAAGAGTTATGATTTTTTATGATGAAAAGAAATAAATATAAGATTTTTCTATGGAGATAGCCACCCAAGATCTAGAGACCTAATGGAAAGTAAAATGAAATGAGAATATCAATAAGACAAGAATAAATTGTATTCCTATCTAATAATTTAAATAGAATTTTCATTTGCAATACAAGTAATGTATGAGAGGCCCTTGGTTATATAGGCCAAGGTGAGACATAGGATAAAATAATATTACGAAAAGTTTCTTTATCTTATGATATGATGCATAAAGTGATAAGTGTCATATGTGTTCCCTAAGTAAACTTTGCTAGACTGGTGTGAATAAGGCCTAGAAATAAATCAATTAGGTAATATCCTTGTTCACACCAACACCCCCCTTAAGTGCAACTTAGGGAGAATGAGAAAGCATATAAAGATGCAATGATGCAAAGATATAATGATTCTCAACTACTATTACATGCGAGGTACCCATCTACAAATGAATGTCTTATAAATAGAGAAAAGGAGAAAACCCAATGGGAAAAAATACTCCCCAAAATAGAGAAAATGAAAAATTATCTCAAAATATGAAAAGGACAAAACCCCATGTAACGAAAAATTTCTTGTCAATAAGAGAGAAGAAGAGAAACCATGTATCCCCACCCCCCTCAATGTAGAATATGTGTCAATAGTATATTCTCGAAACTAGATGTAGAAGATGTTCCATGATCATTGAACAATATTCCTCCCCTTAGGAAGAAACAAAACTAAAGGTATATTCATGATATATTCCCATTCCTAAAATGAATATGAAGGAATAAAAATTAAAATTTATAAAGTCTCTAAATTATAATCATGTGCCTCTCTATCTATACTCAAATACACCACTCCTAATTCATGTATTTCATGCCACACTGATGAATATGACCATCTAAAATATAGTAGATATGAATGTAGAGAAAGATCCAAATATGAAAGTCACTCCAAATATTTCTCAAGAGTCTCAAAGCCAATGTCAAATTGTGACAAATGATCATGTGGAAAATAACAAGAGGATTTGAAGGTTTCTTTGTAACATCTAAATAAGGTGATACAACTCCATAAGATCTAACATCAAATAGAATATGAATATCCTCTATAGTGTCCTCCAAGTCTACAAGATAGGACTCACAATATAAACCCACAATGCCTATCAAGTACTCACCCCAAGTAGTTATATAGATAGAAGACAAGGAGTATCCTACTAAATTAAATCATAAGAATTCATATATGTATCAATACTAGTCTCATCTTAAGCAACAATAGATAGAGGAGATGGAATACAAGGTTCAAGAATTGGATCACATATGATAATACCCAAGTTAAAGTAACCAAAAATATCCTCAAAGTCGAATTCCAAACTATTAGTGTGATCATCATCTAAATGATCAAATTTATCATCGATAATAAAGCTTGAGAAGATGTATAAATGAGATGCATGATCAAGTATATATAATCTATTTTCTCTATAAATCTCTAATGATAACTAAATCAGGAGTAAATTTTGCAATCTTCCCTACTCCACCATAACTGATATGATAGATGGAAAGGTGATTATTTAACAAATGAGACCTATACATATAATACATCATTCAATGTGGCATCCTTGATATCAATTGATCCTCTCCAAATTATATTCATGTAAGTATTATTGCCCATCAAAATAGGTGGCATAACACAAGGATGAAAAGAAGGGAACACAGACTGTGAAGACACCATATGATGAGAAGATCCAAAATCTATAATTCATCTCCCTAATCCATGACTTGTAGAAGCACAACAATATTTCCCTTTATTTTATCTATTCCAATGGTATGACCTTTTTCCATATCAAATTATGATTTTTTTGAGTTGGAATAAGAAGCAAAAGTAGACATTATAGAAGGAAAATTGTTTATGTTCTTCTCAAGAAGATGTTTCAATTAATTAATTTCCTTCTTATAATAATAATTTTATTCATTTCCAACCTTCTTCCAATATGCACAAGTAGGCTTATCCTTCTTAGATTATTCCCTTTTGGAAGAGGAATTATTTTGTTCCTCTATGGAAGTAGATGTGGATTTTGTTATTCTTAGGCTTGTTGTTTTTCTTCTCTTTACCACTAGAAGACTTCTTATCCTTTGCAATCAAGGCTTGAATTTTAATAAGCTAATCTCACTCCCTAGTGAGTTGCATAGAAAAAATATCAAAAGAAGGCATCTTAAGCTCACTCCCAAAGGTATTATTTGAATCATAAAAAGTAGACACAAACACTAAATATTCAGGCCCTAGCTTGAGAGAACACTATTCTATATATGATTTTTCAGTTTTCCAATATTTATGTTGTATTCTTGGTTACTTTAATTTGGTGATGAATTCTTGGATGTTGTCAAAATTAAATGGATTGAGACTTATTATTTCATTTTCCAACTAAATTCCTTGGATTTCATCAATTTTCCCAAATAATTTTGGCAATGTAGTCCATATAGCCATATATGTATCCAAGTGTATGGTATGGCCTCTAGAAGAATAAAGATCTTTTCCTTTTTTTTTATTTGTTCCAATGGTATGGCCTTTTTCCATATCAAATTATAACTTTTTTTAATTGGAATAAGAATCAAAAGTAGACATTCTAGAAGGAAAATTGATTATGTTCTTCTCAAGAAGATGTTTCAATTCATTAATTTCCTTCTTATAATAATAATGATTTTCATGTAAATCCTTTGTCCAATATGCACAAGTCGGATTCTCCTTCTTAGATTATTCCCCTTTGGAAGTGGAATTATTATGTTCCTCTATGGAAGTAGATGTGGATTTTGTTATTCTTAGGCTTGTTCTTTTTCTTCTCTTTGCCACTAGAATCCTTCTTATCCTTTGCAATCAAGGCCTGTGATTTTAAAGACTTCAAGGTTCCCGTTTCAATAAGATAATCTAACACCCTAGTGAATTAAATAGAAAAATTATCAAGATAAGGCATCTTAAACTCACTCCCAAAGGTATTCTTTGAATCATATAAAGTAGGCACAAAGACTAAATATTCAGGTTCTAGCTTTGAGAGAACACTTAGAACCAATTGTGTATATGATTTTCAATTTTCCAATCCTTCAAATGTGTTCTTAGTGACTTGAATTTTTTGACAAATTCTTTTATGTTGTCAAAATTACATAGATTGAGACTTATTAGTTCATTTTCCAACAAAATTCCTTGGATTTCATCAGTTTTCCTAAACAATTTTGGCAATATAGTCCATATAGCCATAGATGTATCCAAGTGTATGGTATTTCTTGTCGAAGCACAAAGATATTTCTCTTTGTTTTTATTTTTTCCAATGGTATGGTATTTTTTTATCTTTAAAATTGGGATAAAAAGCCAAATTAGACATTTAGAAGGAAAATTGATTATTTTCTTCTCAAGAAGATATTTTAATTCATTAATTTCCTTCTTATAACAATAATGTTTTTCATGTCTAGCATTCTTCCAATATGCACAAGTAGGCTTCTCCATTTTAGATTATTCCCCTTTGGAAGAGGAATTGTTATGTTCCTCTATGGAAGTAGATGTGGATTTTGTTATTCTTAGGCTTGTTCTTTTTCTTCTCTTTGCCACTAGAAGCCTTTTTATCCTTTACAATTAAGGTCTGTGATTTTAAAGAACTCAAGGTGCCTATTTTAATAAGCTAATATCATTCCCTAGTGAGTTTCATAGCAATATTATCAAAATAAGGCATCTTAAACTCACTCCCAAAGGTATTCTTTGAGTCATAGAAAGTAGATACAAACACTAAATATTCAAGTCCTAGCTTTGAGAGAACACTATTGTGTATATAAATTTTCAATTTTATAATCCTTTAATTGTGTTCTTAGTGACAAAGTCTTTTATATTGTCAAAATTACATGGATTAAGACTTATTAGCTCATTTTCCAATAAAATTCCTTGGTTTTCATTATTTTTCCCAAATAATTTTAGAAATGTATTCCATATAACCATAGATGTATCCAAGTATTCAATGTGAAACTACTAGACACACAATACAATTGAGAGGGGGGTGAATCAATTATACATTAAAAACTTAAACCCTCATTAACCATTAAACCCTTATTATCATTAGCAGAATGTAAACATGTGAAACATAAACACATTCAACACCATACACAAGAGAACACCATATTTGCATGGAAAACCCTAATCAGGGAAAAACCACGGTGAGGATTAACTCACATATATAATAATAGCAACACCAAATACAATAGGCTCATTTCCAAAAAGGCTCACTACCCAAAAGAGAATAATGGCTCAATACCAAGGGCTCACTACCCAAAGGACTCACTCTCTGAAAGAAATAAGAATAGAAGAAGACTATTATAGAGAGATTCACTATCTAAGAGTGAAATGAAAGATCCACCACTGCAACTCTATACCATCTACAACCTTTGGCTCACTGCCTCTAGCAACTTCAAGCACATTGAAAATGTAGACACCTTCTACTCATTGCATCTAGTAACCTTAGGCATTTAATCTCACACTCATATCACCACACTTGATTGCATTCACATCATACAATATTCACACATCTTCCACATAGATCCACACCCATCTCCAACAATTAACCTTTCTTATATACTGTCCACAACCTAAACAATCCTAATTAGGTTGGCATCAATGAAACATATACACCTCAAACATGCAACCCCAAAATATATCATCACCAAACACTTAATGTGATGAAAATAATTGAATCCATACCATGTCAATGGTTAACTAGGACCCAGATCTACGTTGACATGTTTTTTCATGCTTCCACAAATAGCAAATAGCCTTTGTAATTAATGTTATCATGCCAGGACAACCAAACATGTAATAACACTAACAAGCATCCATATACATGCTTCTCCAAATCCAAAATCAACATACAAACCACAAAGAAACACTTCATAGCATCCACACAATGTCCCAAAATATTCCAACATCATCAAAATATTCTACAACACTGCCACAAACACCTAAATCTGAGAACGTCGCCAGCTTGTGCTACTAACAACACTGCCACAGGTATGAAACATACTATATAACCTTGCAAAACACTTGAATACACACAACTCCAAGGGAAGGTAGACGTAGAAAATATTAGCACATTCCCAAATCCACAAGACAGAAAACCACAATGTAGAGAAATATGGAACAATCTCATTTATCCTTTTTTGTGCGTAACACACTGTCAAACACAACTTCCATTGTTGCATGATCCAAAACCTAAAAATATATATATAGCACCTCTAAACACCTTTGATCATCATATCCAAACTGCACAAGCATATATTCAACCATAAAGAAATGAAGAGCACAACACTAGACACACCATTGTCATAGTGCATACTCTCTCATTCAAATTTTCTCAAAAGCACTTGGAAACCAATTGAACTAGTTACATCAGTAACACAAAAAACACCTTCTCAACATATATGTAGAATCAAAAATTTCCCCATCTACAATACTTTCTCAACACCACACTAGATTTTGACATCAGTAGCAACACTAAAGGCAACATAGTGCACCATACTCACTGCTGACATCAATGACAACACTACAACAATCTTCCTAGCCATAATGAAGGTTAAAATTAATGTGACATCAAACCACAACACATCCACACTAGGGGTTGAACCATAACTCTTTCTCATGCAACACTCTTCAACAACCCCAAAAATATTCACACACTAGGGGTTGACATCAATGACAACACTAATGACAACACCAAAAATCTCCCCATTTATCATTGATGGCAACAACAACTCTTAAAAACCATCAACAAAAAAATAAACTCTACAAATCCAACACTCAAATAGGTCTTCCCCTAACTAGAAAATTCCTTAAAATTCTACCACTTTCTCAAACTTCACTCTCTCTTTCCTTTTCCTTCATTTTTCTCTCCCTTAAGGACTTTTTCAGACTTTATCTATGTTGAAATTACAAGACAACTAAGAGGGGGCTTGAATCAGTTGTACCATAAAACTTCAAAAACCCTCATTAACATTCAGATCCACTTTCATTCATTAAACCCTTAATCTATTATGATGAATTAGCATAAAAATCAAATAATGAAAATTAAAACAACTTAACACCATACACAAGAGAACACTAGATTTGCATGAAAAACCCAAGAATGGAAAAACCATGGTGAGGATTAGCTCATAATATAAGTAATATCAACACCGAATATAATAGGGCTCACTACCCAAAGAAGAAAGGCTCACTGTCAAAAGGTTCACTACTAGAATAGAAAAGAATATATAGAAGGAATGTTACACAAAGAAAAGCATCTCAATGCAATAGAGAATCCACCACAATGACATCAACACCTTCACAGTCTGATTGAATCATTTTTTCCACCTTCTTCTCACTATATCCAGTAAAATAACACATGAAAGATCACACTGCATTACTCAATTTCACACTCTAACACACTACACTTTGCATCATTCACATCTCTCACATCTATCTTTTTATCCTTCAACAAATCAACTCATACTTATACCAACTTCAACCTTGAAACTCTTCTCCAAGGTTTACTATGCACATCAACTATGAAAATTCAAATTAAGCCAACACCAAAACACTTCCATGGTGCATAGAAGTGAAAGAAAACCACATCACACCTTAGTTGGGACCCAAATCAACAACACCATGCTATAACATGCTTCTATAAACAATAATTATCCATCACATGTATTATAAACACTAGGTCAATTGTCACCCATGCAAACACCATTAAAATTTTAAGTACATGCTTCCTCAAACCCAAGGACGTCTTGTGAACCACACACCATGCTCAAAAATTATCTAGAATATTTCACAAAATACCTTGAAATCCAAGAACTCCTTCACAACAACATTCACCTGAAGAATGTACACACCCAGTACATCCAGACTACTTTGCCATACACTGTTACTGAAGAAACATACTTCCAAAGCACTAAACCTCAAACTAGATTGACCAAACAAAGGTACCAACACTAGCAACACTCCTTTATATTCATGATACCTTAAACCACTCTACAGAGAAACGTGCAGAAAAGACATTTCTCCCAAACACCTTTACAATGCATAGTTCACACACTGGTGAACACAACTTCTTTTGTACAATGATCCAACACACTAAATTTTGAATATAACACCACTGCACATATCTGATCAACATATCCAAATTCCATAGGAATATATTCCACCTAGAATAAATGTGGAGCAACACAAGAGCACAGCTCTGCAACCCAGAACACCATTGCAACACATTGTTTCCTCTTTTTATCAAATTTTTTCAAAATCACTTGGAAACAAAGCACCAAAGACACATCCTCATCATCTTTAGTACTTCCTCATCCATAGACAAAATATTATTGAAGAAACACTAGAGGTTGACACCAATAGATTTACTAATGAAAACATAATGCAACTAATCAAAGCATGGATATCATCAACCGCTCATACTCACAACAATCTTACCCAATAATAGACATCAATGACAACATAGGCTTGTTGACATCAATGAAAACACCAACTTCTCATACTTGTATCAATGGAAAAGAGAAACCATCTCTCCCTTTGACATCACTTGAAAGATTCACATTAGGCAACACTAGCACACTACTTTCTCAATACTAGTCACTTACTCCTACTTCCTCTCCACGGTTCTCTCTTTACTGCTCTCTCCCCCTAAGAGACACAATATATGATCCCCTGAGAGGTAGCCTCATTATTCTAGGACCAAGAATATATCTTGAAATTCTCACCTAGACAGATGCACACTCTTATGCATCTAATCGAAAAGAGGGGCAATAACCCCTAACTTCTGCTAGAGATACTCAAATGTATCTTTTGGAACAGTATGCAACTTGATCCTTTGTAGGAACATACTCTAGCTTCACCTCATTCTTTGAAACTTTCTCTCTTAGAAAGTGATATCGGATAGAGTTATTATTTGTCCTTGAATGCACTACCGAGTTTTTTAAAATAATGATAGCACATTTATTATCACACAAGATAGAAATAGGTTCATCATATGACACTGTAATATCCTTCAATGTCTACTTCATCCACAACACTTGATTACAACATGATGCTGCTATAATATATTTTTCCTCTTTGGTAGATAATGACACTAAATCCTACTTCTTACTCAACCAAGAAACTAACTTGCTTCCAAGAAAGAAAGCACCTCCATTTGTACTTTTTTCATCTACACAACCTACCCAATCTACATCTATATATACATTCAAAGAGAAATCAGTACCCCTGGGATTCCATAGACCGAAATCTGGAGTGCCCTTCAAGTATCTAGATATCCTTTTAATTACTACCACATGTGATTCTTTGGGATCTTGTTTAAATATGCATGATATCTGGTCTAGTAGCAATAAGATATAGTAGTCCACTAGTTGTTGATCTATTCTTTCTCTGATCTATCTTAGGAGATTCATCACTTTTTCTCAACTTGTAACCAATAACCATGGAAGTACACATTGGTTTAGAATCCTCCTTTCCAAACTTCTTCAACACGTCCTTGAAATAATTTGACTATATCATCAAAATACACAACCACAATTAGGATCCAATCTCCTTCAACCTTGAAGTAAAGATTGTTATTTGCAATACCCTTTTTGAATCCTTGCAGCAACAAGTATCTATCCAATCTTGCATATCAAGCTCTAGGAGCTTTTTTGAGTCCATACAATGCCTTTTTCAACCTACGTCAAACCATATTAGCATATTTTGATATTGAAAAACCTTTTGGTTGTTCAATTTAAACCTCTTCTTTTAACTCACCATTTAAAAAGGTAGACTTGACATCCATCTAATACACCTTGAATTTTGTATGTGATGAAAAATCCAAAAAACATTCTAATGGCTTCCATTCTTTCAACCGGAGCAAAATTATCTTCAAAACCTATTCCTTCCACTTGTGAGTGGCTCTTAAACATAGGTCTAGTCTTATTTCTAACAATATTTCCATCCTCATTTAGTTTTTTCTTGAAGACCCATTTAGTTCCTATCACATTTTTTTTTTATGGTCTTGGGACCAATTCCCAAGTTTGATTCTTCTTAATTTGTCTCAACTCTTCTTTCATAGCTTTGATCCATTTCTCATCCTTGCATGCTTCAATCACTATTTTAAGTTCTACCTCTAAAACTAAATAAAATTTTACCTGTTCCTTTGTCGTAGCATCTTTTCTCCTTAACAACACACCTTTTCTCTTATCTTCAATGATTTTATCTTTAGAATGATTCTTCTACACATAATTAGGATTCTTACGGATCTTTTTTAAAGATTTTTCCTCTTCAATTGTCATCTCATTTTCTTTATCTTCTTTCTTTTATTCTTCACTACAAGGGGGCTCATCATATTCATATTCTTCTATAAACATGGAACTTTGATGTGCTTCTTCATCTACTTTGACAATTGCACTTCCAACAATCTTCTTCAACCATTTTTTATAGCATCTATATGCCTTGATCTTTGTAGAATATCCAAGGAAGATTCCTTCATCAGATCTTGTGTCAAATTTTCTTAAGTTTTCTTCATCTCTTCTGATATAGAAATTTCTTCAAAGAACTCTAAAATATTTCATAGTAGGAGGTTTTCCATACCATAACTCATAAGAAATATTTGAACAGTTCACTCTTTCTTTCCCTTTGTTAAGTATGTATATTGCAACTTATGAATTTCTTCTTTCTATTAGACTTTCAGTAGATTTTGTTCCTTCATCATAGTTATTTCTTCTTCTTGAAATGTCATGTTCTTCCTCTTCACAACTCCATTTTGTTGAGGAGTCCTATGAGTTGATAGTTGTCTCTTTATTCCATGATCTTCATAAACTCTATTAAACTCATTAGAGGTGAACTCACCACCTTTTTTAGACCTCAAGAACCTAATTTTCAAATTCATTTCATTCTCAAACATAGATTTAAAGGCTTTAAACTTGTCTAGAGATTATTTTTTTTAGAAATTTCACCCAAGTCATTCCAGAATAATCATCAATTAACAACATAAGATACCTATCACTTTGAGAGATTCTTATTCTAGTAGGTCCACATAGGTCTATATGCACCAACTCCAAAGGTCATACAGTAGAATGTTCTTTGGTTCTAAACCTCTTCTTTGTTTTCTTTCCAAATTGGTACTCTTTGTAGATTGCATTGATAGTGTTTTTAATTTTGGGTAGATCCCTCACAGCATCAATAGAACTAATCTTTACTAGACTATTAAAGTTAATGTGACCCATTCTTATGTGTTATAGATATCTTTCATTTATTTGAGACATAAAGCACTTAACACCACCACCTTTGAGCTAATAAAAATTTCCTTTAGTCCTTGTACCTATTGAAACCAAGGTTTTGGAGATTCCTTTTTTAATTTCACAACCATCAACTTGAAACACTAAATTTTATCCTTTTCTACACATTTATCCTACATTGAGAAGATTATCTTGGAGACCCTTGACATAAAGAACATTATCTATTTTATGCTTGTCATCAAAACTAATCGAACATTTTTCATAGATCTTAGCAAATGTATCATCACCAAACCTAACAAGACCACCATCATAATTTTGAAGTTTAGCAAACTTACTCTTGTCACCTGTCATATGATTTGAGCATCCACTATCAATTAACCAATGATTCCTCTCCTCTCTTGTATGAAAATCAATCAACATAGTTCCTTCAATATTGTGACCTATTTTCAATGCACTTTCCTTCACACGTCTTTCAAGATTAATAGAATTAGTTCCAACATTTAGAGCCATGAACAAGCATTCATCACTATCCTCATCAGGATATTTTGATTCCTCATCATCAGACACACCATTGTCCTTTTCAACATAATAACTCTTCTTGATAGATTTACCTTTATGATCCTTATGTTTGTCATTTGCAACTTTGATTGGACATTTAGAAGCATAATGAACTATCTTTCCACAATTGAAACACTTAAATGGTACAACTTACCTTTCTATTTTCTAGTGCATGTTTCCAATCTCCTTACAAAATTTGCTTCCACCTCATGAAGATCATCAAGATTTGATTCATCATCCTTCTCTACCCTGTTGAATTTAAAGGAATTTTCTTTCTTTGTAGCATCTTGACCAAACTCTCTCAATTCATAAGAAAATAAAGAACCAAACATCTAATCTCTAGAATATTGATCTAAATTTTGAGCTTTCTCAATAGCAAAAACTTAGAACTATAATTTTTAGGAAGAGTTTTCAATACCTTTTTTACAACTTCACTCTCTTCTAGCTTATGACCAATACCATTGATGAGACAAAAACTTTAGAACTATAATTTTTAGGAAGAGTTTTCAATACCTTTTTTACAACTTCACTGTCTTCCATCTTACCACCAAGACCATTGATGAGATTGAAAACTTCATCCACACACCCCATTCGAGGAAAAAGACCCTCCAATAAGAGAGAGGAAGAGAGACCATGTATCCCCCCTCATTGTAGAGTCTCATGAAATTATGGTACATGTTCAACACTGAATGTTGAAGATGATCTAAGATTGTCAAATAATTTTCCTCCCCTTAGGAAAAACAAGACCAAGATGGTATGCAGGATTTATTCCCATTCATAAAAGGAATATGTAGGAATAAGGATGATGTGGGATGTATCTAAAGAATTCTAAAGTTTCTCCATGTCAATGTCAAAAGGTGTCACCCTTCAAATAGGTGTTCTAGGCCACACTATAGAATATGACAATCTAGAATCTCCTAGAAATGATATTGGCCAAAAGAATCCATACTTGATTATTTTAGCCAATATTCAGAGGAGGCTTCTTTATCTTCAAAAGAGGTATCTCCTCTGAAGACAAAGAAGCCTCCTCCAAATATTGGCCAAAATAATCCACACTCATGTCAAACTATAAAGTATGATCATGTAGAGAATAAACAAGAGGGTCAGAGTATTCCCTCACAACAATTGAAGAAGGATCATCTCCATCAAAGATAATATGAATGCACTCAATGGCATCTCCCAAATATAAAATACAGGACACAAAATAAACCAGCAATAGTTGTCAAGTACTCATCCCAAGTAGCCATCTCTAGAAGATAATGAATTTCTTGTTGCATTGAATCACAAGGAGCCAAAATTGTGGCAAAACAAGCATCCTTAGGTACAATAGTAGATGAAGGCTCGATGAGATCTCAATGCATGTCATTCAACTACAATTATCATCCCCCATTGTGTCCTCAACATATAATGAATTAAGAACACTAGATGATTCGGTTTATGTTGGTTCAAAGGAAATAGAAAAACCGATGCCAATTGGTAATGCAAAGTTGTTGCAACTAATGAAGTTCATAAAGAAGCTTCAAATCATCAATTTATTTTAGCAAGCATTCATCTATTTTATGTTGTTTCTTCACATTGTAATCACATTTTTGTTTCATGCATTAAAGGACATGATTACAACTAGAAAAAAGATTCAAGATTACCACCCCCCCAAAATTAAGCAACCAAGAAGCCCCCTAGCAATATATGAGGTTGGAACTTTATGCTTAGTGCTATTACAAGTGTCACTTTCCAAAAATAGTGAAGTAGACTTGATCTTAGTGCTTACAAATGCCAAATTTGGCCAAAAGCTCAAAGAATTTTTTTTACATAGAATGGGATCAATATGATCACACCACTAAAAATACTCAAAAAATTATGTACTTTCAAAAAAGCACTCAAAAATGTTATCCTAGGAGCAATAATGGAGCCCCAAAAGTTCCTTAAACAAGAACGCCTTAGCAACACCTGTAAGAATATACGATTTCTGGAAAAAACTAGGAACCAAAATCAAAAACCAATTGCACCACTACAAATAGCATTAAATTATACCCCAAATAAAAAAAAATCTCAAAATAAGGAAGTTGGATGATTGAGTTATGGCCATTTGAAGTCAGACTACAAAATCAAAATTATTGATGAAGAGGGGGAGGAATTAGAGCAACCTGTTGATGGTCATTTGGCTGTAAAATTTAACATAGTTGCATATGACAATCATTTGACTATCAAATTGATGATAGCAGCTTTGATAGTCATTTTTCCATCAAATTTAACATAGTATTTGTGATGGTTGTTTGGACGTTAAATTTAAGATAGTCAATCGAAATTTTAAAAATTACCAATTTTTTATGATGCCAAAAATAAAGTGTTGTATATGAAAGTAGGGGTTTTTGGGCCTTCTAAGCACAATGTAAAGGCCAATTTTTACCCAAAATGCTCCAAAATGATGGATCCTTTCTAGATATGGCAATGAACCTTCAACTTGAAACCCTTGTAGATCAATTAAAATATAACAAAATTTAGCGAAACGAAAGGGAAACCTAACTTTCTATGGCACCTTAGATTCAACAGTGAGGTCTTCGAAACCTCCAATTGCACCTAGAAGAATTTTCAAGCCAAGATTGATCCCTAAAATCTAGGAAGAATTCTATAGCACTAAAGCTTTGATACCATGTAGGAGTTAATGGTGAACTCCTCAACACCCCAAGATCACCTGCAAGAAAAATATAATTTCCACGAGATAAATGGAAAAATACCATGTTGTGATTATGGATGTTGTTGCAAGTATGAGAATTTGGTGTTGTCATTGATGTCAACAAACTTATGTGTTGTCATTGGTGTCAATTGTATGAGCAGGAGGTTGTTGAAAGAGTGTGAGTATCTGGTATTGAGTTGATGTTGTCTCCGATGATGCTTTGATTAGTTGCATTGCGTTGTCATTAGTAAGCTATTGATGTCAACCTAAAGTGTTGCTTTAATGAGATTTTGTTTAT
Source organism: Sequoiadendron giganteum (assembly GCA_007115665.2). Taxonomy (NCBI): domain Eukaryota; kingdom Viridiplantae; phylum Streptophyta; class Pinopsida; order Cupressales; family Cupressaceae; genus Sequoiadendron; species Sequoiadendron giganteum. Next base: position 41,884,652 of record CM021108.1, read on the forward strand.
GGATGTATGGTTGAGTTTATATGTTGTAGTTGTCTTGGTGGTGATGAGGAAGTCTTTAAGATGTGTCTTTGGTGCTTGGTTTCCAAGTGCTTTGGAGAAAATTTGAATAAAACAAGGAAACAATGTGTTGAAGTGGTGTTCTATGTTACAGATTTGTGTTCTGGTTTGGCTCTGCATTTCTTCTATATTGAAGATCTACTTGTGTGGTTTTGATATTTTGATCAAAAAAATTTAGATATGTTGCATTCATAATTTGGTGTGTTGAATCATTGTGCAAAGGAAGTTATGTTCACCAATGTGTAAACTATGTATTGCAGAGGTGTTTGGGAGATTTTTTTTTACTCTGCATTTCTTTGTAAAGTGGTTTTATGTCTTGCAAATCTAGAAGGGTGTTGATAGTGTTTGTATCTTTCTTCAATTGAATTTATTTGAGTTTTGGTACTTTAGAAGTTAGTTTCTTGAGTTACGGTGTATGAAAGAGTTATTTGAGTGTAGTGAGTGTGTACATTCTTCAAGTGAAAGTTGTTGTGAAGGAATTTTTTGGATTTTAGGATATTTCAAAAATATTATGGATTTTGTTCAAGCATGGTTTGTTTTCTACATTACTTGTACAAAATCATCTCATTTAGGAATATTCAGTACTCAAAATTCCTTGTGAATCTTACAAGTAATGCAAAAGTTGAGACTACTTTTTAAGGTTGGAAAATCATAGAAGATTGTGGAATCAGATTAGGAGGATCTTGATGATGTGGAAGATAACTTTGTGAGAAGAATTAAAAATGCAACTGTAAAGTACAGAGGTAAGTTATCTTTCAAATGTTTCAGTTGTGGAAAGATAGGTCATTATTCTTCAAGATGTCCAAATAGAGCTTTGAATGACAAAAATAAGGAAAACAAACGTAAGATGATAAAGGAAATTTATTATGTTAGAGAAGATGCAAGTATATCTGATGATGAATCTAATTATGGGGATGATGAGGATGGTGAATGATTGGTCATTTCTTTAAAAGATGAAACTAATTCTGCTAACTTTGAGAGATGTGTGAAGGAAAGGGCTTCGAAAGAAAGTTCTAATTCGGAAGGCACTTTGGTGTCTACTTTTCATGCTAGACATGAGAAGAGCTACTGGATCATTGATAGTGGATGCTCTAATCATATGACCAGTGATAAGATTAAGTTTATCAAATTTGAAAAATATGGAGGACTTGTTAGGTTTGATGATGATACATCTGCTAGGATATGTGGAAAAGTTTCTTGAATCAGTTTTCATGGCAAGCATAATACTGATGATGTTCTTTATGTTAAGGATTTAAGACATAACCTCTTGAGTTTTGGAAAAATGTGTAGCAAAGGATACAATCTTATGTTTTAGGATGATGGTTGTGAGATCAGAAAAGGCTTTGAAACTATGATTTTTGTTGGAAGAAGGAAAGATGGGAATTTCTATCAGCTCAAAGGTGTTTATGGTTATTGTTTCATTGCTCAAATCAATGAGAGTTGGCTATGGAATAGAAGAATTTGTCACATCAATTTTGATAGCCTAGTGAGAATAAGTTCAATTCAAGTTGTGAGAGATTTTCCAAAGATTACAAAGTCTATCAATGTTGTCACAAGCAATGTCAAGTTGGAAAGTAAAAAAGAAGTTTTTAAGTCAAAGAACAATCTTCTACCAGACTGTTGGAATTGGTGCATACATATCTTTGTGGTCTTACCAAATTAATAAGTCTTCAAGGTGACAAGTATTTCATGCTATTGATTGATGATTATTCGAGAATGACATGGGTTAATTTTCTCAAAGAAAAATCATAAGCTCTAGATAAGTTTAAAGAATTCAAAGTTATGGTTGAGAATGAAATAAATATGAAAATAAAATGCTTGATTTTTGACAGAGGTGGAGAGTTCACCTCCAATGAGTTCAATATCTTTTGTGAGAATTATGGAATAAAGAGGCATTTATTTGCCCCTAGGACCCTTCAACAGAATGGAGTGGTTCAAAGAAAGAATAAGATTGTTCTAGAAGTTGCAAGGACAATGATGAAAGAAGCAAATCTAGTAGAAGTCTATTGGAGAGAATAAATTCATACTCTTATTTACATACTTAACAGAGTAGAAGAAAAATAAAATAGTACAAAGACTCCCTATGAGTTATGGTATGGAAGGATTCCTATTATCAAATACTTAAGAGTGTTTGGAAGAAAATGCTATATTAGAAGAGATAAAGAAAACTTAGGAAAGTTTGATGCAAGGTCTGATGAAGGTATCTTCCTTGGATATTCTACTAGAAGAAAAGCTTACATGTGCTACAACAAGAGGATAAGAAATATTTTTGGGAGTGCAAGTGTCAAGGTTGATGAAGACCTATAGAAGAATTTAGTGGTGATAGATGGATATGAATCAGATGAGTCTACTTGTAGATAAGAAGTATACATAGAAAAATCAGAAGGATTTCAGTTATTAGATAAATTGGATATGGTTTGAAAATTGTAGGAGGAATTATATGGATTGAATCAAGCTCCCAGAGCTTGGTATGTAAGGTTAGATAGGTACTTGTTACAACAAGGATTCAATAAAGGTACCGCAGATAGCAATCTCTATTTCAAAGTTGAAAAATATCAAATCTTGATTATGGTTGTGTATGTTGATGACATAATTTTTGGAGGAAATGAAGCTATGTGTAAGAAAAAATTTGAAGAGATGCAGAAAGAATTTGAAATGTCAATATTTGGGGAGATGAAATTCTTCCTTGGGAACCAAAACAACCAGAAAAATAAATTTATTTTCATTTCACAATCAAATTATGTCAAGGAAATGTTGAAGAAGTTCAGAATGGAAGATTCTAAACCAATATGTATCCCTATGGTTACTGGTTGCAAGATGAGCAAGAATGATGAATCACCTAAGGATAATCAGAGAAAGTATAGATCAATGATTGGAGGACTATCATATCTAACTATTACTAGACCGTATATCATGCATGCAGTTTGTCTTGTGGCTAGATTTCAAGAAGAACCTAGAGAGCCACATGTTGCAGCAGTAAAGAGGATATTTAGATACTTGAAGGGCACTTTGGATCATGGCTTGTGGTATCCAAAGGACACTGACTTCACTTTGAATTCTTACATATATTCATATTGGTTTGGTTGCATAAATGATAGGAAAAGTACAAGTGATGGTGCATTCGTTCTTGGATGCAAATTGGTTTCATGGCTAAGCAAGAAATAAGATTCAGTGTCATTATCTACTATAGAGGCATAATATATTGTAGCAACATCTTGTTGCACACAAGTTTTGTAGATGAGAAAAACATTAAAGCATATCAAAATGTTTTATGATGAACAAATTTCTATCTTTTGTGAAATAAAAGTGTTATCAATATATCAAATAATTTGGCAATGCATTCAAGGACAAAGCATATCTCAATCTGGTATTGCTTTTTGAGAGAGAAGGTTGTAGAGAATGAAGTGAAGCTTGAATATGTGCCTGCAAAAGATCAGTTTGTTAACATATTCACAAATTGTCTTCCTAAGGATACTTTTGAGTATCTCTAGGAGAATTTGGGGTTTATTACCGCTCCTTTGAACTAGATGCATAAGGAGATGTATCAGTCCAGTTGATGTCAAGCTTCCTTAGGGATCAAGTTAAGACAAAAGGCCCAAATTATATTCAAACATATAAATAATACAAAGAACCCTAATAAACACACCTACACTATACAATCACCTAATAGAATCTATCAAAACCATCAGTAAAGTTCTAACGCATTCCTAGACCCTATTTCCCTTACTAGGTGACCTAGGAGCTTGTAGCCTTTCACAAAGGCCTTTTTCTACCATAACTCCCTCCATACACCTAATAATGAAGATATGAGACCTAATTTGCAAACCATTTTGGCCCTTACTAAACATATGCAAAAATTATATTGGGTTGTTTTGTACGGAATAAGTAAAAAATGGACTGTTACAATCAAATTAAGCCTTTTTTTTGGGACTATAATGGAACAACAAATATTAAATGGATTATTCAGGTCTTAAAATTCATAGGGAAGGTGTATTTAGGAATTTATAACATAATTTAACATTCCCTGGTCTTGAACATTCCTAAAATAGAAGAATTTACACTAAAACAATCAAACTACCATGTAAAAGCTAGGAAATCAAGGGCTTTGTGAAAAAAGGAACTTTCACATATGAGAAAATCATTAAACTTGGAACATATTCCCATACACCAATAAGCATCAAGAATACAAAATTTGGGAAAATTTGGGCAATAGAAACAAAATTTAAACATATGCCCTAGTTTGAGGCCAAAAAATGCATAATTAGGCCTAAAATCATAAAACTGAGTGTCAAGACCTCAAATTAAAAAAATTAGCATTTTTTTGACCTTGCTAAAGTGTCTAAACCCTCAAAGAGGTGAAAGGATTGCTCAAAATTACTGCTGTCAAATTTTAGCTTGATGTCCTTTGTTTTTTTGAAGAAATGGTTGTTTCCCTATGTTTAACTCGTCAAAATCCTCTCTTAAAGTCACTCAACTAACCCTAAAGAATCTCAACAGCATGTTAGGAAGGGAAAATCAGTTAGATATAATTGTCGCACACCTATCTAACTCCCTTTCCACCTCATTTACATGATAAAAAGGATTTATGGCCTTATTTAGTTCATAACCATTCTAACTTCACTTCTACCACCCATTTACAAGCCTTTTTAATGACATTCACACAAATTTGACATTTGAACTACACACAAATGAAGGGAAACAAACTTAGAAAATACCTAGAAACCTAAATCTTATGTTAATATTATTTTCTATATCCTAGCTAGCAGTGATGCTCCTGCATCATACTACCAAGGAACAAAAAAGTTGCCTTCATTTGTTGTTGTTGTTGTTATTGTGCATCAATTTTTCCACAGTTGTGCCTAGTTTAATGATGTCACCTTTACTCATCCATGTTGATTCTTCAGCTTCCTGACTCTCCTATTTGACCAAATAATAAAATTATTCTTTGTCCCTTATTTTTTTGGCCACCTTCTTGTCCAAAATTGCCTCAGGTTGCTTTGGTGTCTCCCTGGCCAACTGTTGCTCCCATTCAATGAAATAATCTTCACCTATTTCTAGCACTTGGACTATTTGTTCTTCACCTAATTAAGGGTATAGATCTGCAAGATTGAAGATAGGGGAAATTCCAATATATTTTGGAAGTTCTATCTCATATGCATTACTAGAAAACTTCCTTAGTATCCTAAAAGGACCACTATTTTTAACTTTTAGCTTCTTGTACTCACCCTTTGGAATCCTTTCTTTTATAAGATGAGAAAGAACAAGATCGCCAACATTAAAACTGACCTCCTTCCTCTTCTAATCAGCTCTCTTCTTGTACTTGATGGTGTTCTCTTCAAGCTTCTTCTTCACCTATTCATGCAAGTCTTGCATCGCACTTGCAAATTATTCACCACCAGCACTTCTTGTCTCCATTTTACCCAAAATTATTAGCTCATACACTCCTCTAGGATGCATACGATACATGATTTGAAAAGGACTCATACCTTTACGTATATTAGGTGATTCATTGTATGCAAATTCTACTTGTGCAAGTGCCAAATCCCACTATTTGGATGCATATTCATCAAGCTCCTCAAGATGTTTCCAAGGCTTCTATGGAAAAAAAAAATTACCGTCAATCTAAGGATGGTAAGCTGAACTGAAACTCATATTGGTGCCCAACCTCTTCCATAAATTCCTCCAAAATTTTCCTGCAAATTTAGTGTCTCTATCAAAGACAATGCTCCTAGGAAGTCCACGTAATCTAACTTTGTCCTTGAAAAACAAGTTTGCAATGTTAGTAGCATCACTTTTATTTTTACATGGAATGAAATGAACCATCTTAGCAAACCTATCAACTACCACAAATATTGAATCATGCCCCTTCTGATTTCCTAGTAGACCAAGTACAAAGCCCATACTTACTAAATTCCTAGCCTATTGGGGATTGGCAATAGCTGATACAAACCTGCATTTTGGCTAGTCCCTTTGGCATGTTGACATACTTTACATCTTTCTACAAACCTATTAACATCATAGCTCATACCTAGCCAATAATAGTGTGCATTCAATTGAGCTAATGTCTTATTTTGTCAAAAATTCCCTACCAAGATGTCACTATGTTTTTCCTTCAACAAATTCTCTCTCATGGAGCTTCTTAGAATGAAAATTTGGCTGCCCTTGAACAACATATCCTCTTTTATCTTGAAATCCATCCAAGGACTTCTATCCCTGCTAAGAGGGTTATGTCATGGTTCATATGCCTCCTTTAATTCTACATCTTCCTTGTACATCTCTTTCAAGTTTTCAAATCCCAATATGCTCACCTGAGACCCCTACATGATCAAACTCCTTCTACTCAAATCATTTGAAAAAAATTTAGATTAATCACTCTTATGCTTGATAAAAAAAGTAAAACTTTACAAAGATTCAATTCATTTGATATGCCTTTGACTCAACTTATGTTGACTACTTATAAATTGTAAATCATGATTATCTGTGAACAAAAAAACTCCTTAGGCATGAGATTATGCCTTCATTTCTTCAAAGATTTTATGATATCATAGAACTCCTAATCATAATTTGAATACCGCTTCTTCGCATCGTTCAGTTTTTCACTAAAGTAAGCAATAGGATTTCCATCTTGGTTCAAAACAACACCTATAGCAGTCCCACTAACATCACATTCAACTTGAAAAAGCTTAGTAAAATCAAGAAAAGACAAGATAGGTTCCTTTGTTATCTTCTTCTTAAGAATCTGAAAACTCTCTTAGTCTAATGGAATGTCTTCTTATCTCCTTTAATTATATCTACTAATGGAGCACAAATCCCACTTAAATTCCTTATGAATTTTCTATAGAAGCCAGCAAAACCATGGAAGCTTCTCACCTCAAAGATACTCTTAGAAGTAGGCCATTCAATGATTGTCTTTATCTTCTCCTTGTCCATCTTCAATCCTTCTTGTGAGATCACAAACCCCATGTAGATCAATTTTGTCTTCAAGAAAGTACACTTCTTAAGATTGATTAGTAGCTTCTCTTAATGCAACTTTTCTAATACCATTATTAAATGCCTAAGACGCTCTTCCTTTGATTGACTATATACCAATATATCATCAAAATATACTATAACAAACTTACTTGTGAAATCTTTAAGCACCACATTCATAAGCCTCATGAAAGTACTTGGAGTGTTGTTTAAGACAAATGGCATAACTAGCCATTCACAAAGCTCATGATTTTTCATAAAGGTTTTTTTCCACTCATTTCCCTCTCTAATTCTAATTTGATGATAGCCACTTTTCAATTCTATCTTAGAAAAATACTTGGCTCTACTCAAACAATCCAAAAAATCATCAATTCTTGGCAAAGAGAATCTATACCTGATAGTAATTTTTTTGATTGCTCTAGAATCTATGCACATTCTCCAACCTCCATCCTTATTAGGACTCAAAACTATTGGAACAGCACAAGGAATTAAACTTTCCCTTATTAATCCTTTCTCCAACAATTCTTGCACGTGTTTCTTGATTTCTTCATTCTCCTTTCAAGTCATCCTGGAAATTGTCTTATTTGGAAGGTTTGGTCCTAGAATCAATTCTATATGACGGTAGATTCTTCTCAATCAAGGTAAATTATTAGGTAGATCATCCACTACTACGTATACATACTCATCCAACATATCTTGGATTTCTCGATTCAAATCAATCAACTTTCTACTAGTGACTACACTTTTAGGCTTTCCTATCAAAGAAAAGTTTACCTATTCCTTCATTTGGTATAAGAACTCTTTACCACTCATTAGCAGCACTTTTGAGCTTGTTTCAAAATCATAATGTTCTTCCAAGAGTGTAAGAGTATGATTTCTTCCATCTTTCTCAAAAGTGTAAGTAGTATGCCTCCTAGCATGCATAGCCTTCCTATCATATTACCAAGGTCTCCCAAGAAGAATATGACAAACATCCATGGGCATGAAATTGTGCACCACTTGATCTTTGTAGGTTCATATTTCGAAATCCACCTTGCATTGTTCATTAACCAAGAGCTAATGTGCATATGGTTAGAGAGTACACTAAGAAAATTGAGAAAGCATGAATCAATTTATAGTTATTTTATGATCATTATGCTTTGAATGTAGAGGTTTCTCTTGAAACCCTAGTTTCATGAAAATGTTACTACATTGTGAGATGGAGATGGAGATTGCTAGACTCATTTTGTTTCAAATATAATGATTGCTTTGTTCTGTAAAGAGAGGTTTCTTTTGAAACCATATACTGTAGATGATTGATAAAATATATTCTTGAAATATTTAATGAGTTGTAAGCAGAAGTTTGTGCTTAAAATATTATTGCAAAAAGACAGTGAATAAGGTCAATGTATTGTGTGTGTTCTAGACTTAAATTCAAATGGATTTTAGAGGACATGAAATGAATTAAGGTTGTAAGCTGATATGAGCATTAGATAAATAGAGTAATCCTCTGTCATTTAATTTTTATCTTGATTGTTGATCAGTTCTTTATGCCAGTGAGGCAAGTGTATTTTCTAGTGAGGCAGTTGTATGTTTCCAATGAGGCATTTTTGTAGTTAGTGGGGCTTTTCTAGTGAGGCATAAAAAAATAGCCAATGAGGCTCTGTAATCAGTGGGAATTTATTAAGCCAATGAGAAGTTTTCCTAAGTGTTTTTTATCCCTATGAGGATTTTCCACTCATAAAACATTGTGCTATGGTTTCTCATTACTTGTGGTCTATTTGGTTTTAATGTACAAAATATTCAGTCTTGTGTACCTTTCAACATATAGTCTTCATGTTCAGATATTTAATCTTGTGTATCCATTAGCTTTCAAGTTTTCATGGTGTCCTAAGCTATTATTTTCTTCATGATTAATCAAACTTGACATCTTTTCATACATGATATGTTTATACACTTTATTATTTGAAGTTTGAAAGCTTTACAAGCATGTTGTTTTGATCAAGCCTAAAATTTATATTTCATATATTCAATATTGTGAAAAGGGAATTTCAATTCAGTTCAAATTTTTCATACCACTGATTCACACCCGCCCCCCTCTCTGTGGTATTGTACTCCAACAAGTGGTATCAAATCCATACCCTTGCCAAAATTTTAATCAACTTAGGGGATTCCTAGTGGAGTACTTGAAATGGCTAATCAAGAAGGTCTTTCTACTTCTAGAGCACGATTATTTGATGGTACTGGCTATGCGTTTTGGAAATTTAGAATGAAATGTCATATAACTTCTCTTGGTTATGAGATTTGGTATGCTATTGAAAATGAATACACTTCCATAGCAGCACCCTCTACTACAAATGAGAAAAAAGCATATGAATGCGATGCTAGGGTTGCAAATTCTATTTGCTATTGTCTAACTAATGATGTGCTTGTTAAAATTATGGACTATAAAAGTGTGAATTCTATTTGGGATAAACTATCTAGTATTTACGAGGGTGATGAAAAAGTTAAAGAAGCTAAATTACAAACTTTCAGATCCAAGTTTGAAGGCTTAAAGATGATCAAGGAAGAGAAGGTAGTTGATTACCTTCTAAGAGTCCAATAAATTGATAACTCAATTTGTGGTCTTGGTGAAACTTTAGAAGAAAGTGTAGTTGTTAAAAATGTGTTAAGGTCATTGACACCTAAATATAATCCTAAAATCTAAGTTGTAGAATAGAGAGATTTGAAAAAACTCACTTTAGATGAACTACATGGTGTCTTTACAGCCTATCAAATGATAATGTGTCCTGAAAATCCCACTACCAAAGAAGTTGCCTTTAAGTTTGTGAAAAAGGATAATGACATAAACTCTAATTCAAAGAAGTTGGATGACAATGAGTCTGATCTTGTGAGTAAACTGAAAAGAGGATCAGGTAGGTATAAAGGGAAGCTACCTTTTAAATGTTTTAACTATGGAAAGATCAAGCATTATGCTACTCAGTGCTCTAATAACGACCCAAACAGTGATGAGGAAGATAGTAGAAAACAGGGAAAGAAAAAATAGTACAATTTCAAAAAGAAAATGTTCTTAAAAAGAAGAAAAGTATGTTTGTTGATGTAAAAAACAGTGGTACAGATGCATCCATTGAAAAGGAGAAGAAACCTTGTTTATGAAAATAATTAGTCCAAATCAAAATCATAATGAAGAAGTTCCAAATCAATCTGAACTTGAGGTAGATTTTGAGGGTGAGCTGAGAAGTGCTCTAGGTGAAATTAAGAAACTCAAAAAGGAGGCTATGATACAGCAAAATCAGATTCAAAAATACATTGAAAACCTGGTAAGTAAGGTGAATAACTCTGAAAAATGTAAATTACTAATCTGAAACTTCAAATTGAAATTCTAGAAGATACTAAAATGAAATTAGAAATTAAAGAAAAAGAATGTTGCACTTTAGAGGCAAAAATTGTTGACTTGAGGAAAGAGCTTGTCATGTGTGATAGTAGTAAAAAATTGGAAGATCTTATAGGTAACCAAATATATCATAAAGATAAAACTGGTCTAAGGTTTATGGAAGGCCAATGCTCTCATTATGTTGAATCTCAACATGCCATTGTTACAAATAAATGTTTTTTGAAACCATCAATTGAAAAAAGGAATATCCAATCAAGAAGTAATCTAATTTTCTTTGGCTATTGCTTTTATTGTAAATAATACAGGCATAAGGCAAGTGAATGTAGGGTTATGTCTAAAAGGAGCTCAAGCTCTCAAAATGATAAACTCTTTTAGACACAGCAAAAGAAAACTAACACTCTTTCCAAGACAAATGTTGGTAAAACAAAGTTAATTTGGAATCCAAAGAGGGTTGATGAATAGATAGGAAATATACTTGATCAAACAGTCCTATATGCCAAGAAGAAAGAGTTGTGGTTTGTAGACAGTGGATGCTCTAACCACATGACAAGGGATAAAAGCAACTTTATCAAATTTTAATATTGTGATGGTAGCTAAGTGTGGTTTGGAAATGATGATTGTATTCAGATCATAGGGAAAGATATTGTTTCTTTGGATGATGACTTACCTTTACATGATGTGTACTATGCAAAGGGTCTCAAGCATAATCTCTTAAGTGTGACTCAGATTTGTGATCAGGTTTTTTATATTATTTTTTATGCTCTTGGATGTGAGATTAGAAAGAAAATAGGTGAATTTGTTGGAACAAGTTTGAGGACCAAAGGAAACATTTATAATCTGCAGGAAACCAAATGCATAAGTATGGTTGATCAATTGAGGGAAAGATTGGACAATCTTCCTCATATTTCTCTTCACTAAATCTTTTTATGTGTGTTTTTAGGGGGAGCTTTAAGTGTCATTTTATATCCCTATTTTTGTTGGTTACATTATGTTTATGGTGATATCTTTCTAGCATAGTGGTTTCTCAAGTATATGCTTTGATCACGTTGTCTTGATGGTTGAAATTTTTTCCTTGATGATGGAATTGATTTTCTTTAACAATTTGTGGTAATTGGTTTCAGATTGGTAATATGATCTCATGCTACCCTTGTTTACTTTATGGTTGGTAACATTTCTCATGATGTTTACACTTTATGGATATAGTTTATAATACTTCCATAGTGGTCTCGTGGTGTTCAATCATTAATGTCATTTCTATTTAATAATGCTTCAATATAATGCACAATATTGGGAACAATATTGCTTCAAGGTCATGTTGTCTTAAATTCATGTTTCGTCTTGGTCATGTTAAGTCATTCAAGGTTGATGAGATACTTGTATTAGTTGTGGTTGATGTGTAATTTGGTGCTTCAAGTCAAAACCTTTTATCAAAGTTATCAATGGAAATATTATTTTTGGAAACATGTAGATGATGATAGCATCCAATTAATGAAGTGGTAATGGCAGTAGTTGTTGCTTGATGACAGTAGTTGTTTATAGACAGTGTTCTTGCAACCTTTGCTCTTGCATTACAATGGCTTAATTTATTCCTCATGCTCATGTTGGAAGTTATCACAATGTAGCAATCCTCTCTCAATGGATAGTGCCAATACATAAATCCTATGCATTATGATCTGCTTTGATATTGCTTGTCTTATGGAAAAATATATTCTACATCTTTGCCAATGTTTTGATGATGATGAGATGCCAATACCGCTTGGATTAAGAGTGCACTTTGAGTACAGTGTGTTTCACATGTTTGATCTAGGCAGTAATATGCTTTGTTACTTTCCTACTTTTGTAATGATTTTTAGTGGTTACTCACAATGCTTGGTATAGTGGCACAATGCTTGGTATAGTGGCTGACAAGGTTTGTTGCTTTAAGGAAGTGATTGAGACAGGCTTGAGACACATTTTTGGTTTGTATCTACTTTGGTATTTTGGTACTTTTGATGCCTTGATGGTTTGGTAAGAATTTAATTTGTAGTGCTATTGTCTCTTGTTTACTTTCAGTTGATATTCACAGTTGGTTTCAGCCTATTCATATTGGTTTAGTTTTTTTATTCATTTGTGTTAATCACTTTGTGATATATGTTGTGACAATAAGTCAGTAGTGGAAAATGTGAGTTGGTTATATGCTATGACAGTGAGTTGGAAAATGAATAGTGCTTGGTAATTTGATATGGTCGGTAATACATTTGACAAACGGTAAAATTGCACCATTTTGACTTGGCACAATTGGTACTTATTGCACAAATGGGTACTTATGATAATACACTATTTGGCGTTGTGTCATGATACATTTTGAGTTGGCATTTTCTTTGAAGGTTTTAATACATCATAAGTGTTTTTTATTAGAAGTATGCAATTCAGTGATTGGCATCTTCACTGTGATTTTATGATGCATCCTTGTATACTGATGGTAGACTGCTAGCTATATCATTTTGTGTTTACTCGTATTATCTTACACCATTCATTCACTTGAAATTTGTTTTGGCAAGTGATTTCTTCACATTACATTCATCTTGGCAGTACTTTGGTTCATATTGCTTTGATTTGGTGACTCTGAGATAACAGGTTTTGGTACGTGAATTGGTTCATGTTATCTACTAATTATTTTCATTTCTTAGCAGTGGCAATCGTTTCACAAACACGTACTAGTGTGGCCCTACTTGTACTTTGTTGGATGACAATGACCTTATTTTTTATTAATGGAAATGGTTTTCTATGGGTTTCTCTCTCATTTTACATTTGAAGTTGGTAGTTGATGGCGTTTCATGATGATGTTCAAGTTCAAAAGTATAATCTTTAATTCCTGAGTAAAAGATTACAAATCATGCATTATGGCTTATACATTGTTCTTATGACAATCGTGTAGTGGTAATTATTTTTTTTATCTTGTATGTCATTTGTTTCACCAACTACAATGATCTTTCCTTCTTTCTCTATTACTGTCTAGGGGACATGGTGTGATGACAGTGCCTTGAAAAATGGTGATTTCATCATTCTTTCTTTGTGACAATGTGTAGTGATATGGGAAGTTTTTCTATTTTTATTTATAGTTTTTCAGCTCTCTCACTTAATTGCAATGACATTCAGCGATCAATTTTTTCTCATCAACTATGATACAAATTCTCTTTTTGATATGAAAATGGTCTCATTTATTAAGCACATGTTGGTGCAACAATATTCATGCTTGTTTTTGGTTATTTTTGTTACCTTCTGATCTAATAGTTGTTTTCTTTGTAGTGTGACAACAACTTTATACCCCTTTGACCTTTGGCATTGTTGTCAAAAGGGGGGGAATAATTTGGTTGGTATTGTGGTGGCTTTATTTATTGATAGATTTGGATGTTATATTTTGGTTTGGTATTCAGTTTGATACATCAAGATGGTATATTTGACAACCTCTCATTGTTGATATGACCTTTTTTTGAGTTGGCATTGTTGATACTATGCTTCCTTGATTGTTCACAGTGAAGAATACTTTGATGCTCTTTTTAGTCCACTATTAAACATCAATGCCACTATGGTTATTTGATTTGAGTAGTGTTCTAGAAACATTTTTGGTGGACAAGGGGTTTGCATTATGTTTGACACAATGCCAAAGGGGGAGTTTTTTTACCCCTTTGACATTGGTTGAGATTGGCATTGATGTCAATTGTGTTGATTTGTTGGTTGGTATTTAATGATATTTGGTAATCATGGTCATTTTATTGAAGGCAACAATGTTTATCAAAGGCATATATACTAGTATCTGTGTCTTTGTTTTTGCAAAGTGAAAGAACATTGTCTAGAGGCATATTGGCACATATACATTCTAATGTATTTTTTTGTCATTAAAAAGGAAACACTTGGTGGGCAGATTATTGCATAGACAATAATGCTTATGTTGCATTTTTTAGAAAGGAAAAGGTTAAGTTTTTGTTAGAAACCTACACTAGCAGGTTAAAGGCACTCAAAAGAAGGGCTCAAGAATTACTTTGATTATTTCTTATGTCGACCCCTTCTAGGGTTACCGGCTTAGTAGGTCAACTTTGTAAAAGTTTTCATTAGCTTTGTTTGTTGGGCATTATGCAAATTTGAAGCTTGAGTAATGAGGTAGCTGACTTAAGGTTTGAGTCATGGAGAATCGATGGCATATCACGAAGCTTGGGGGATAGAAATCGAGATCTTTTTCAGTTGCAGATTTGACAGATAAGATTTGTAAGTAGTTTTTGGTTGCAAGAATATAGGTATGGTTGTGTCAAGATTCATTAGATTGATGATTTCTTTATTTATCTATGGTTCAAGCTTGGAATATGGTTAGAGAGTACGCTAAAAAAATTGAGAAAGCAAGAATTATTTTACAGTTGTTTTATGATCATTATGCTTTGAATGTAGAGGTTTCTCTTGAAACCCTAGTTTCATGAAAATGAGCATTTGAAAATGTTGCTACATTATGAGATGGAGATTTAGATTGCTAGACTCTTTTTTGTTTCAGATGTAATGATTGCTTTGTTTTATAAAGAGAGGTTTATTTCAGAACCCTATACTACTATTGATTGATAAAATATATTCTTGAAATATTGAATAAGTTGTAAACAAAAGTTTGTGTTTAAAAGATTGTTACAAAATGATAGTGAATAAGGTTAATGTATTGTGTGTGTTCTAGACTTCAAGTCAAATGGAGTTTAGAGGACATGAAATGCATTAAGGTTGTAAGATGATATGAGCATTAGAGAAACAGAGTAGTCTTTTGTCATTTACTTTTTATCTTGATTGTTGATCAGTTCTTTATGCCAATGAGGCAGTTGTATTTGCCAGTGAAGCAGTTGTATGTTGCTAGTGAGGCATTTTTGTAGCCAGTGAGGCTCTATAACCAGTGGGAATTTATTAAGCCAGTGAGGCATTTTCTCGAGTGGTTTTTTATCCCTATGAGGTTTTTCCACTCATAAAACACTGTGTTATGGTTTCTCATTACTTGTGGTCTATTTGGTTTTAATGTTCAAAACATTCAGTCTTGTGTACCTTTCAGCATATAGTCTTCATGTTCAGATATTTAATCTTGTGTATCCCTCAGCATTAAATTTTTCATGGTGTCCTAAGCTTTTATGTTCTTCATGATTAATCAAAACTAACAATATTTCATACATGATCTATTTATACACTTTATCATTCGAAGTCTAAAAGCTTTACAAGCATGTTGTTTTGATCAAGCCTGAAATTTACATTTCATATGTTCAAGATTGTGAGAAGGGAATTTTAATCCAGTTTAAATTTTTCATACCACTGATTCACCCCCCTCAGTGGTATTGTATTCCAACAAGGATGATAAGAAATTATGGTTGGATATGGAGATTTTTTTGGGACCAACTTCTTCATATACTTTGCAGTTCACTCTTAAAGCTTTCTTTTGTATTGATGGACACTTTTGATGGATGAACTTCCCTTTTTTATTTTTCCCCATAGTTTATTTGACTTATGGAGTGTGATAGGGATGGTTTTGTTTATTTTTATTTGGTATCCATTCAATTTTTCCTTGTCCATTTTCCTTGTTCAATTGTTTTGCTTCAATAATTTTATATTTTCTTTGATATAGACCTCTTTCTTGTGGTTGGTCCCAATTAGGGGGTGGAATGATGTGTGGATGAAAATTCATGATATGAATGGTTGGAGTGTTAGTAGCTATTTCATCATAAGGACTCTTTGTGCTCCCCATGTTGGTGTTTGCAATAGATAAAGTTTCTCCCAATATTATGTGATTATTACTGAAATGCTTTGATTCTACTACTGATAAACCATTTCCTTGATATTCAATATTGTTTAGCTTTGTTGACTTTTGATAATTCTTAATATCCTCGTACTTACTTTCTTCAATCTGTATGGAGGATGTGTTTGATTTTGATTTTTCTTCAAAAGGTGTTGATGATCTACAACCCATTTAGGAGTCTTCTTCATGATCCATTTTTGCATGCTCTTCAAAGGATCTTTTTTATTTACCATCTATGTAGAGGACTTCTTCATGATCAATTTCTGATATATCTATGGATTTTTCTATGCCTTGATCATGTGTAAAAATATTAAGAGTAGGAGACTTTTGTTCCTTCGTAATGATATCAAGAGTATGATACTCTTGTTTTGGATGAAGATCATCTACATGTCCATTAGGAGTTAGCATCTCATGGGTAGATGGAGGAGTATGTGATATATGGATATGATCATTATTTGTGGCATCTTGTATGGATTGAAAAATACCCATTAGATCATGGTAGTATCTCAGAGATATGGATCCTTGATCTTGATTAATTTTTTACTTTCTTTTGACATGCTTTGGATCAAATTCTTGATATGGGTCAATTTCAAAGTATGGATTGCTTACAAAGGGTTCTTGAATGTCTTCATTAGGCATGGGTATTGGCTCAATATTTTCTTGATCTTCAATTGAATTAGGATCAAATGTTGAGTTGAGGATTCCTTCTATATTTGCAACCATGACGTCAAAGGATGTCAATATGTCTTGGAAAGGACCATTGCTAGAGTTTGGTGAAAGATTTTGATCATTCTTTGTAATAAATTCTTGAGGTATGTTATCTAACTCATTGGGTGATGTATAGACATCATCAACAATTAGTGGATGGATCTTGAACGTTGTCCTCAAACATGGTGGTGGGGATATTGTCAATGTTTTCAATCATAGGATAAAATGATGTTAATGCTTCTTGAAATGGATCATTGTTGGATATTGTTGATGGGTCTTGATCATGATTAAAAAATGACTCTTCATGTATGTTGATTTTATCATTGGATGTGGTAGAAACATCTTAAAAGTTACCATTTCTGGATAGATCTTGATCATTTTTTTCAACAATTGTGGTGGAGAGATTGCCACTACCATCATTAATGGTTGAATATTGATCATTGAATTCGACAGTTATTTTTTCTTGATCAAGAAGGTCTTGGATGAGATCTTTGAGTTCGATAAAATCTGATGTTTCATGAACTTTTGTGCTATGGTATTCACAATAATTTGTATCATCATCCCATGCGAACTTGATGCTAGGTTTACCCCCATTTAATGATTTTGGAAGCTTGATAATTTTAGCATGGACTAACATGTTTAATGTTGATTCAATTGGCTCCCCTAAAGGATTGTATTCAAGTTTTTCATCTTGTGATATTTGTGCTTGTTGATATTTATCTAGATGTGATTCATCTTGGATATGTGGGGATTGATCTTGTTGTTGAGGTTGTTGATTTTGATATCCAACTTCATGATATTGAAGATGTTGTTCTTGATGTGGTTACAAACACAATTTAATGTCTTGATAACATGGTTTAACCAATTGGGGAGTGTGTTGATTTTGGGGTGGAGATGTCTCTTGGTGATATGAATCGACGAGTTTTCTAAGTATATTAATTTGATTTTGTATAATTTGATCTTTTTTTATTTTGATACCCTTTGTGTAGTGGATTTGGTTGTTGGTCAAGCATATTTAGAATATACACTTGTGGTATTTGTATGGGATCATGCACAAATTAATTTTTGAGAATTTTTTGATTTGGGATGATGTTTAGATTTTTCATTCGAGGTTGGCATTGAACATTGTTGTGGTTGGGAAACACGTTGCTTTGATTTAGGTAACCTTGTTTTTGCATGGTGTTACCTGGATTTGGATCAATACATTGAGTTGCCAATGTATTGTTTGGATTTTTTAGCAAAATTGGTATGATTTGCAAACTTATATATCCTATAGTCCAACAAGTGTTGATTTTGTTGGTGTTTTAAATTTCCCACTAAGGCTTTGTAATTCCTTAAGGGGTTTCCAACCTCTATATCCAAGGCTTTACAAAGTTAATGGCCAACTGACGAGATTCAGTCAAAGATTGAGATCTCCTACACTTTTGGCTCTATGAAACCAAGGAGGGTTTTCCTATATGTGTTCATAAAAATGATTCATGCCCCAAGAACACTTCAATAAACAAATACATTCCTATTAATGCAACTAGATAGCAACTACCCAGGTTTTGGAAAACCAAAGAATAATAACAACTATCTAAAGCTAGGAAAGTAGATTTAGTATAAGATTTGTATCTCAAAATAGATAGAATTTGATTTTTAAAATGTTCAAATCTTGAACCTTTACACTTAGAGCAATCGTCCTATACTTCTAAAAGAATCTCGAATGAAATATCCAGTGCCTCATTCAATCGGGCGAGAGTCACATAAAACATATCCTTGACATTATTGAACTTATCATTATAATGCTTTACATTATGAGATTTTCCAATATTTAAAATAGTACTCCTTAGTAAATCCTAAGCACATTATCACAGACCTGTAACTCCTTTTCAAGAATTTGATTAACTCATTAAGTTAAAGCAGGAAAAATAATTACACATCCAAATATACCATTTAAGCTGAATGATAAAACCATTCATAAATCCATTCATAATCCATGATATGTACACAGGAGAGCAATTATCTTAATTTTTTAGATTTGTTTCGATATCAGTCATTACAAAAGCATAGCATGCTTATCTTATACAATACCCGACCTGGAATGATTTCCTAGCTAGGACCTTCCAGATACCACAATATAATTTTAATTGTACATAGTCTAAGCCTCAGGACACAAAAAATTTGACACCAATAATGAGTCATGAAATCTCCTTTATAGAACAGGAGAGAAACAAGCATCGAGCTTCGTTGTTCATTTCAAAATGAATTTCATCCTAACCAAATAAAATTCTGATTCATTACAAAAACTCCTCATCATCATAAAAAACTATAATACGCATAGAGGAATCAAAATTGGTTACACCCTTGTAACCAGCCGAAAAGGACAAAAAACACCGCGCCACCCACGTACACGTTCGCATAAAATCAGAACCGCCGAAAAAACATCAAAAGGCAATAAGCACGACCCTAGCAACCCACATCACTTCCCTGCCTCATGAGTAAACATGCGGCCCCAATACAGGCGACCGCTCCTGGTTCTCACTTCAATATGAAATGAGACCATTACCTTACTCTTGCTTGCACCAATACTAGACCCAGAAACATCACACGGTGCCACCACAGCAATTGGAGAAACTATGAGGACCTCCTTGTCCACTCCTACGAGCTCAGTCAGGGCTGCGAGGTAGCTACGGTAGTCCGAATTGGTTTCGGACCCTTCACCACCAGAGCCCGAAGAGAGTTCTATAGGTGACGTGCAACGTCCAGACCTCTTATCCACCCTTTGAGCAACTATTCTACAAGTACCAAGAATAGTTTTTTCCTCCTTTTGTCGCAAAGTTCCTACACCCATCTTGGTGCTTCGTCGAACTACTGACTTATCCATTGAAAACTCAAGCTCAAACTCAGCAAGAAAATCAATCACCTGCAAACAAACAAACTCAAAATGCAATGATACTAATGAGAAAATTAGCGAGCATTTATCAAGCAACGATGTAGGGAACATTGATTACCTAAATTGTAGTACAAGTAAGCAAGCGATTAGTGGCTGACGTTGCCACCACAGAATAATTCTGAGCTCATGGAAAATAGCATACAACCCATCATTGTATTATCAGGTGGATATCGCTCGCACGTAAGGAAATCAGGATGAGATCCACTGAAAAAATTGCACCATTAATGAAAATAACTTGCAGAGCACAAATAATTCTCACACGGGTGAATTGTAATTTTTGAATTCAAACCGTCGATGTGAAAAGACCTAGCAAGTCGGACGACTTAGATCGAGTCAAATATCATTGAAGAATCCACATCACCGCTTGGGAAACCGAGCAACCAATCACACCCCTCGCAGTCAAAAACCTACAGTCGAGTAGTAGGCCCCATCCAACCACCTTATACCATGGATCCAAGCAATGTGTCACCAGCTCGCACACCTCATGGCATTTCTAAGAACATTAATCTGATCGTGCGAGGCATGCGAGGGATGGTCATCATTAATCCCTGTCATAAACATCCACCGTTGAAATGGTATCCACTTGTCACTGCTAGTGCATCGGGATAGGCCCCACCCCACCGTACTCGACAAATGGTGGCATCTCACATACCTCAGACTACTTTAGTGACATCAGCAAAAAACCTAGCAAGGTCTGTGAGGAATGGTCTAGATCTGAACCCCATGATCCAATGGCCCGCCAAACTGCATAGGGAAAAGTTATTTATAATAGTGGGGCTGATTGGGAGAAAGAGAAAGAAAGCCCTCGGAGGCACAAATATTTAGGCCCATGTCAAAAAAAAAGGGAAAAACCACCCTTTCTAGGAAAAATAATAATAACACCCGAAAGAAAAGGAAGGACCGATAGGTCAAGTGAAGGGGCCAGTAACAGTACGAAAGATAGGCGCAGTCATACGACTTAAGAGACCGGTAACCCCCAATAACAAGTCAATGAAAAAATATAACATAAGGGTTTAATTAGTACAAATCAATTTTATCATGGGTAATAAAAAACCCTAAACCTTAAACATTAGACCCCCAGTCACAAAAGATAAACAGACATGCCCAAAACCAAACAAAATTTTGACAAATTTTAAAAGTCCCATCAAATTTGATATGTTCATGTTTGGTAAGTTTGTATTTGGTATATTCACATTTGGCATGTATTGATTTGATGGGATAATGTTGTTTTGTTGAAGACTCATGTATTGATTGTTTGGCTAATAGATTTGTAGGTTTTGACTTTGATTTAGATCTACCATAGGGAAAGGTGTTCCAAAATTTAGATTGGGTATACTCACATTTTTGTAGCATTGAGGTTTGTAGGATACAATGATCCCATGTGTGGACTATATAAATGTGAGTTTTGATAATCAATTGGCATTGTAATGTTTTGATAGTTGGGTTGATTTAGATCACTCATGATGTATGAATCAAGTTTATATTCCATGTTTTCCTTGTGTTTTGACCTTTCTGCAAAAGTGAACTTTTAAGGTGTTTTTGACCAATGGTGAGTCGATGATGAAAGGGGTGAATGATAAGTGGGATGAAATTTCTAAACTTTTGGACAACACTTTAGACTTAAAGGTTTGATGTTTTTAACGTCGTGGATAAAGGTGTCAGTGAACTTGTAAATCTTTAAGGTAGAATTGTGACCTTTAAAATAAACTTGTTCACAAAATGATAACTATCTTAACCAAATGCATGGAGAAGGATTCATTTCACATACAAAGTAGCTAAGTTAGGGTTTGGATTGATTGATGTCTAATTCCAAAGTGTTGGTGTGTTAAAAATTTTGGTGAAGTGAAGGATGAAATATGATGAAGGATGGATGAAATGTTTGACCCAATGTTGACCTAGAATGAATTTTTGTTTTCTAAGGCCAAGGTAGTGAGAAACATTCTATACCTCTAAAGTGATCAAACCCTAAGGACCCAATGAAATAGGTAAAGTTAAAGTCAATGATTTTGGATAATAGAACTCAATGGTTTTCACAATAGAACTCAATGATTTTGGACTCTATGTTTTTTGCAATTTTTCCTTGTATGATAACAGGCTTCAAGGTTAGGTTGTTCAATCAGAGCGATCGGGTGCCAAATGGTCATGCGGGGTTCAATTTGTCAATTTATCTTGCTTAAGCGAGTTTCTTTTAACACAAAGACTTGGCTTGATTAAGTTCAAACTAAATGTCTATGTCAAAAACATCATCAATTCCACAAAGTACATTTTGTGAAAAGGATTAATTCAAGGGCATAGTTACCTAGGTTAAATTTGGAAAATATGGATTGAGATGTAAACCAAAATATTTAGAAGCCTCTAAGAATAAATCCTTAGGACAAGAATTAATATCAAGGTTTTTTCAAAGGGTATCCATACTTAGACCAAAGGGTTTGAAATTTTGAAAAGACTTTGTTGATGTTTTTTTTCAATGTTTTGGAACCAAGCAAATTATTAAATTGACTCACAAGAATTTACCACCCTAGGTTCAAAAGATACTACTTATTGAATCCCCACTTGGATTTTTCCAAACACTAAGAAAATGTGAACAACTATAGATTTAGCGACACTGGCTCCCTTCCACGGCACACACTTCTAGGGACCACCAAATCTCAAATCCTAAAGATTCAAAGATCCTAAGGGTTTTTCTATTTCAACAATTGAATAGTAAAATGTGGGGTAGCTTCAAAATGATCGTTCCTGCACTAGAAAGCATAAAGGTTTGTAGCTTCTAAACAATTGGTTCATAATAAGGGCTTTTGTTCAAGGTGACCATACACATGGAAAGATTAGCTCAATATTATTTCAATCAAGAGGCCTCCCAGTCTCTTCCTAAGAATACATTTTAATGTATCACATGGATACTAAGGGTGACACTTGTTGGTATGAAACATTTGCACCTATTGTTTATGACTTTCATCACAAACACATTTTTATATAGTGATTTGAAATACCTTGGCTATAGCTCATTACTGCTTGCTTCGTTCCCTCCTTTCGAAGTAGGGAGGTAGACCCTCTAAAGATAAACAAAATCAAGGAAGTATGTTTGTAGTTCGATCTCCTGATCGCATGAAGCAAGGAGACAACACACACACAACGCCTTTTCCCTACACTAGCATGGGGTTCATTTTAATCCAAATTGAAATATGTGGGTGAATATACAAAATGTCAAGGAAGGATTTTGATTCTCAAGATTTCTGAATGGTGTGAGAAAAGTGCATATGTATTCAATGACAAAAATTTAAATCACAAAACATAGCAAACACTCGCTAATTTTAACCCTCAAAGCAAAGATGGGTTTATTTTAAGCACCAAACAAACTGTTAAGTTGTTTTTTTCAATTTTAAACCCCAAAGTAAAATGATGTGGGGGTTCATTTAAATCCCTTTGAGCATTCATTTTAAAACCCAATTGAAAGCTAGTGTGGTTCTAAAGAATAAAATGAAAAGCATGATAAATGGGTTATAATTACCCCAAAAGTGTCAAAACAATTGTTACAATTATAAGATCTAAATGCCTTTTTCTTCAATTAAGTGCTTCATGCTCTTCAAACCTACAATCCATGTTCCAAATGTTAGATGAAATCAAGAAAATAAAAAGATTTTAGGGTTAGATAACTGATTAAGCATTAAAACCCTACAACCTAGACCAAGTTGTAATGTGATTTGACTTTAGGTGTAAAAATGGAAAATTTAACTCGCCAAAATTTAAAAACACCTATACCATTTTGTAGAGCATGAAATTCTACCCTATTTTAAAAAAAAGCTTTGAAAATTACCTTTGTATGACCAAGATATGACCATTGTAAGATAGACTATAAAAGTAAGAAAACGATAGCGTCACTATAGAAATATAGTGACGCCTTTGCAAATTGTGACACTTTTTTCAATGATGCTGATGCATTTTTCAATTATGATGATTATTTTGCAAAAGAGTCACTCTAGTGAATAATAGCATCACTCTAGTGAATAATAGCATCACTCTGGTGAAAAATAGCTTTGTTGTAGCTTCCAAAAGCATCACTCTAGCCCAAAAACCTGCAACTCATGGAGTTTTTAAGAAAAAATCATAAAAGTTAGTAAATCCATCCTTCTAGTGCCAAAATGTGACCAGCAGATTAGTGTGGGCCAATTATGCTTGATCCATAAGGAATAGAAGCATAATGAAGCCACCAACATCAATCTTAACAGGATCAATCAAATGAAAATTAAACCAAGCATCCATTAAAACCAAGCATATTAAACTATGAAAGCTTTAAAATGCCTACTTTGATCCTTCTAAAACTTATCCTATTGTGGGAGTGGTGCCACATTGATGTGGAACGGCGACCCTTTCCCAATCCCATGGATAAATGAGCTTGTTTCAACTAGTTTTATTGAAGAAAACTAGTGAAACCATTGTGAGATGTGTTGAAACATTATTTTAATCTAAATGAGCATGATGCAAGCTAATTTAACATAATTTTATGCTAAAAATATTAAGATATGCAAATGCAAAGCTAATCTAGATAGATTTTAAACTAAAATATTCAAACCCTAATTAACCAATAAGCTAAATGTATGCATCTAAGTTACCATGGCAGTCATTAATCGCAGCTAAGCTATTATGCAAGTATTAAACTAAAAAGATGCTAAATATGAGTGCGAGTGTGAGTGATTTTAACAGCATAACTTTGATGTTAAAAGATGGATTCATTTGTCTACAAATAGTGAGCTATTTATAGGAGAGAAAATGAGAAATGGACGGTTAGGATCGAAAAAGCTAATAAATGGTAAAGGATGGAAGAAGTTGGAGGCATGGATCATGGATTCTCATCAAAGGGTGAGAATGAAAGATGTGATTTAATTAAGGGTTAATATTCCTTCAAACAAATGCACTTTTGACTTGTATAAGAGGTCACAAGTTAACTTGCACAAGAAGTTTTAAGTTAACTTGTATATGAAGCTTTGTAAGAATATTCCCTTTTTCAAATGAGTGAGGAGAGAATATTCCGATATTCTCATGGGTGAGGAAAAAGGATATTTAGTTAGAAAAAACAAAGTTTAATTGTGCAAAAGGGGAAGGAATATTCCTTTTTAAAGGAATGCGCAAAGGAGGAATATTCCCTTGCAAGTGGGGGGAATTAGATTAATTAATAATTGATAATTAAATAATGTTAATTATGCAATTAGGGATCTAGAAGAATTAGATGATATTCATTAAACAAAGTGATTTAATGAAAAGGGGAAAAGGTGATGGAATTTAATTAAATAATTTAAGATTATTTAATTAAATAAGAAGATTTAGGGATTTAAATTAAATAGTTTGATTTATTTAATTTAATGAGACGAAATGTTAGCATGAAAAGGGGTGAATTAACCCGATTAAATTAATGAGGTTAATAGATCTACAAATGAGATCATTAATTAAATAGTTAGGATAATTTAATCAATTAAACAAAAAGAGGAGGGTTTCAAAATGAAATGATGTTAGTATACCTGATTCGAGTGCATGATATCCTTTAGGACATTTTTCAATGTCTACACAAGGTATTTGGAAGCAAATGCTATATCAAAAGAGATGGAGAAAATTTAGGAAAATTTGATGCAACGTGTGATGACGGTATCTTCCTTGGATACTCCCTTAGAAGCAAAGCTTACAGATGCTACAATAAAAGGCTGAGAAAGATTATAGAAAGCACAAATATCAAGGTTGATGAAGCATTGAAGAATTCAATTGAATTTGATGGATATGTATTAGATGAGCCTGATTGCAGAGAAATGGAAGAAGTTGTTGAAGAAAAAGAAAAGCAGAATGAAGAATCCCTGGTGGTGTCCCCAAAGACACCTAAATATGTGAAAAGAATCATTCAAAAGATGAAATCATTGGAGATAAGAGAAAAGGAGTATTGACAAGAAGAAAATTTGTTGTTGTTGTTGCTAAAATAAATTTGTGTTTAATTTCTACTGTAGAACCTAAGATAGTGAGTGAAGCATGTAACGATGAGCATTGGATGAGAGCAATGAAAGAACTTATGAAAATTGAAAAGAATCAAACCTGGGAATTGGTTCCTAGATCGAAAAATAAAAACATAATTGGATCAAAATGGGTATTCAAAAACAAGTTGAATGAGAATGGAGAAGAGGTCAGAAATAAGGCAAGTCTTGTTTGTAAGAGTTAATCACAAGTAGAAGGTATAGATTTTTCAAGAAAAAAATTCTTCGGTGGGTAGGATGGAAGGTATCAGAATGTTTTTGGCATTTGTTGCTCATAAGTATTTTAAAGTTTATCAGATGGATGTAAAGTCTAAATTTCTTAATGTTGAGTTGGAAGAAGAAGTTTACATGGAACAACCATAAGGATTTTAGTTGTCAAATCAGCCAAACATTGTTTGCAAATTAAATATGGCTTTAATATGGATTGAAGAAATCTCCTAGAGCTTGGTATGCAAAGTTGGAAAGATATTTGATTCAACAACGTTTCAGTAAAGGTACGACGGATAGAAATTTATATTTCAAAATTAAAAATGACAAAATCTTGATAGTAGTTGTATATGTTGATGGCGTTATCTTTAGAGGAAATGAAACAATATGAAAAATGTTTGTTGAAGAAATGAAAAAATAGTTTGAGATGTCTATGTTTGGAGACATGAATTTCTTTCTTGGGCTGCAAATCAATCAAACAGAAAAATATATTTTTATTTCACATTCAAAGTATGTAAAAGAAATGTTGAAGAAGTTTGGGATGGATGGTTCCAAACTAGTATGCACTCCTATGGTGACTGGTTTCAAACTAAGTAAATATGATGAATCACCTAAGGCTAATCAAAGAAAATATAGATCTATGATTGGAGGACTGTTGTATTAATTCAGTTTGTCTTGTGGATAGATTTCAAGAAGATCCTAAAGAGACACATGTTGTTGTTAAGAAGATATTCAGATATCTTAATGGCACTCTGGATTATAGCTTATGGTATCCTAGGGATGTTGATTTTACACTAAGTGCTTATATAGATGAATATTGGGCAAGTTTTATTGATGACAAAGAAAGTACAAGTGGTGGTGCATTCTTTCTTGGTTACAAATTTGTGTCATGGTTAAGTAAAAAACAATATTCAATTTCCTTAACCACTGCAGAGGCTATGTATATTGTTGCAGCATCCTATTGTACACGAGTTTTGTGGATGAGATAGGCATTGAAGGATACCAGAGTAATGTATGATGATCCCTTCTCTATTTTTTGTGATAATACAAGTACAATTAACATTTCAAATAATCCAGTAATGCGCTCAAGGACAAAGCACATATCAATAAGGTATCATTTTTTGAGAGAGAAGGTTGTGGAGAATGAAGTAAAGCTCGAGTATGTACCTACAAAAGATAGGGTTGCTGACATGTTTACTAAGGCTCTTCCTAAAGATACTTTCAAGTATCTTTGGGAGATGTTAGGGGTTATTGCCCCTCCTTTCTTGAGCTAGATGCATATGAAGATACATCAGTCTAGTGGATCTATGGATCTATCTTTTTTCAGGACTAATGTTTGGTGGATACCTCTCAAGGGGAGCAGGTAGTGTCTTGTGTTGTCCTTTTGCAGTTGTTTGGGGGAGTATTCAGTACTGATAATTTTCTTAATGTCAAAGAGGAGAACAATGTAAAATATATTTTGCCTTTGCCATTGATGTTAAAGGGGGAGAAATTATCATGTGAAAAATTAGGGAGGAAAAGCATTCTAGAGGTTGATGGTTGAGAGTTGTTGTGTTGTCTTTGATGGTTTTTCACATCATGTGTTGCCATCAATGACAAACGAGGAGACTGTTGCAAGTATGAAGATGTTGTCATTGATGTCAATTGGTTAATTGGTTGTCAACCAGTTGTTGTTATCATTGATGTCATGGAAGTTGGTTTTTGGTTGTATATGTTGAGGATATTGATAAAATTGTAATAAAGAAGGTTTGTAGATATTTTGTGTATGCTTCAGGTTTTGCTTCGGGATATGTTCCTATGCTAGTGTGTTTTTGAAGTGTTCATTATTATTGGTAGTTGTTGTATCTAGAAATCAGGTCTTTGGATTGTTGTACAGTGAAATATATCTTCACCAATATGTGATTGTGCATTTTGGTGTGTTCAGCTGAGGTCTGGGAGAAATATTGTTGCTCTAAATTTCTTCGTACATTGGTTTCAAGACTTGTTGTTCTAAGAGTGAGCTGATGCGGTCGTGTTCAAGAGAAATTTTTTATCCAGAATATTGGATCGAGTTAAGGATGTGTGTGCTTAATTATTTTATGTTTTTTATATTATTATTGGCCAACCTTGTGTTAAACACTACTCACGAAGTTTATGCAAGTGAGTTGAAGCATGTTGTGACTTATTTAGGTCCTCATTAATTATATGTTTGGGCCACACACATTCTAATTCCAAGGTAGAATTTTTTGGTGTCAACCTAATTTGAATTTGAATTTGAATTTACAAATGATGCATGGCTGACCTTGGATTGGTTTCAAGGTTGAAGACAGTATAAGTACAAGTTGAGATGTTTGTGAAAGATGAATGCAAGCAAGATAGATGTGAAAAAGTGTGTGTAATTTGAGTTTGAGAAGATCAATGTGAAATATAATTGTTGAGTTCCTTGAGGCAGTGAGTTGAAGGTGTACTCTATCATTCAAGCATGTCCACAAGTGTGAGAAAATTGTGGTGGAAATATTTGTCGCATTGAGATTGTTTTTCTCTTGGTAACTATCCTCTTCTATCTTCTTTGTAATTATGTGGCAGTAAGCCCACTAAGTGGTTAACCCTTATTGCACAGTAAGTCCTATTTTGGACAAGTAAGTATTGTCTTAGCAGTGAGAACTTCTGGCAATGAGCCTTTGTATTCGGTTTTGGAATTATTTATATTATGAGATAATCCTTACCGTGGTTTTTCCCTCATTAGGTTTTCCACGTAAATTTTGTGTTATTGCATGTGAATGGTTTTACTTCTTTCAGTTTCTACTTTTGCACTTAATAATTAATCACATTAGTAGAGTAAAGGATTTGTGAATGGTTATTGATCTAACCTCTAGTGAAAATTTTAAAGGTTAAAATTGTTACAACTGATTCACCCCCCTCTCAGTTATCTTTTTCAAGAAATGTTGTCTTTGATAATGCTTTGATTAGTTGCATTATGTTGTCATTAGTAAGCTATTGATGTCAACCTCTAGTGTTTCTTTGATAATCTTTTTTCTATGGATGTATGGTTGAGTTGCTATGTTGTGGTTGGCTTGATGGTGATGAGGAAGTGTTGAAGATGTTAAATATGTGTCTCTGGTACTTGGTTTCCAAGTACTTCTAAGAAGAATTGAATAAAAGAGGAAACAGTGTGTTGTAGTGGTGTTTTGTGTTGTAGAGTTGTGTTTTGATTTGGCTCCACATTTCTTCTATATTGAAGATTTGCTTGTTTGGCTTTGATATGGTTATCAGAGATGTTTAGAGGTGTTGCATTTAGAATTTGGTGTGATGAATCATTGTGAAAAGGAAGTTATGTTCACCAGTGTGTGAACTGTGTATTGCAAAGGTGTCTAAGAGAAATGTTTTTGCTTCTCATTTCTCTATAGAGTGGTTTCAGGTCTTGTGGATTTGGAAGGGTGATGATAGTGTTTATATCTTTCTTCAGTTGAAGATGTTGAGGTTTGGTGCTTCAAAAGTCAGTTTCTTGAGTTGTAGTGTGTGAAAAAGTTAATTGAGTGTATTGGGTGTGTAAATTCTTCAAGTAAAATTTGTTGTTGAGGAATTTGTTGGATTTCAAAGTGTTTGTGGAATATTTTGGATTATGTTCAAGCATGGTGTGTTGTTTGTGATTTTTGCTTACATTTGATTGGTACAGTGCTTGAGACCTTGAATTTTATGTATGGTAGTTGAGCATCCTCCATTGATGACCTCAAACCTCTCGTTTTAGCTTTTAAAAAAGTAGAATGGACCCACCATAGAAAAATTGATCTTTTGGTGATTCTGACTCGACCAGCCTGATCAAGAAGTATTTTCAACCAATCAAAATAAGTTTGATCCCTAGAAGAAGAAATTCTATTTTTAGAAAATTTTGCCAATATCCATTTGAGAAGAAACCTAGAAAAAGTCTATTTTTAGAAAATTTCCTATTTTTTAGGGTCAAAAAGCTGCAATCTGGGTTTTGTAGACAAGGTCCCTCTGAGCATATCTAGATCATTAGATTTTGAAAATTGTGAGTTTTTGACCAACATGCGTAACATGAAAATTTCCATTTTTTGACCTTTTTGACAATTTTTGACAAAACTTTCACCATTTCTTAAAAATGCCTAAATGTAGAAGAAAATTAATTTTGGGTACAACATTACTTAAATGTTAATGGCGTTAACATGGGTTCGTCCGACCTTGGGTGTTTACACTAATTACGGAGTTGCTTCAATATTTATGAAAGCACGGTGTGGCTTGTATGAGTGGATTTAGGTCCTAGTTAAGATGTGTTGTGATTTTCCTTCATTCCTTTCCACCATCAAAATGTTTTGGTGCTGACCTAATTTGAATTTACATAGTTGAGGTGCATATTCGACCTTGGATAATGTTTTCAATGTTGAATATGGTATAAATATGAGTTGATTTGTTGAGGTATGATAAGATAAAAGTGTGTGATGTGAATGATGCAAATTGCAGAGTTGTGAGGTGCAAATTTGTGTAGTGCAGTATGAGCTTGCATGTGTTAGATTACTAGTTGCAGTGAGTAGAAGGTGTCTATAATCTTCAGTAAGACTGTGAAGGTGTTGGTGATGTTGTGGTGGAATTTTTTGTTGCATTGAGATGGATTTCTCATTATAAGACTCTTTTCTATCTTCTTTTCTATTCTGGTAGTGAGCCTTTCTTTATTTTGGGTAGTGAGCCCTCTGCTAGTGAACCCTTTGTAATTGGCATTGATATAAATTTATATTGTGAGCTAATCCTTGCCGTGGTTTTTCCCTTCTTGGGTTTTCCACGTAAATATGGTGTTTCTTTATGCATTGTGTTGCTTTGGTTCTATTTATGTTAGTTGATTTCATGATAAATCACTCTAACAGATTAAGGTTTAATTAAATTATTGTGGATCTAAAGGTTTGTGAGGGTTTTGAAGTTTTAAGGTACAACTGATTCACCCCCCTCTTAGTTGTCTTATGCATTCAACACATGCAAGATTGCAAGATTGAATATCTAATGTACATATGATACCTTGCTTATAAAGGAAAGTTATGAGATAGGATTAGACAAGATCTTGACATTTGTATTAATCATGTACAATGAGACAACTACCTCAACAATATTAAATAACTTAAGACACAAGCATTAAATTACAAAAGATAAGATAAGATCTAGTGAAAACTAACACTATCTAGAAAGATTCCCTCCTGGGACCTAAGTGGACTTAACATGTAAATAGGACCTAGATAGGTAAAACACCTATTTACACCAATAGAATTTTTCCAAAATGAGAATTACTTAGAAAAGTTGTGAGAATCAATAATTTCTAGAAAAATAAAATATTAAAATCAATAATTGTCTCCACCACTGTGAATATTACAAAATTTTGCCCCAAAATCAAAATAAATACTCATAAAAAGGAGGTTGGATGACTAAGTTATGGATTTTTGAAGTCTAACTACAAAATTGAAGAATCCATTAAAGAGGGGGGTTGACCTACTGATGTCAAAAAATTGAAAACTTAACCTTGTTAGTGTATTCCCTCTTTTTGGATATACCACACCATTGTCAAATTTCTCAAAACTACCCTTATGTGACGGAAACCACCAAAAAAATTGAAAACTACTTCTACCATGAAGAATATTATTTTTGGAAAATGTTTATGCTTTTAGGTTTTATAAATATTTTTATGGCTTTAAAACTATTTTTTGATGTAAGAACATTGATATTTATACCACTGGGTGTAGTTGTCGTTGAGTGAGGTTACCCTCAGTAGGGTTATGACAGTTGCATGGGTTGGTGGGGCCTCCCACCACATGGCACCCCCATGGGACCTAAGTGGTACTACCATAATTTCTACACAAGGTTTGCACAATACCATATGAAGGAATTTGAATTTTATTTTTTATTTTTTGGGGGAGAAAATTAAATTAAATTACATTAAAGACAAATTTATATATAGGAGCACCAGTAGGATTTCTAAATGACCATAACCATCACAATAAACATCAGAAAGAGAACCCACCAAGGATTCTTGTAGAACCAGTTGAAAAAGGACATGAAATCATGTCAAAATTGATCCCTAATTCTAATCCTCAAACCCATCCAACTAGATTTGATTTATTTGATCCTCATGAAGAATATTCAAAAGCACCTAAGATTTATCATGACCCAACTCATCTCAATTTTCCACCTTCCAACCAAATCCACCTTTAGAAGCCCATCTAGCTAAGAAATATATAGCCTTATTCCACTCTGTAGGAACTTGAACAAAGGAAACAACTTCAAACTTCATGTCTTAGAGAAATTTCTTAGCTACCATGGCTAGTTTTCCAAAGGATTTTTGGAAATTCTTGCTATTCATAAGGGATACGAACACCATAGATTCACTCTCATAGAATAACCGCTTCCATCCTTTAGCATGGACCATTTCAAAAGAAAATAGAATAGCCAAAGATTTCCATTTGATTATTAGAGTAGAAACCCATATACCTATATTATCCTGATTGATCCTACCATTTTACACTAAGCCTGGATTTCCTCTAGAAGACCCATCTATGTTAATTTTAAGAACATTGAGAGGGGGAGACCACTTTCCCTTACAATTCACCTTTCTAGATCTCTAACTGTTAAAGCTAGTTTTATACTATGAAGGAGAGTGGAGGGAAATCTCCAACAGGTTGAAAATACATTGATTTGAAGAAGAGGGCCTTCATCAAGAAACTTGGTCTCTATTATCTCCTTAAGCCTACTTTTTATTTTGATCCAAACTTAAATAACTAAACTCGTTGTATCTTGGAATATATGATGATTTATTTCTAACCAAATCTACCAAATAATAAAAGATAGACCAATATCCCAAACCATCAGTAGAAAAGAAGTTGAAGCAGGGACCCGACCCAACCTATTCCAAACCTCATGAAAAAAGGTAACATCAATTGGAGGCTTATTCTAGAGTTACCACTAGAGCTTCTATAATTCCTATGAGAAAAGGTTTTGAAAGAACAAGTGATTTGTAGTTTCTTCATTTGAACCAGATATAAAAATTAAAAGGAAGGCCCTTGAAACCCTCTTTTGTGAATATTCTTTTAGGTCAAACATCTATTATGACTCAATAGCCACAAAAAAAATTTACATTTAGGCCAACCAAACTTGTTCCAAATTCTTTTCCACTTAGGCTACTTTGTATATCCATTCTTATTCATGTCCAAAGAATGATAGCCAAGAGAAACAGTGTACTCTCCTTTGGGATTATGAACCCAAGACAAAGTATCAGAATCCTCCAAAGAGCTACAAGTTTTATTAGCTAGGATAGAATCAAAGGATTCTCTAGCCTTTAAATTTCCTCCTCGAGGAAAACATTCTAGGTCCTTCCAAATTTGAAAAAAAATATCTTCGCAAAGGAGAATGAATCATTAATTCAACCACTCTAGACCAACCCACCTCAAAAAAAGTTCCCTGAAGTCGTTGCAAGTGGGGAAAAGAGGATGATATGGGAGGATGATTATCCCAAGATTCATCTCAAAAATAAAGCATTATTTCCTTTATTAATGATCCAAAATAAACCTTTCTTTATAAGTGAAGTTATTTTCTTGATAGTGTATTCAAATAATAAAACCTTTACCATTTAGATCCATATGAGGGATATCAATATCCATCACCTCTACAAAGTATTTGAAATTTAGAATCCTAGCCCAAGGAAAAGAAGGATTCTTACACTATCTCTAGAAAATTTTGGTTGCCAAGGTCTGACACAATATTATTTTTTTGGATACCAAGGCCCCTAGCTCTCTTAAGCCTATAGATCTAGTCCCAACTCACAAGGCACTATTTTTATGATTCCAAATTACGTTCCCACAAAAATCTCCTTGATAATGCATCAAAATCCTTGAGAAAAATTTTTGGGGGCAACTAAAAGCATGAATAGATAGGTAGGGTCTATAGAACATTTTTTAGGAGAATCATTCTACCAAAAAAAAATACCTAATAAAAATTCCAATGGCTAAATTTCATGTGAAATTTATCAAGAATATTCTTTCAATGTTCCCTACCAAGATTACCAATCGAGAGAGGAATTCCCATATACTCAATAAGAAAGCTACCAATCTTGAAGAGGAGAATATTTGTAATTCTATGTTGGATAGATAAAGGAGTATTGAAAAATAAAATATTGGACTTTCCTTAATTTATTTGTTGACCTAATGTACAAAAAAATATTTGTCCAAGGCCCTCCTGAAATTGACTGCTTGAATATTTTTTTCTTTCGCCAATAAGTTGTATCATCCAAAATTTGTATCTTTTAAATGAAAGAATCGCAAATAGCGAGGTTCTCTCGATTCAATTGATTAGATTATCTGCGCCCATGTTTTGTTATTCTTCACTTCTGTTATAACTTAAATAGAACAGAATGACAAATATTTTATTTACGCATGTTTGAACGACATTTTCTGAGAATGAAAATTGATATTAATATGGTACAAAATGAACTTCTAATTTAACGATCAAGTTGATTTTGTAATTAGAAGTTCATCTGATAATTTCAGCCTATTCCCTGCCATTTTAAGAATATAAGGGCAAATCCTACTTTTTTCAGTTAGTAAGAAAAAGGTTTATATAAATACTCTAAAATAATGTATCCTGGGCAATTGCAACAATTGGATTCATTGCTATTCCCAGTAAAGTAGATGCTATTACACATACAATCATACTAAATTCGATAGAATTTTTTGAGATTGAAGAAGATAATCTATAATTTTGCACGTGGGGAGTTATTTCTTTGTTTCGTTCAGTCATTAATAACTTAATTATTTTCAGATAATAATATATTGAAATAACACTCATAAAGAGTCCTATCGAAACCAATAAATAGGAGCCTGCTTGCCATCCACACCAGAATAGATAAAGTTTTCCAAAAAAACCTGCTAATGGAGGAATACCTCCTAGAGATAGCAAACATAAAGATAAAGACAAAGCTAAAAAAGGGTATATGAGTCAAGATGATAATTCTATGACCAACCTTGGATAGACCCACTCATATTATGAATCCTCAACAATCTTCCTAAACCTTCTACCATTAAGATGAACAAGTAAGGAGATAAAGGATCCCCTTGCCTCAAGCCTTTGGAAGCAAAAGAGAGAGGAAGGTATGTCATTAATGAGAACAGAGAAGGAATCTAAAGTGAAATAACTCATAACCCATTCAATACAATCATAATTGAATCCAAAGTAAGACAAGATCTTTTGCAAGAAAGACAAACTTTGAAAAAAAAATGAAATAAAATATTTAAAATTAGAAAAAAAAAATTATTTTTAATCATACATATGCTAATGAAATACTTGCACAAGTCATAATACAAAACAAGTTCTAAAAAATATTTTATGTGACTATGGAATTTGTATGGCCAAGTTGGGAGATTTTTTTCTCTAATGGTTCAAGGCAAAGTGATCCAAATTTTATGAATTGATAATTGATCCTAAAGTTCTTAGGCCTTTTGAATGCAATGATAGGGTCAAATTTGACCCAAAGTACTCCAAAATTTTAGCTAGTTTTTGGATGTAGCAACCACTTCCCAACTTCAAACCCTTGTAGATCTATCCTAACATTCCCAATTTGAACAAATCAATATTTTAAACTAAATTTATTAGACACTTTCATGGATGCCCTAAACTCAATGGTGAGCTTAGATTTTCACCAACATGCTCTAATATGAACTATAAGTACAAAGAAACAAAGAAGAACCCCCAAAGATATGGTATTTTTATCAAAAAATAATAATTTCCAAGTCATCTTTTGATGAAAGAGAAGAGTATACTCAAATTTTCAAGGTTTGCCAAGACATGCACTCATGATCTCTCAAAAATCCTAACCAAAGACACTTAGCATGCTCTAATACCATGTAATATTTTCTTATGAAGATAGCCACCCAATATCTATAGACCTAATAGAAAGTACACTAAAATGAGAAGATCAATATGACAAGAATAAATTTTATTCCTACCAAAGAATGAAAATAGAATGTTCATATACAAATAGCTAAAATTTGGAAATCAAAAATTGGCTAATAGTTTGAGTTGTAACTTGACTTGAATCGCCACATTTTTATATAATTTTATTTTGGTTTTATTTAAATTACAAACGTATTTATTTTATTAGATTTTTTAACTCAAAAATTTGCCACGATATTTGATACATGATTAGATTAGATTCACCTATATTTTATAGGTTATAGTAGAAATCTATATTGATTCACCAATAGTATATCATAATTATTAGTTGATTTAGGGTCATATTTCTAATATTTAATTTCCAATTGATTTACAATATAATCTAATGGTCCCAGTTGTATTATGTGAGGTAAAATGTACTCGTGATCTGTAATGCTTATGGGGCCTAAAATAGCTTTTGGATCATTGATCTTAGATTTTGGGCCCCATAAGCATTACAAATCACAGGTACATTTTACCTCATAAAATACAAAGAGATTCGTTAGATTATATTTTAAATCAATGATGACAATTAAATATTATAGTCTACCCCTTAAACCCATCAATAATTTCCACCCTCGAGCCCCTACTTTTTCATAAGAATTATTTTTTAAGGTTGGAAGGATTCACCATCAGAATTAATGCATTTTCATATTATTTTCCAAGATTTTCTAATATTTTCTACAAAAAATTAGTGATGTAAAAAAAGTTGCCAATAAAATTAATATTTTTTCCCAAAAAAGGAAAGATTTGCCTATAGAAATTAATATTTTTCCCAAAAAAATCAAAGATTCGCCAGGATTTAATATATTTTTTTAAGGGGGGTTTCTTAAAGTTATCACTAACAGTCGAAGCACTACATAGTGAAAGGTAAAAGTAAATTGGTTTACAAATTGAAGAAATCTTTGTATGGCCTAAAACAGAGTCTTAGGATGTGGTACCATAAATTTGATACATATGTGTTGATTTTTGGATTTGAGCATTCTAAATCAAATCAGTGTGTTTATTATAAAAATGATGGTGATCATTTCTTGTTTATTACATTATATGTTGATGATATGTTATTTATTGGTAAAGGGAAATGTATGATTTCAGAACTAACATCTCAACTTGCATCTAAATTTGAAATGAAAGATCTTGGTGCAGCTAGACACATTCTTGGGATGGAAAATAGAAGAGATGGAGTGAACAGAAAGATATGGCTTGGCCAAAGTAAGTATGTCGATTCAATTTTATAGAGGTTTTACATGTAGGATTGCAGACCACTATGTGTTCCCTTTTTAGCCGGAACAAAGTTATCTATGTTAGATTGTCCAACATCACCATCAAAGATGGAAGACATGAGTAGAGTGCCTTACCAAAGTGCAGAACTTTGAAGTTTTATGTATGCTATGGTTTGTACTAGACTATACATTGCCCAAATAGTGGAAGTTCTTTCCAAATATAATTATAATCCTTGTAGAGTTTATTAGGATGTAATTAAAATGGTCTTCAGATAATTGTGTGGTACCTCAAAGTATTCCTTGTGATCATAATAATTTGACTAAAGATGAGAATTTCCTTGATTTTCATGGTTATGTGGATTGAGACTAGGTAGATGATGTTGATAGTAGATGATCCACCAGTGCTTATGTATTTACTTTATTTGGTAGTGCAATTAGTTGGATGAGTAAGCGACAAGTTATGATTTCTTTGTCCACTACTGAAATCGAGTATATGGTAGCTACTCATGCTTGTAAAGAATCCATTTGGCTTAAGAGATTATGTTCAGATATTGGAATGAAACAAGGTATAGGGATAATTTATTGTGATAGTCAAAGTGTGATATGTCTAGCTAAGAATCTGATATTTCATGCTAAGACCAAGCACATTGATGTGCAGTATCATTTTGTTAGAGATATGGTTGAAGATGGCAAGGTAAAGCGGGTTAAGGTAGATAATTTGATGAATGTTGTTGATTCTTTAATTAAGCCTATGAGCACAGAGAATTTCAAATGGTGTTTGAAACATCTATGGGCCTTTTAGCCCCTAGCAATTAAGAGTTTATGTTTATACTCCCTCTCATTTCTCTAGCAATGTGTTTGAAAAGTGGGGGATTTGTTGGGAAAATATGACTCAAACTTGCAATTACATAATGTATTCTTGATAGGTAAGTGTGGGGGGTGAAAGGGGTACCCCTCCCGAGGGGTCCATGGGGATTATACCCTCGACGGGGGCTTAGGGGCAACACCAACAAAAGTCAAATTTTATGTATATTTTATTATTATAAATCTAGATTATTCATTATTGGGTCTCGGATATGATAGTCAATATTTTATTGGCTTTAATTGCCCTAGAAGGGAACCCTATTTTATGAGGGCATTGTATTATGGCTATGTATTGTGATGTATTCTAAGAGTTTGATAGCGGTTGCCTTGCCTCTGGATCTTTGGTTGGTGATACTCCTGTGAGAATCCTACTTTGCAAGTATATTATAATCTTTGTTTTTATGAATAATATATTGGGCATATTTTGGTGTGTGGAGTTTTTCTCCTGAAATATTTTTCCCCACATAAATTATTTTGGTGTGGTATGCATGATATTTATGTTTATTTTTGTTTAAGTTTTTGTAATTGTTGTAAATTTTTGTATCATCCTCCTCTCAAGATTAGTGTAGGAATTTGTTACACTACCTTAGCTTCCTTACAATAATTATTCCCATGACTACTCTGAGGATGCTCCATTATGATCTCAATTTCCTTAAGTGTGCCTCTCAAAGTTTGATAAGATTGAAATGGTAAAATGGCTTGTATTTATATCCAATTCTTTAACTTCCCAAAATTCAAATACTAATAGTCGACAAATGATTTTAGATTTTTAAATATTAAAATTTCAACATCAACATATTTTAAATCGAGGCAAAATAGGTTGGACAAGGGCATTGGGACCCTAGTCCAAACCTATCCTTTTTAGGGTCTTAAACATCGGTATTAAATATTAGATCTTTATTTTTAATTTCACTTTTGATTTTCTAAATATTATTACGAAATGGGAAAATTAAATGCATAATTAGGTCCAATCACATAAGGGGGGCTAAAACTACTGTAAAATTGTTAAGGGTGACAATTTACGATGCTACACTAATCATAGTGCAAACACTAATTTTTCTTGAAAAATTTTAATATAGATTTGTACGGATCTATGAAAAAAAATCCATGAACACTTCCAACACAAAAACTAGACAATTTTTATATGGAAATAGTGGTTATGGCACATTTGGATGAAATGAAAGTCCATTTGGCTTGAAAATGCCCCAAAAACTAGTTGATCACCTAAAGTCACAAACAAACACATATTTGTAAATATGCTTCCTAATCTCTAATTTCAATTAAATGAAAGCCAATATCAATTGTTGGTGTAGGTTTTTATTTTCTTAGTGGGTTAATTTCTTTTCTTTTCTAGTCCTATGTTTTTCCTACACTTTTATTAAGCTTGCTTAGGATAATAAAGTGATTTTATCATTTAATAACTAGGAGATAAGTGATGTGATCTCCCCTTCTTTAAAAGGTGTGACACTTTCCACTTTTGGTGGCCATCTCCACTTTTGATGGTCCATATCCACTTTTGGTGCCTAATTCATATTGGTTGGATTTACCACCTCCATCAGTGCTAATGTAAGAAGTTGGGTCCACAAAAAGCTCAAAAAGTGGAAATATTTTTGTTGTTTTTCAGAATTTGTCACACTTGGACTGAAAATTTGAGGCACATACACAATGAATCTTTAAAAAAATCAGTAATATGAAATTTATAATTTTGAATCTAGTTTCCAAATATGTAATTTATTCAAATACTCAGATGCTAGAAATTAAATTTTGATAGAAAATCATTTTTTTACCATACCAAGCACGTGTACGAACACCACTTTTTGACCCAAATAAAAGTATTTTTCTAATTACTTTTGGGGAAAGAAAGCTAACAACATGAAGATTGATGAGGAATTTTTTTTGTAATTTTTTTTTTAATATTTTTTTTAATTGATTTTTTATTGGCCTTAATTGTTGTTTTTAAAAATCAATGTGTACAGACAGCATAATTGGACCTAAACTAAACATTTTTTGAATCTTTTTTCATTGTGTAGAGAATTGTCTGAAGATTGATGCCATATAATTTTTTTACAAGAAACTTAACCAAAAAAAAAGTTATAAATGTATACACCTAAAAATTGGTCTGGAGCATCCGATTAATTAAATACGAATTATTTGATTAATTATCCTAAATTTCCTCTACTTTTGAATAAATATAAATATTTATTTATATAGTTCACATTTAATATTCATCTTAATTAAATAATTTGTTTGATTTAATTATCAAATCCCTATTTCAATCTATCACATCCATCTTAAATTAATTGAATAAAGATCAAAACACTTTATTAATTAATTGCCATATTTTTCTGTCTAATTTAATAAACAACTATCCTATAGTTCATTTTATTAAATTATTTATCTCTCTTTTGCTAATTTAAATAAATCAAAATATTTGAATTAAAAGCACAAAGAATATTCCATCTATATTCTCTCAAAAATGAATTAGATATCCTATGTCTAATTTATGTCAAAATCATGTCAAAATTAATTTATTGAAACTTCACGGGAAGTTTTGGAGACAAATTTGGAATTTGATCTCTCAATCCTCCTCCATCAATCCTTCCTCTTCTCTTGCCTGGTGTTTTCATGGGTAGAGACAATCTTCATCTTTCTCTCAAACTCCTCCATCTCTCACCATTCAATTCTCCAGATTGAATCCAAGCCTCTCAAAGCTTTCCCTGTGCATTTCTACAGCCAGGAAATCTATAAATATAGTCTCATTGAACCAAGAAAAGGATCCAGATAATTAGGTTTATGCACTCTTACTCTACAGGAATTCAAGCATCAAGCATCAAGCATTCACACATCAAGCATCAAGCAATCAAGTTTTCAACCATGGTTGCCTCCTGTAGCTGCAATTATCTGTTTCACATCAATATCATGCTATTTTAATTATTTAGTATTGCATTAGCATTATCTTGTTCTTTGAATTGTCATTTTAACAGTCTTATTTGCTTAAACAATCTAAGAGCAATTTAGATTTAATAAATCTTTGGAGATAGAGAGCAATATGACGCTTTCAATTGATTGTTGTTTTGAATTAGTTCAATTTGTTTAATCTTTGATATAATGTCGTATTAAGAAGTGTTTTAATCTTATTCACTTATTACACACTTACAATTTGGCGCCCACCGTGGGGCATTAACCCCAATTTTATCAAAATTATCAATTTTCTGGAAAAATGTCACGCAGGTTCTCTGCATGTTTTTCTTGTAGCACTTTCATTAAAAGTTTTAGCACTTCTGATCGTTGTTTTAGCGCTTTCGATTTTAACACCTCTGGTCACTGTTTTAGCACTTCCAGTCATTGTTTTAGCGCTTTCGGTGTTTTAGCGCTTCTGGGAAATAGTGTTTTCGGGCACTGTTTTAGCGCTTTCGGTGTTTTAGCGCTTCCGGTACTTCTTTTAGCGCTTTCGGGCACTGTTTTAGCGCTTTGACAATTAATCTTAAAATGGTCATATCTTGGTCATACAGAGGTCGTTTTTGAAACTTTTTTTTTTGAAATGGG
Source organism: Sequoiadendron giganteum (assembly GCA_007115665.2). NCBI lineage: Eukaryota > Viridiplantae > Streptophyta > Pinopsida > Cupressales > Cupressaceae > Sequoiadendron > Sequoiadendron giganteum. Next base: position 41,926,293 of record CM021108.1, read on the forward strand.
GTATAATTTCATAAGTTATGCAATAGTGTATGTATTTCTCACTTTTTGTAGAGTTAAAATTTTCAATTTTACATTTAAAGTCAAATCACATTGTAACTTGGTCTAAATTTTAGTGTTTTTATGCTTAATCATTCATCTAACCTTTATATCTTCTTATTTCTTGGTCTCATCTAACATTTTGAGCATTTATTCTAGGTTTTAAGAGGAATATGGAGCATTAAATTCAAAAAAAGTGAAAAAAAAGAGTCATTTGATATCCATTGTAATAGTGTTTTCAAACACTCATGGGAAAATAACCCATCATATGTTATTTTTCATGCATGCTTTAGGAACAAATAGCATCACAATTGGACTAAAATTGATCAATCTAGGATAGTCACTTCAAAGTTCCTAAAATATATCAATCCTAAGATAGTCAATTTCATGTTTTTCTTAAAGCAAATCTATCAATCCTAGGATAGTCATCACATTCTTAGAGTAGAAGTTAAAAAGAACATCATGATTTCTATAAAGCAACACCTTCACATAGATTAGAAAAAAAAAATTGGGCTTAAAACAAGACAAACTTATATGTTGTGCTTGTGGTGATTAGGCTTATGCTCTCCCCTTAATTGGGTGACCAAAGTGCCTAATTCACTTTTACTTCATGTCATTTAAGCTTTATTAAATCCTTTGGCAGGCCTGCCGTAGAGGGAAAAAGTACTCACCCTACGGGAACGACCTAAGTGGGAACAACCAAAGCCAGGTTTTCCAACCCACTATAATCAAATGCAAGTTGTTGATGAAAGTACAACTTGATGGTATTGAGCAAGATAACCATCCCCAAAATCTTTGTTCTAAAGATTGGGAGGTCTCCTGAGGGAGTTTATCTATTTGCTGCACCGAACGGAAACCCTATCTACGAACCATAGAGTAGTTTCTCGCCAAGTCAGTATCCATACATTGTCATACTCGCGGTGCAAGGGGAGGGAAGAATCTGCCCCCAAGACACTCACCATATAATTACCAAGGACCGCTTGCTTAAGGGATTCGGTATCCACTTTCGTCACTTTGAGTACACGCCTAGAAATGACAAAAACACGGGCGCCCTCTAGGGGGTGACACGGCTATGTGAGTCAACGTAATTCAACATGTGGGTTGTTGAGTATAATGATGACCCTTTTGACCTTAAGAGTGAGTCTGCTTGAAGTGTATTCTTTATCAAAAAAACCAGTGAAAATCAAGAAGGATCATGTTTTGATTCTTAAACATACACTTGGTTTTTTAGACTCTAGATCTTAAAGAAACAATTGTTTTACAAATTCTTGTTGTGTTTTCAAAACATTAATTTAGATCAGATCATCCTGAAAAACACAAATAAAACAAAATGCTATTGGAATCCCATGTCAGGTAGTTAACATCAAATTTTGGATTTTTATCAAAACATAAACTTTCCTAAATCAAAACAGAGTCTTAAACTTGCATAAATTGGACTTTACGATTGAATTTGTTCAAATCAAACCAAGATCTACCATCAAAAAGTGTCTCAATCAAACACATTTGATGAGTAAGTTAAGTTTCAGGATCAGTCATCCTAAATCAAAGAAACAAAACCCTATAATCAAACTTATCAACTTAGTCTAATCAATAGAATCTATCATTCTATTTGACTTGAGTTAATATCCTTGACACTATACCAAACTAAGATCAAAAAAATTTTTCGAAAACAAATAATATTTGTATGTCCATTTTAACAAGGTCACGAAGACTAAAAATCCAAAGAATAGGAAATTGAAACTCAAACCACCATGGCCAAAATAGATGAGGATCAATTGAATGCTCTAGCTCATCAAATGAAAAACCTTCAACAACAAATATGGGATGTGCAAAGGGAAAGAACCACAAAGGGATATTTGCTTCCAGACATTTGCGCTTATTCCTCTGAAAAAAATCTTGACATGACACCCTCTCCACAAACAACTATATCATCCAAGTTCGATGTCTTTAAATTTTTACAAAAGATCCATAAGCCCAAATCTAAGTCCTCAAACACAAATGATATTGAGCAATCCTATCATGTCATGCATTTATCTCCATCCACAATAAGACAGAATAAACCTCAAGATTCTCTCACTCAAATTAACAATTCCATCCAATCATCATCTTTTATCATATCTTCAACATCCAATGATTCATGTCAATCTCTCAATCCAAAGCATGCTAGCATAGACTCCCCTACACATAAAGATCAAAATATTCTTTCCACTATCAACATTCCAAAAAATCTTCCAATCTTTGATCAAGATCCCATTTCTCAAGAATCTTACGATGATCCCCTCCTTTCACTTTTCATCCAAAATAACTCCCTTCCATCTCAAGAGACAAGTATCATTCTAGGTTCTTCTTCCATATCATCTCATGATTCTATTGCATCACAAGAGCATGGTAGTTCTTCCATCCTATCTAATGATTTCTTACCAAATGATGATCAAGACATGCTTTCTACACAATTTCATGATTCCCTTCCTCATCAAGGTCGAGATATGCTTCCATTCAAGGATACCCTTTCATCCCATGAAGATGTTTATCCTTCACATGATCAATATATGCCTTTCATACCACTTCATAATTCCTTTCCAAATCAAGATCAAAACATCCCATCATCCCCATGTCAAGAACCTATCACACCTATTCAAGCTATCCATGAGCCCCACACCTATAAATTGGGATCCTCCACTTTTATCCATTCTGGTTTACTTCCAACACCTATCCTCTCATCCATGTCATATCCTCCCCAAAATGGACTCGCATATTGCTTCACAAACAATACATATCCCATTGGTAAACAAATGTGTCAAAGTATGAATTACAAAGGAAAAGGATTAGGCCTTCATGAACAAGGTATCCTAGAACCCCTTTTTGTTCAAAGAAACCCATATCATCACGGCCTTGGTTATACACCTAAGTGTCCTAGTTCATCAAACCTACCATCTATCTTAGGTCCTCATCCTAAACCACCAAATATACCATCTATCCTAGGTCTTCATCCTAGTCCATCAAACCTTCCCTCTATCCTAGGTCCATATCCTATTTCTCAAGAAAAATAAAGGCACACATCCTTGACACCCTTTCAAAATTCTACCCACATTAACTCATCCATAATACCTCCATATCATTCATCTCAGTCCACCTCTCCCATTGCTCTTGGAAGAAATTTGGGTTTAAAATATCAAAAGCTTCTATATCAAAATCCACATGTATCAAAGGATCAACATGCCTCCTCGAAGAGACATGCAAAAATAAAAGAACAATTGATCCAAAATCAAAAGAAATTTTCAAAAGGCCACAAAGGCCCATCAAAGAAAAAATCTCAAAGACCACAAAGGTCCATAAATCAAAAAGAAAAATGTGAAAGGCCACAAAGGCCCACAAAGAAAAAATCAAAGTCAAAAATCATGTGGATTCCTAAAAGTCTCATAGAAGCAAAAAAATATAAATTGGCATCCAAATTTGCTAATCCAAAAGCTTCCTCCAATTTTCCATCTAATAACCTATCACCTTCCAAATCCATTTTTCCTCCATCACTCCACCACCCTTCAAGGTGTGTGCCAATATTGATCTTTCCATCCTTTCCATCTATCCATCAACAAGCCTTCCAAACTCCTATCCATTATCCAACATTCATCCCCAATCATTCTCCTTTAATCCAAACCTTTGCATAAGTCCTTAGATTCTTCCATCATATCATTAATCTACCACATTTAGGAGTCTAATTCCCATTGCCATGGTTTATTAGAGGGATATTTTTTTTGTGAAACTTGATGCTTAAGTCCTTCATCCATTTCCCTATCATCATATCCTATCTTCCATATTCTTCTTGCACTCTACACTTAGGTATAAGTATCATCCATCTTACAATTCATAGTCATTATCCTTTATATGCTCATTCCTTACATATCCACCTTTGATCTTGACAAGGTTAAGGATGTTCTTGAACATCATATATCTTATCCTATACGCTTTATCCATATCTTCCATACCATATATTTCATCTTATCCATATTCCATCATTCTTACTAAATACATCCTTTCTTCCTTTCCTTGGTCTTGATGAGGAATAGGGGAAAAATACTTGGGCCTTGTGTCTGTATCTTATCTAGTTAATCTTGATCATCTCCATTCATCATTTTTATCCTCACTTTCTTCCATTCCATATCTTCTAGCTTATCAAAATTCATGTCATCATGTCCATTTGCAACCTCGAATCTTATCATACAAATCATATTTAAAGCCTAGCTACAAACATTATCCAATCCTCATATCTTTTGTCAATCAATCATCAACAATCATCAATCTTATCATCATCATGTCTTATGGAATTGATCATTCCTAGCATCTTAATCAATCATACCATTATCATCTTTCGACAAGAGATATGTTGCTTGTGTGACATGTTTTGTAGTGAAACTTTCATTTTGATCTATCAATTATCCATGGTTGCATTAACCCTATTTTGGGGCATCTTGTTCCTTCAATCAACCATATCATCTCATTTCATCTTAAAATATCCTCAAAAATACAAAAAAAACTCATAAAATTTGAAAAAAAAGGTGCAATAAAATCTCAAGAACAATCATTGCAATGTGGTCATATCTCACCCTAGCTTGGGGGAAAAAAAAATCTTGAAATCATTGGGGGCAATAAAACAATGAGCTTAGGAAAAACACAACAAAAACAATCATCGAAGTGCAAACATCAATCACCATCAAAACACTTCGAACATTCGTATCATATCAAAAATCCAAAAACATGTCAAAAATCAGTCAAAAAAATCCAAACAAAAGTCAAAAATCAGTCAAAAATCCAAAAAATGCCAAAAATCAGTCAAAAATCCAAAAACATGTCAAAAATCAATCAAAAATCCAAAAACATGTCAAAAATTCAGTCAAAAATCCAAAAACATCACAAAATCAGGATGGATGATCTAATTTGAATAATGATTGAAATACTTTAAGAAAAGGTTGAACATGTTGCATTTTGATCATTGTTATCATTTCTTTGGAGCAACTCGATGATGTATTGGACTAGAGAAGCAAGGAAGGAGAATGATATTTTTATTGTCTGTTGTCTGTAAGTTAATCATATGAATGTATGAATTATCGGGGGATGTGCTAGAGTATCACCGATGACATTCAAAATTCACACATTGAAATGATTAACCACTGCCTGTTTACGCAATGAATGCTCAGGTCATCTCAGTTCAATCATACCTAGATGCTTGTGTTCGCTTGCAATATCAAAAAATCAAAAATCATGAAAGAAGTACTCAGGTCGTCATTGGTCTATCATATACCATTAATGCTTGTACTATCATCAATCTATCATTGATCCTCGCCTATCATGAGATCAATCGTCAATCTACCATTGATCCTCGCCTATCATGAGATCAATCATCAATCTATCATTGATCCTCACCTATCATGAAGTCAATCATCAATCAATCATTGAATCTCACCTATCATGAGATCAATAATCTTCTAATCTATTAGGATCAACAATCAATATAAAATCAAAGGCTGACACGATCAAAAATCATCAAACACAAGGAGGCAAGGCAGGGCAATATTTTATCATCTAGCAGAATCAATATTCTATATCAGGAGATAAATTATTTCTTCATCAAAACATCACAAAATCATCAGAAAATCATAAATTTTTGAAAAAATTCTAAAAATCATCAAATCATTAATTTATCTCCTGAGGGGGCATATTATCATCAAATCATCTGAAGATCAAAATCTGGGGCATGTCTGGGGCACACGGAATTATTTTTTTATATCATCAATCCTAGCAGTAGCAGCAAAATTTTCTTCGAAGCAACATGTAAACACATCACTTCGAAGAGGGGAAAAATGTATACACCTAAAAATTGGTCTGGAGCATCCGATTAATTAAATATGAATTATTTGATTAATTATCCTAAATTTCCTCTACTTTTGAATAAATATAAATATTTATTTATATAGTTCATATTTAATATTCATCTTAATTAAATAAACAAAATTAAATACTTTGTTTGATTTAATTATCAAATCCCTATTTCAATCTATCACATCCATCTTAAATTAATTGAATAAAGATCAAAACACTTTATTAATTAATTGCCATATTCTTCTGTCTAATTTAATAAACAACTATCCTATAGTTCGTTTTATTAAATTATTTATCTCTCTTTTGCTAATTTAAATAAATCAAAATATTTGAATTAAAAGCACAAAGAATATTCCATCTATATTCTCTCAAAAATGAATTAGATATCCTATGTCTAATTTATGTCAAAATCATGTCAAAATTAATTGATTGAAACTTCACGGGAAGTTTTGGAGACAAATTTGGAATTTGATCTCTCAATCCTCCTCCATCAATCCTTCCTCTTCTCTTGCTTGGTGTTTTCATTAGTAGAGACAATCTCCATCTTTCTCTCAATCTCCTCCATCTCTCACCATTCAATTCTCCAGATTGAATCCAAGCCTCTCAAAGCTTTCCCTGTTCATTTTTACAGCCAGGAAATCTATAAATATAGCCTCATTGAACCAAGAAAAGGATCCAGATAATCAGGTTTATGCACTCTTACTCTGCAGGAATTCAAGCATCAAGCATCAAGCATTCACACATCAAGCATCAAGCAATCAAGTTTTCAACCATGGCTGCCTCCTGTAGCTGCAATTATCTGTTTCACATCAATATCATGCTATTTTAATTATTTAGTATTGCATTAGCATTATCTCGTTCTTTGAATTGTCATTTTAACAATCTTATTTGCTTAAACAATCTGAGCGCAATTTAGATTTAATAAATCTTTGGAGATAGAGAGCAATATGATGCTTTCAATTGATTATTGTTTTGAATTAGTTCAATATGTTTAATCTTTGATATAATGTCGTATTAAGAAGTGTTTTAATCTTATTCACCTATTACACACTTACAATTAAAAAACAAAAAAAGCCTAATATTTCAAGTTTAAGGACTAGTTTACTTAGAAATTAATTAAAAAATAACAAATATAATCCATTCTTAATAAAAATTATACATTTGGAAACTAGACATCGTGTTCTCTAATGGTTTTAATTTTATAGATTGATTCAGAAAAAAAAGTCCATCGGCCATATTGCCAAAGTTGGACATTCTTCTTCAATTTGCCTTAGTTTTTTAGTTGCAGGTCAAAGGTTAAGGGTCGGATTGCCAAACCTTTCTCGAGCCTAAAACCAAGGCTACATGTGGGTTGGAGATTCAAATTTTTAATAACATGTATTCTCCATGTTCTAGCTTACATAATCTTAGACACACTTAAGATTAGGGTAGACACACATTTCTATTTTTAGATCTATGTATTTTCATCAAGGTTTAATTACCAAACAAGGGGTTTGACCAAGGCAAACCCCCATAAACAATCAATCAAAATTCTTTTGTTTTGCAAGTTATTTACAGATTCAAATATGAAGACTTGGTGAAGAAGGAAGTACGGACATCAAACCTCAGGCTCACTTTCAGAAATTGCAAAAATTTAGACTAGGACTAAGAAGACAACAAGGGCTTCTTAGTCCTCTCGAAGATATTTTACAAAGATTCTTTCAGTTCCGATTTTGACATCCAAAGATTCCACATCTTCCCCGAAAAATAGCAGCGGGACTAATAAGACAATAAGGGCATCTTAGTCCTTCATAGCATATTTTGACAACTTATTTGCCTTTCCATAATCCTTGTTACATTTTCAAGCTTCCCAGGTACACATATCCTAACTTGTTGCATTATTTCATCATTTGCATCTTTCATTTAGCTTGCATAACTAGGTTTTGTGAGTTGAATGTTTACTTGTCTTTTCCAAGATTTTGCTTGGTGGTGAACCCCTCAAAGCATAAAGAACCCCCTCCTAAGTCTTCCTTTTTGAGAATTGACTCACCCTTTGGGTTGATAGTCAGTCCAATTAGGGTTCCTAGGACATTATTGAATGACCATTGGAGAATAGTGGTTTTCTATGACCTAAGCCATAAAACCTCCCACATTTTTTCATACGGTTCAAGAATTTCACAAAATATGAAATTAGAAAACATATCCTAGCCAAAAAGCTCTAATACTATTTTAGAATCTATAAAATATATATTAACCCAAAAATTAGTGCAAATGATAGAGATTATTAAACTTTTAAATATGAATTATTAACAAAATCAAAATAACACAACAAAATCAATTTCTTGAGTGAGATATTTGAAAGCTCACAATAGCTTATTTTATGTGTTATTATAAAAGGAAAGAGCCACAATATATAGCCTCGAGATTTTAAATCTAATAAGGAAGAGGTAGAAACCAAACAACAAAGGATTGTTTTAACTAAGTTTCTAAATTTGTGAAAATAAGGAAAAAAGTAGAATCCCGTGAAAGAAGGAGAATGTGCAAGTCATTATCATATCCTACCTAAGTAAAAATAAATTACCAAAGAAAACTTAATAAATGAGTGCAATATCAAACTTAGGATAAAAATATATCCAAAATAAAAATACTAATTCAAAAGAGGATATTTCAAAATTAAATATCTTGCAAATAGATATTTTTTCTTTTCATATTTTAGTAATCTTTAAAATCTTTTATATTTACAAAAATACTTTTTAAATGAATAACATAGAAATTTCACTAAAATTGGCTATTACATATACCTAAATTATCTTTAAATGACTAACATAATAATTTTTTAAATTAAATAATATATTAATTAAAACAAATTCTTTTAACTTATAGTGTTTTCCAAATATTGTCAAAAATTAAAATGCATAAGCCCTTTTCATGAAGGTAATTAAATAACTAACTTTTTGATATAATTTAGGATCGTTCTATAAACACTCCAAATTGAGTATTTCAAAAACAAAGAAAACACAAATGAACTCATGTTAAATAAACACACACAAAGGAAACAAGCACTTTGTGAGTCCATCTACAACATAAAGTTCCAAAATCACCAATGATTCAAATTAGTAAAAAACTAGGTAAACATAAGGAATACCATTTATTCATAATTGAATAAAATGGATTAAACAACCAAACATACTACAAGATTCAATGGGCTACTAAGTCAACCATAAGGACTAGGTATGGTGAGAAGTTCAAGTAAAATTGTGTCATTCTCCTCCACATCCATCCATTATTCAAGTATTTCTTACATACTCAAGACAAACCATCAAATATGACAACAAAGATCATAGTTGAAGTAGCATATAATGACCAATGAGGGTATGTAATCTAGCAAGGCACATCTTCATCCTGCAACTACATCATATCATAATCAACTCAATATAACTTTTAGTCTAATCATAGAAAATACCAAGACAAGGCAAGAGTTAGCACATGGGTGGACACTATAACCGTAATGTCAAATATAATTCCCTTTAACAATTCCCTATGGTCCAAGATAAAAAAATATCACCTATGAAAATATAAAGCTAACACTAACTCTCAAGTCCTTTCTTAGAAGCTTCTTCATTTCAAACTCCTCGTGGAAGATAGACTTCAATTCCTCTAGCTAGAGTCTCTCTCGTGTATATTTTGTTTTATCCTAGAAAATGTAAAGAATGTTTTTGGGAATGTACCTTTGTTAGACATCATTGGGAAGCCGCCTATCAACCTCTCATCAATATTTGGCAAATAGATTATTTTGAAATCTACTATGTTGGGTCCCATTAATAATGTGAATTTTATTCAGAACTAGACAAACTATCATTAGTTAGTCATGTATTTAATTGCTCATGTTCTCCTCTAGGAGTTACAATTCAAAGGCTTTACTCTAACATAATTCACTAGATGGCTACTTTGTCAAATATGCTACATGATATTCTAATGTCAACTAATAATTGCTCATTAGATGCACCATGGGCAAGAACAAATTTCCAAGTTGGAAGTTATTCAAAAAATCCTTCCTAGAAATGTTGTTGTTATCACTACAAGGAACTTGTCTATATTTGCTAAAAGGTCAAATCTTCATGACCAAGGAAAAACTAATCACAGCACTATACAAATTACGTCCAAACCATGCACTAGAACATACAAAAGATGACGTTTATGCTTGGAGTAGATATACATGCTTCGATTAGTGAAGAATAATGTAAATTGTCATGTTTTAATTTCAATTCTAGACTTCTTTCTAGCTCATATGACCAATATCTAAACTTTCTTATGTCTCATTTATAATCTAGTGTTGTTTAATATTTTTCAAAAAAACAAGTTCTCATTAAGAATACAACATTTTTAAAGAATTGTTATTTTAATCCATATGTTATAGTTTATCATTATGATAAATGAATAAATAGAAAGTGGATGAAGACTCCTTATACAAATAGTCATTATTGTAATATACACAAAAATGATTATTCTATTAACAATAATCACTAATTCCTCTAATAAGTAGTGTTTTATGCTAAAACTAAATAAATATAACTTACCATTACATAAATTTGTGTACATAATATTTTATTTTTAAATTAAAAAAGAATAGGTCTCCAAGAAAGATTGAGTTCCAAGCTAACATCCTTATTAAAATTGGTAAGAAATATAAAACCGGGAATACATTAGACAAAATCAAGCAAATGATTAGTATAAGTATATACATAACAAACATGTAGTGTACAACACTTATAAGGTATTATTATTGTAATCTCAAGTAATAGAGAGTTTAATCTTTACTTAATTTTAGTTAGGACTTATTATAAAGGTCATTAAATTAGTTATTAATTTGATTATATTTTCAATTCATTTTATCTCGATACATTTTTTTCTGATTTTTATTCTTTTAAGTATGGAAATAATTCGATTATATAGATATTGGTAGGATGAAAATTCACTAGGTGATTGCAACATGGAGGAATAGCACTATTTGATGTCTATTTTTCTATCAATCTCATAGCTATACAAATGAATTTTTTGGCATTGTAATTAAATAGGTTAGTGTTGGGGTTGATATACCATCTATATAGTCACTCTCAATACCTCTACTTGACAATTTTCTAACGATTACAAACCAAGTACTATAATTTTGATATTTGTAGCAACTTAATATTTTATATAATACAATCTACAAGCTTCGGTCTTTTACCTATATATACTCTCTCATAATGATGACTTATACTCTCTCATAATTATGACTTTGTTTTTATATAGCATATCACAATATTATGAGGGAGTATATCTCAATCAAAAGTCATCATTGTGTTAATCTACCACATGTACTTGAGGATTTAGTCCTTCAAAGTCACATAAGGATCGAAACATAACTCAACCACACTTCTTAAAGATCTAAATGTTGACAAATAATATATAAAAGAACATATCATCACACCCGCCAACTAAACTACAAACCTTCAATTTCTTTCTCGAATTTCATAATATAATAATCAAAACAAAGATTCCATTTTTAAAACAAATACATTTGCAAGGCATATGTGTCCCTGTTAGCTATAATGCTCATGGAAATGTCACCTTCCCAAGTTCCTTTTTGGTGCTTGGTTGGTGGTGGTTGTTAATTATATAGTGTCTTAATCTAACACATAGTGGAGTCCTCCATAAGAAAACAATAAGCATAAAAGTCCCCATAGTGTGTGGTTAAGTGACAGTTAAAGAATCCCAACCATAGACACGGCACAAATGCTGGGGAAACTTTTGTTTTTATGCTCTTTAATAAAGTACGGTTACGTACCAAAAAATTAAGATAAACTAGGGAACTTTCCTTGCTCTTTCCTCTTACTTTATTTTAATATATATAGCAGGTATAATATTTGTCCATCATAATCCTTTGACAATTCATTTTGTAAAAGATTTGTTTAATAATTGGCATCTCTTATAATCCTTGACATTCCTATTTTTATATGCTAAAATTTAGTGAAGATGACAGCCATTGAATAAAGGTGAATATGCCATGCTTAACCAATACTTGATATATACACACAATACCTAAGGATTTGTTTACTATTTATGTCCCATCGACTTTTGCCCAATTTATGCTTTGTTTATTATGTCCATTCATTAACTAAAATGATATATACATTTTCTATACATTAACTAAAATGATATATACATTAACTAACATGATATATACATTTTTTATACAATAACTAAAATGATATATGCATTGCCCTTTGTGGAAAGCAAAATCTAATCTTTTTATATGTCCCCAAACAACCTTTCACAAACCCAAGTGCTGATAAGGAGATAAGTGGTTTCAAGGATTAAGGTAATTCTTATGTCTTTACCTATAATTATTTTAATAATTGTAAAGTGGGACCTCTAGAAGATTAACGCATATCATCAAAGAGGAACCCACCAAGGGTTCCCAATGTAATAAACAAGTAAATAAGTAGGACCTCTAGACAGAAAGCTTGGGAGGAATGTTGTTATTGAAAGGAAATATTAATGTAAAGGACAAAACTACTTGTATTTGAGTAGTCTAAGAATTAGTTGGCCTATATGGTAATCCATTTATCAATAAAATAGATTTTTTTAATAAGAATGAGATATCTTGTCTTTAGTCTTATTGTTAAAGAAAAGTAATTAGAGGAGATTTGTTCAATATAAAAAAATAACAAATGTATGTATGGTGGGTAATTTTTCTAATATTTTTAAATGGATAATTTGTCATATTATATTTTTTTATGGAAGTGTCACATCTTTTATTATTCATATTAGTCAATAAGACATGTGTTAGATGATACATTGTACCTTGTAATTAAATCATGTAATATTTTTATATTCAAACATGTTTTATTAATTAGTCATCTCTGTTGAGTTTTGTGTTGATTTTTTACTTTATATATTATAGTATTCTATGGTTCTTGATTATCAATTATTATGTTTCATTTGTCAATGAATGTATGTACCTATAATTTGATATCCTCATCATTAGAGGATCTATTCAATGGTTAAGTTTGCATACAAGGACTCTAGAACTTCCTTACATTTTTATCTTTCCTTGTATATTTTGCATGTGAAATATAAATTGTCATGCATGGGTCAAAGATGGTCTCCATTGTTAAAGTTAACCCCACCAACTTAATTACACCTCAAATATTTTCTTTTGACTTGCATCAAGCCTTCCCTATATCAATCTCAACTCTCCATACACTCTTATGGAACTCAATTCTATCTTCAATTCATTTTTATCTTACTATGAGATTCATTTCAATCCTCCTCATGTTATACTCACCACATCTCTTCTATATGGTTTCATTCTATTGAGATAAAGTCATGCATAATGTTTCGACCTCAAATTGTTTTAGATATGATTATTGTTGCACTAATATGGGCCTTCATAGGTGTGAAGAAAGTTGACCTACCATTGTCCTGCAAACTTCTATTATTGTCTAACTATGTGTTATTCAAAGGAAAAATATGCTATCATGTGTTATCCTTTCATTTTGAAATTTTTCCTTGAGCATCTAACCCATATAATGTCCATACAAAGTAGTGGTTTGACAAAGTTAAGCATACCCTCATTGAGATTCATGTCTCTACTAATATTGAGGAGAAATTTCTAAACCTCAAATCCTAGTGATTGACTCTTCCCAAGTAGGAATGTAGTCATATTCAAAATCAAATTATCACTAAGGCAGTCATGCAACCATATCATATATGACTACCAATCCCAATTATGCTAACATATAATTTGTTGATCAAGTTTTGAACCATATTCTAGTCATAGTTTTTCATCCTTTGAAATATAAATGATCTACATACAATTTGCATTCCATGAAATCCAATATTTTGGGGTTGATGACATCATAATTAAACAAAAAATTACTAAATAAATTCTTAAGAATGTAAAATTTACACACTATTATTAAAAATTAAATATTTGAGTTATTAACAAGTCAGTAAACTTGGGAGTTAGTGTGAATTAATAACAACCTTTCAACCCTCCTTGAGTCATTCTTGTTGTTTCTCTTCTTAAGGATTCATTTTATTGACCAAAATTAATTATAATGTTTCATCCTATAATTGTTTTAAATATGGTTATTGTATGGGCCTTTATGGGAGTTAAGTGTTAGGGGAATACAATCACATAGAAATATACAATAAAATGAATGCAAAAATAAAACATAAAATAACACAAAATATAGAGACATCAATATGCATGGGTCACCCAATATGAGTTGTACATCTACAGAGAAACAGTCAATCCTTCCTTTTTTATTTATCCAAAAAATCAAAAGGACACAACCTACAACACATTTGATGTAATTTCCTCTTCTCTATATCATAGTCTCCACACATAATCCATATTTGTAATACAATTCCCTCATAAAAGAGGGTTTCCTTATAGGGAAAAAATGTCAACATAACCTCTACCATCATATAACGAGCATCAAGAGTTGAGGTGTTGAAAAGGCATACCGACTAAGGGAATCTTGATGACTAAAACTTCAAAATAGAAGAGGGTGAAACAGAAAGACATCGGGGTTGGGCCCAACAAGGATGACATTTCATCCTAAGAAACCTTGAAACCTCGACGAAGAAAACCCAAAAGGAAAGAAAAATAAGAAACCAAGAAAAAATAAGGGAGGAAGCAAAGAAAAAAGAGAGAAATAGGAAAAAAGAGGTTCCCCACTTTGCGAGAAAACAAAATGGGGTGTGAATGCAAGGCACAACATGCCTCTACTTCAACTCTATCATGAGGTGAAAAAGATAAAAGGTAAAATTAAATTGTGTTCAATTTATTTATTTAATCATTTGCATCTTTTACTATTTTTTCATCTTCATCCACGACAATAGATAACACTTTGAAGATTAGAAGATTATTTATAGATGTGACCATAATCATTAATCTAAACAAATTGGGTTGTTGAAGGTTTATTTTAGGGATTATTTCACCAAAAGCGTATGTGTGTAATTATCTCTTAATGTATAACATCAATCATTGATCATTGTTAATTGGAAAATTTATATAATTTGAAACATTAATTTAAGAAGGCACATTCATCATGATGAAACCATGTGTTGGTTGAGAGTCTAGAATTGGATTGTGTAACATGAGTTATTGATGTCAACAAATATAAGGTGGTCTATTTGTAATTTCTATCCCCAAATGATAG
Organism: Sequoiadendron giganteum; assembly: GCA_007115665.2. NCBI lineage: Eukaryota > Viridiplantae > Streptophyta > Pinopsida > Cupressales > Cupressaceae > Sequoiadendron > Sequoiadendron giganteum. The sequence goes on from CM021108.1 coordinate 41,941,397, forward strand.
TGTGTCAAAATTGCCTTGTAGAATATAATTTATGTCATTGATTGTTCATTGGATGATGTAAAATATGGATAATTTGAGTTAATAATTCACCAAAGAAATTAATTTATATGTTTTCCATTAGAAAAATTTGGCAATGCAAATTATCTATTACTTTGAAATCAATCAATAATTTATTCAATAAAAATTTAAAAAAATCAATTACTCTAAATGTGTAGGAAAAATAATAGTGTCTACTTTAAATGTACACAAATTTGTCATGGAATTTTTTTTTACAATGAAGATATCAATTCAATACACCTAACCAAGGTTTACCAAGAATTTATAGAATGTTTTAGGGGACTTCTTATAAAGTTGTACTAATGAAAAATAATAAAGTGTTGATATGTTTTTACTACAATTTAACAAAGACAAATAATTAAACAATAATAAAAGCTAAGGATTTAAGAGTTAAGATTGATAATCAAAGTAAATGTTATAATTAATGCTCATATAAATATAAAAATTAAATAACTTTTAAATGCATGGGTTCTCAACTCTTATTTCAATATAGATGCTTATATTTAAATGTCAAAAAACTATTTGGTAAGATTCTAAAATTGTATACTTTATCATTAACTTGCAAATTTGATTATGTATTATTTGAGATCACATCCATGAGTGTGGAAGTGGTCTCCACTAACATAAAACTGATCTTAAGGTGTAGAAATAAAGTTATAACTCACAAACTTTATCTAGTTGGTTTTTGTAGATTAGAACTTTTTTACCTTGATTTCTAATGTATAGATTTTCATAAAGACAAGTGATTTTTACAAACAACATTGAAGAATTTGTTGAATTACAAGAATCGAGTTCTCTTTAATCAAACCCCTTTCAAACTAATTTTACAATTTGAATGAAAGATTCAAAGATAACAAGCAAGTGTAGTGGACCTGGGATTATGTATTTTGATAATTCTATAATAAATACTATTGGTATGGTCTTATAAATATTCTATCAATAAATTCATAGCATTAATAGCATTAGTTTCCACATTCCATGATAATGAAGTGCTAAAAAATTTGGATTTAAACTATGTGAATTTTTTAAATCAACATTTTGGATCAAACTCCATGATCCGTATTTAGGATGAATTGCTAAAATTCATGGAATGTTCCTTGATAAACTTCAAATTTTAAATTTTGAAAATCGGAAAATCAAATTCATAATTATAAAATGACCTCAATCAAATTCATCTCTATAAATTTAATCTAAGATAATAATAAAAATGTAAAGATTAAAATTGATTAATACATTTTGAATTGCATTTACCACACTTTGATGAAAATGTACCCCAAAACATAAAGGAAAATGGCATGGTTTGCCATTAGAACTTGTTTATCCATGCAAGATGGAATATAAAATACTTAGAATGGATTTTATATCAACACAACTTGTAAACATGCAACGTGGTGGGGTGGATGATAACTTGTTTATATCCAAGAATACAAACTCAATGGTCCCCTAAACAAATGAACGTGCATATTCCACTAAAGCTTTTTTTTAATATATTTCTAAAAATGGAAATCATATCACCAAAAATCTACACTTGCAAGAACCCAAATGTACATATGTACTAAGTATCCAATGCAAATATGTACTACATATCCACACTACGAATGGTAATGCAAAGAATATTGCTCTTTTGAAATGAGATAGGAGCCTTATTCCATCATAAACTTTAGGTGAAAAGGACTATACATTATACTTATAAGTTTAATTGAAAAAGAACACTAAATATAAGTCATGTACATTATTGTCTTAGACTATTAAAAATAAGATATAATTATAAAATTAATTTAATGTTATTTTAGTAAATTTATTGTTTAATTTAGATTTCAAATGTTAAATATTAATAATTATTTTTATATTTTGATTTATCATCTATTTAATAATATAATATTGTTCCAATAGTTATGATAATTTATATTATATTATTTATACAACTTGTAAATTTGAATATGACATTATTGGTGTGTCATATATCTGTTTAACTCTCTTTAATTTCAATCAAAGATATTTGTAAAGCAGTTTATCCAAACCTCTTATTATAGCATTTTCTTTAATTATAATGTTAATGTATGGGATTTAAGGATTTGTCTCTTATCTATTTGTAGTGCGTACATGTATGTTCATTATATTGATTTTTGTTATTATATGATCATTTAATCCTTGTTTGATTCAATTCAAAATTTCTAATATATAGACAAGCAAAGTAGGAAACCGTGAATGGTAAACTACAAAACATAGGCCAAAACCATGAGCCAAATATGATGGCTAAAATCAAGGTCCAAATTCAAACACCCTATTCCAAGGAGTCAACAAACTAATTTTAGAAGAAACAAACTATACGAGTTTATATTACTCAATGGTTTAATTTAGTTTCAAGGATTATTTTTAACGGTCAACTTTTGGAATTAATATTTTTACAATATTATAATTCTTTGTTACCTTGATTTAGTGATGGGGCACTAGTTGTGGTAGTGTGTACTCTTTTCCCTTATTATGTTCTTTAGTTTCTCTCATGATTAGAAGCAATGCTAGAATTGAAGCAATCATTCTAATGATTGATTAACCATTAGTAATTTAGAAGTAAATTTAATAGACATAAGTAATATTTAATTATAGTTCAAATCCCTTGTACTAAGTTTAATCAAATTTATTTTTGTGATGAATAATTTACAAATTATCTAGTAGTTATCATCCCAATTGTAGATAACTTAATTTATGAATTTATCCAAAATGTCAAGTTTAATAAGATTTTGACTTGTGAATGAACATTGAAGCTATTTGAGAAAATCATTGAAAGTTAGTTTATAAAAAATAACTGATGGTTATGCTATTGTTCAGATGTGTAAAATTTGAGGCATGGCATTCTCTTATACTATCATAAGTTGTCATAACCAAATTCCTAACTTGGGTGCACTATTTAGGCTACATTATCTCTATTCAAAGATGTTATATGATGGATCATACCTACAATTCATAATTTGGTTAGCAAGTCAATTCGTCATTGTAAATATTTTTTTATATGATATTACACATCATAGGATCAACTATAAGAATCTCCTACATATTAAAATGCCATAAGATGTTCTTACAACTTCTTACACATATAATGAGATATCTAACATGTGGCCAAGAATTCCACCTCAAAGCAAGACATCCCATTTTCCATGTGAGCAATAATAAATAAATAAATACAAATTATTTATTTAAGATGGCACCTTGGCACTAGTGAAGAATGTTTGTGTTTTCACATTGTAATAGAAAAGCTAAATAAAATAGCAAGTAAAGAGGCAAAGTGTGTGACCAAGGGTAAATAATACTTGGCTATAACACAAGAAGAAATGAAGAATGTATAGGGATTGTCTTAAGAATTAATGTGCCAAATAGTTAAGAAAGAAAAGTACATTGGAGTGTAGGATTCTAAAATTAATGTTCTCGAGTAGACTAATGATATGCTAGCTTATTGTATATAAAATATAGGGGATAAGTTGAGGAAAAAAATTAGATTATGTTGTCTAGGCCATATGTGTTGACAAGAACATGCCAAATTTCTAAAGAAAGTACAATATTGGGGTCTCAACTTGATGCTTTTGAAGTATTTCTTGAATGGCTTATGGATTGGAAAAACACACATACAATATGAAATGCTAGTGTGACAAGAGGTAGCAAAGAAGGAGGAGGAGGAGATAATGGCTAAGGAAGAGCATCGAAGAATTGAAGAAGAATCTTGAAGGAAAAAGGAGCAAGAGGAAAAGGAATTTGAAGAGAACACCAACAAGTTCAAGGTGGAATTTTAGTGATTGATCATTTGGAAAAGTAGTGTGTATGGGCTCTTACACTCACTCAAGTTATTTATCACACTTGATAGATGGTTAGATTAAAGATAGGACTTAGACTTGTGCTATTGCATGCTAAAATATGTATGCTCCAACAAAGAATTTTACCAAAGAAAATTATAGATATTAAAGAGTGTTAGTTATCAATGTGGATCTTATCTAAAATAAGTTACACAAAAAAGACAAAGGTATAATAGTCTTAAGACAATTGAAGAGAATTTTATGTGTACAAGTCCAAAGGCTATCAATTGGTTCAAACAGACATATAAGAATAGCTAGTCTATTTAATGACTAGTTACAATAGTTGAATTCCAAAGATGGAAAGCATGTTCAAGAAATTTTTACCAAAGTAGTGCAGATGAGGATATATTTCGGATCCATCATTACACATTGAATGATTTTGTACAGGATATAGTGTTAACAAATGTGTCTAAGCTTGCTCAAATAAAATAAGGTGTTATTTCATGAGGGAGTACGTAGTTTTTTCTTTTGTCTAAGCATTTTTATTTTATGTTTAATTTGTTGTATCATTTTTTTGTTATGGACTAAATACATATATTTGTGTAAAGAAGATGTTGGCAACCAATTGTAATTGTTTATATTTGTGTTGTAAACAATGCTTAGTTATGGATACAGAGGACATGCTTTGTAAGCAATTATGAGTATAGTTAAAGATGATCATGTATAGATTGTATTTAAAGATAGAATGTACTTCAGGATACATGCAACTTGTAGAAGACTTTAAAGCAAGTATACTTTATAACTGAATTATTTTTGATTCTATACATAGTTTAGGTGGCACTAGGGGACATGTGTCTATATATACTTGTCATAGTTTTGAATTTATATTGTTAGACAAATATTGATTTGTATAAATATATACAAGGAGTGAGCATTCATTGAGTAATGTGTTGTAAAATTTATTCTTGTAGATTGTGTGTGATTCCTTGATGCACATGTATAGAGAAGATCTACTAAAGGTAGTGTGTGGATCAAAGAAAAGGGTGAAGGACTCAATGTGCTTTGAGTAAGTCAAATATATGCCAATATGTTAGAATTCTAAGTGCTTAGCTATTGGTATTAGCATGTAAGTAGGATATAGCTAACACATAGTCATTGGTTAACCATACACCTATATTATGGTTAGAGCATGGTCGCCATAAGAGGACCAATATCTAGATCTTAAACCTTTGTCAAGGGAAGAATCACCTAGGTTGGAGGAGAATGCAATCTTCTTCTTTTTTAGTAGAAAGAATAAAGTAATGGTTTGTCAATTCTTTGTGTTTATCGACCATACATCACATGTCATCAAGGATGGCATCCTAGTCCAAGGAGAGTTGAGGTAAGAGGGATCTATGGGTCTAAGATAACACGATTTTCATATGAAGAAGAATTGTGAGAGTGTTGGGGAGAAAGAGGGATGACAAGTTGTGGACTATGGGGAGAGATGGTGTAGGGGTGGAGGAATCGGGAATAGATTGGGGATGTATCTAGAGAGGGGGAACTATTGAAATAAGAGTAAAGGGTGGGGTTTAGTACTAGGATGAAGAGGAGGGGTTCTAGGTTTGCAAACTAGTTTCTTATATAAGATGTCCTTCTTTGTGATAGTAAAAATAAGCATTCAACTTGCTATGATCTAGGTTGGGAAGGGACTCTATGTGGGCTCTCGATTGAACTTACAAGCTAGAAAAGTTACTAACAATAATTTTACACCAAATAACATGTCCAAATTGGTTAACAATCTCTTTGAGAAACTCCGGTAGTCTAAGTTAGCATCAAAACATAAACTATAAGGAAACATGTTTATTATCTCTATTAGGGTTAGCATGAGCTACACAATAAAGTGAGTGAATGTCAAAATTAAAATCTTTATAGTTCCAAACGATGATGTGCTAGTGTGATGACAACATAACATCTATATCAACATCAAGCTCAACAACAAAGATAATGAAGCAATTAAGATATATATTTATACCTTAAGCACCATGTCTTCATGAAGATCCAAGTTATACCTACGTACAGCTTTTCACAAGCCTTGTATGTCCAACATGGAATGCAATTGGAAAGCACATGCAAAAGCTAGGAGGGGTAGAATTTGAGGTTATGGAATATTGAGGCCCATGGTACATAAGGAATCAAATCGGCATCATATATAAACATAAATAATTGAGTGGTATAGACAATTTTATATGCAATAATAATTATCACAAGCTTCCACTGCATTGGACATTTCTCCCGACCGAATTCTTTCACATCATATTACTTTGTGCGTTTGCTTTTCATGTGCTTTCGCACAAGTTGTGAGAAAGTACAAGAAGCGGAAAGCCCCATGATTTGCTCTTGTCACACCCGACTTCGACTATAATTTGGCTGCTTCGTTTATCAATTCTATGGAACATAAAATAAGTTCCATCTTCATTTTGTCGGTTTAATGGACACGTAGGAAGGCCCCTCACAATTCCCCCCACTCAACTAGGGGAAACAAATATCTTACTCACGTGAGAGAAATACATAGGAAATAAGTTTTGGCAATAGGGAAGATCCTCCTAAATCTGGCTAGATGCATGCTATCAAGGAATGAAATCTTTGAAAGAAAGAAAAATCAAAATTTGATTTAATACAACTATGGATTCGAATTGGGTAGAGTTGTAAGGTTCAAGTTTTAATAATTAAGAATAATATCAAAAGTATCAAACAAAATAAAGTGTCATAAGATACATAAGGCAGTGGGTCTAGTTTGATTAGCTAAAGTATTTTGTTGCAGACAAGAAGTCATGAGGTCTAGTCTCCCCACTGTCTCCGTGGTATCGAAGGGTGTGTCGCACCAGCATCACCGGTTACGTTAAAAAAGTTTACCGGGCACACTACAGTTTATAGGGGGCGGCTACCCGATTCAGCGGCTACCCAATTTCAATTCTTGCACTCTAAAAAAAAAAAGTACCATAAGATATATATGTTTATAGATTTTTTTTTTAAAAAGACTATGTAATATGAGTAAGAAGCACATATGAGTTGATGTTAGTTGGATTTTATCTCAATATGTTGATACTAGTCATGTCAACAATAGTATTTAAGGATTTTCACCAACATTCTCTATCTAATTTTATTTTTGTCTTTATTGAGAAGGTACTAGTCAAATAGTGAGGTCCAAGTGAGTTAAACTATCATTTCATAGTGGAGGGGAGAACCTATCCTAATTGTGTGATAGATGTCTATCATGACCTAACCATGTTTTGCATGTTATGTTGGGGACATTATGTGCCTTCCCTAGTACATCAATTACATGTTACACCATGTATCAAGATACTTGTCACATTGGATACACTAAAAGCCTTCCCCATAATTTATCAATTGCACATCATGTCATGTCATGAGTGAATATTTCCATCACCAATAGGGACCTATTTCCTTACCTATACTATTTTGTGCCCATGTTGCACTAATGGGTCCATATGCATTTTCTAATGGTGTTATGATTTCACTACTATCTTTGAGCCACTAAGGGTAACATCACCACTCCACATTACCCATATTAGGGGTAGATCCACTCCTTGACACTACCCCTAGCCCATGTGCTTACCATGATTATCATTTGACATATTTTATTTTCTTGATACACAATGCATTCATTTATATTTATTGTTTAAACAAATGTATGCATGCTTACATTTTATATTTCATGTATTAGTTTACCCTCTCCAATTCCTCATATCTAATAGATATAACTAGTTGTAAGAGGCATATGCTATCACAAAAACTCTCATGCTAAGTGTATAGATATTTACAAGTGTTTATAGAGACTCAATGTTAGTATATGACATGTCAGTGCCCCATATGCCCTATTATATCATAGCTATTGAATGAGGTGGAGCACCACCACTTTCCATGAAAGTGGAATCTCTCTAACCCTACTTTCTAATCTATCTTTTCTTCTAATTATGATTATTTGCACTAAAATTAAATCTACAATTGTTTATATTTCTTATTTCATCACATAAGGTACTCATGGCATAATTTTGTTCTATTTTGTAGGAGCATGCATGATAGACTTACATGATAGCATTCAATGGGGTCCATTACTTTATATGGACCCCACAATATCCTTTTATGTCTTAATATTTACTTTGCATACATTATCATGAGTACTACACACTTTGAGATACATGGTCATTCTAGGATTCATGTGAACATCAAAGCAGGGGTAAAATCTAATGGTGAAATTTTTATACACATGTCATTTTCCATTTATTTTTATTCTCATTTGAGATAATTTCTCAATACAATTACATATTGACAAGTGTCAGTCTTGTGTGACATCTATTATCCACCTTAATATGACCTTTTCCATGTCTTGGGTATTTTTTGTAGACACAAGGTTGACCCTACACCCATGGATTTGAGACCTATAATCTTAAATTTTAAATTTAAATTTTGGTTGATCCTCATCCATTCCTTTCTAGTTAAGACGGACTAAACACATGTTTTATGTAATTTATTGTTATTATGGCCATGTATTTGAAGGAATTCAATTGCATCCATTTAGCACATCTATTCTAAGCATCCATTCTCTTTCAAGTACATTATTTCAACATCGTTTAGGGAAGGAACACTTCTATTTTGTTCTCCAAAATAAATATAGATATGAACATTCATTCTTAAGAGAATTTGTATGGCTAGAGATTTTTGTATTTGATAATGTATCTAATGTTTATGGGGGTTGGTATAGGATAACATGTCTCCTCTTGATATATTGGCAATCCTCCAAAGATGTATTTAAATACCTATATAATAGAGGAAGTAAAGGTAAACCAAAAAAACTAGGAAGTAAGAGTGTGAAAACTACCAAATCATCTTTTTAGGTGCAAGAAATTTCTATGGGTGTTGATCTAACCCTTATCTACAAATATATTTTTTTTTGTTTCCAAAGTAAGAACAGATTGAGATCACACTTTTCTAGGTCTAAAACATCTAGATTACAAAGTGACAATAGACTTATTTCATCACCAGGCCTAGAGTTAAGTTTTTTTATGTATTACTTTTCATACTTTAACATTTACCATTTCATAATACAAATGCCCATGTACTATTAATTATTATTGGTTAATTTAATGCCCATGTGGATGCATTTAAATCAATTCAAAAAATGTGTATTTAAACAAAATTATTTATTTTGTGGATTTGTGTGCATGTATTAAGAATGTAGGATCCAAGTTGCTTGCATTCAATACCTTTGTAGATCATCAATTCAAAATAACCTTTACCCTTCTAAGTATCAAAAATTAAACAATTTTACAAAGGGTGGTGATATGAAGGAAAATATGAATCAAATTGTTAATGCTTATTCTTTTCCTTCTTTCAAAAAAAAAACTCCTAGGAAGTTCACAAAGCTTCAAGAATGCATGGATTGTGTGCTTCAAAGTTTGTTGAATGTTATTATAATTACACTACCTCACATACGTCCATTGGATACTTTTAAACTATTTCCTAAGTCACATGATATTCAAGTAGTTTGTAATGACCATAGAGCTAAAAGAGCATTGCATGAAAGGTAGGAGAGGTGAAAAATATGCTTCCTACATTAATCTATGAGAGGAGATATGTGCAAAAATTAAACTAATCACATAATTACAAGTAAATAAACACAAAAGTAATATATCATAGCACAATGACTTACATGGGAAAAAACCTTTTGGGAGAAAATTTCCACACTCCAAAACAACTCAGTCTATTATTTAGTAATTAAAGGTTATAAAATACTTGTAGAGTCTAATCCTTTATAGGAGTATCACCAACAAGGGATCTAGAGAAATTTCTGGCAATATAACAATACCTACAAATTTCACTATCAAAACCTCCATTTCAAGTACCCAATAAATAGGAGATGTAATACATGAAACCTTAAAATGGGATTTGTGGAACTATGAGATAAAGCCACCTAAAATTTGGCACCCAAATCCCTAGTTAGAAATCCAACACCCAAAATTCAAGATGAGTCTATGAGTTAGAAATAGAATATTCTATCCACCTATTATAAACTCATTATAATCCAATTAACAACTTGGGCAGTCTATTTTTGATTCATCATCTCTATCCAACTATGTCATAAAATTTCATAACATTCCCCATTAATTGGTTGAAACAAGTGTGACTCCCTCTTACAAAAATTTTGCGTGTCCTAGATGTTATTATATTTCCAATGTAGGAGGCCCAAAGTCCATGACTTTTGATTAAGAAGGTTGTTGGGGCCCTTTTTAAGTTGTAGAGCTCATTTTTTTCCCAAAAATGAAGGATACATCTTCTTCTCCGCCAGTGGCACCATTGATTATATTTTTTCTAATGAATAAATCCCATAAAATAGTTATTACATGGTATATTATATATAAAAAGAAAATTTAGAGGACCATCACCTACAAAGTTTCTCATTGATATTACATGTCAAAATAATATTTATATGGAAAAAGCATTGATGAACACTCATATTAGATATTGATAGTATACAAATTTTGGGGCTTCATTGAATATTATTGATTAATTAACACATCAAGGGTTGCATTATTATACACTTGAAAACTAGACCAAAAGAGTTTCCTATTTTATGTCACATGTCACCATCTTCTAATATATTTGATTTATTACTTGGAACACCATGGATTGAATGATCTAGAGTTGTTTCTTATAGTTTACATCAAGGTGACAAATTTATTTTGTTAGGAAAATTGGTCACAATTGAAAGGGCTCATTAAAAGAAAATATCTAGTGCTAGACACTGTACATTGGATATATTTATGCATACACCAAAACATGTATCTTATGAGAGAAATGATGATATACATGATTCATCCCAATACATCTTGATAAGTTGCATATGATTGAAAAGGGATTAGATAAATATGTCCCAAAACCAAAAGAACCTCAAGTTGTGCAACCAAAAGTTAATGTTCACAAAGGTCTTGATATAAAAAAAATTATTGAATATGTATGAGAAAAAAATTACACATGTACCAAAAATAAAAAGAAGTCATGATAAAAATACAAAGTGAAATTGATACCAATTATTGAGTTTCATGCACAAAAGACTGCATAGAAACCAAAAAAATAAGTTTTGGTGCATCAAGAGAATATCATTCTACTACATCCATAAGTTAAAAACCAAGAATGGGTAATAAATTAAGTACCTAATGTTACACCTATTGAGTACATATTTTCACTAAGCGCAAATGAACATCAAGATGAAACACACATGATTTAAAACCAAGTAAAGAAGAGAAGAGAAAAAAATTAGAAGACAAGTTGGATGATGACTTCTAAAATAATAACGATCCAATGATTGATGAGCCTAAGATGATGGTACCAGAGAAATATAATTTTTGATGATTTATGATCATTACTATAGAATATAGGTTAGTCTTCATTAAATTTTCATATTTTTACTATGCCTACATTGTTCTACCTATGTATAGCCATTTTAGATTCTATATTTGTTTTTCATATTTATCTTTCCCCATTTGGGGGCATTGTTGGTTTTCACTTTACCTTTCATTTTTTTGTTACTCTTTTATTTTCATTCCCCACTTAGGTTTCTTATTTACCTTTACATATTCTTTTGTGTTTATCTATGTTGCATTGAATTTTCTTCTTTTGTGCTTATGATCCATAGCTACTACATTGTTTATATATCATACTTCAAAGAGCTTATTCATTTATCTTGTATTGTTACATATACTTTTCAGAGCTTCTATATTGATTACATTATTACTTCATACTTCCTAGAGCTTAACTATTGATTTCGTATTGCTATATCATGCTTGTTAGAACTTACATATTATTCCTATTATAATAGATCATACTTATTAGAAACTCTACTTTGGTATTACATTGATATATTACTTCTTAGAGTTTTATATTCTAAAACTACATTGACACATCTTACTCCTTTGAGCTACTTGTTACATTTATATTATCATAACATATTTTTAGATCTTTACCTCTTAGTAATACATTGCCATGTTTCTACTTCTGGATCCACCTTTACTTTGGGAAAGCATCATGCCTTCCTCCATTACACATTTAGCTTCTTTGTCATATAATTACACTTGTGGGGCATCATTCTTCTTCCTTCATATATTACACAACACTTTTTCACATATATAGCATTCACATCAAAAGGAATCATGTTTTCCCCTTTTTCTATGTGTCACACTTTCATGTTACATCTTTATATTGGAGGCATTGCACTAAGTGTTCCCCTTTCTATTGCAATTGGGGGTATCATGCTTCCCTCTATTATATATTGTGTTTATTCTTACTATATTTTAGGTATTTGCACCATCACTTTTACTCTATACTAGTTTGATCCCTTGCCCCTTACTGTGGCTTTATGCCTTATTTTGATCCCTTAGCCATATTTTTTATTTTGTGCCATTATTTACATCTCTATTACCTACTAGGGGTTGATCGACTTACAAATTTTTGTGTGATCATGCTTTTGGATGCCACATTAGGTAGCATATGCCTATCCTAGTACCTTTTATACTTATACGAGTATTTTTGGCCATTAACAGTCACATCACCATTCGATGGCCATATTAGAGGCAACCCTACTTTCCTTGATGATATCTCTAGTCCATGTGCTTACACAATGCCTTATTTACACCTATTATTCAAAATGCTTATATGATTACATGATTAGATGCTTATGTACTTACATGATCATATATTTACATATATTCAATTACATGATTAGATGATTATATACTCACATGATCATATATTTACATGCTTAGATTGCAATATTTTATGTATTATTTTTCCCTCTGACAAATCCTTTTATCTTATAGATACAACTAATTATCAAGGGACCACATCATGTCACTAATGTTTTTACATTTACATATATACAAATGGGTACATGAGCTTACAGAGAATCATCTTATGGAAAAGACATGCACATAAGATGAGCATACATGATCAATGTCCTTATAGGTTCATTATTTACATGGATCCTATGGCTATATCATTTGAGTATAATTATTTAATTTACATGCACATTTATGAGTGCTACATACTTTGAGATACATTGTCATCTTAGGATTCACATGCACCTTAAAGTAAAGGGAAAATGCAATCATAAAATTTGCATACTCGTATCATTTTTCATTTAGTTTTGTGCCTATTTTGATGTAATATCTTGGTACATGTACATAGTGACTTGAATGACACAATCTTGCGCTAGGTTGGGCCCATTCCCCTGGTATTTTAATCTATTTACATGCGCATTCCTAAATATTGAGCCCTACCCTATCCATTTACACACACTTCTATACATTTTATTGTCCATTTACTTATACTTTCACTGTTTACACACACATTGACAAATGACACAATCGTGTGCAAGGTTGGACTCATTCCCCTAGTCTTTTTATCTATTTACACATGCACACACATCCCTAAACATCTAGCCCTACTCTATCCATTTACATACATACACTTATACATTTTTCTTATCCACCTACCTACCTATTTATCTCTTGATACATATACATAGTGACAAATGACACAATCTTGCACAAGGTTAGGCTCTTTCCCCAAAGCAAAACAACCCAACAATATTTTTTATATTTTTAATTGAATGATATTAAAAAATTATAATAAAAATAAGTAGTTGTAAAGGTTGTGATATGTTTATATTTGATTTAATGTTTTTACAAAATATAAAATTTGTTTAGATATAATTTGTAAGACACATTTCATTAGTAAAAAACTATTGAGTTATTTAGTAACAAATTTTCAAATCAAGTTATAAGACTTATGAACATTCTTTTACAAAATTTAAGCCAATAAATAAAAAAGCTAGGGGAAAGAACCCAAGATTTCACAAGATTGTGTCATTTGTCACTATGTATATGTATCAAGAGATAAATAGATGGATAGATGGATAAGAAAAATGTATAAAAGTGTGTAAATAGATAAGGTAAGACTAGATGTTTAGAGATATATGTACGTGTGTAAATAAATGAAAAAACTAAAAAAAAACTACTTTTAATAACTTAACTCTTATAAATTAATTTTTTCTTTGTTCAATTTTTAAAAAAAACATAAAAATTAATATTTATTTTCATGCGTGTTATGTATTTTAATCATTGCCATAGACAAATTTGACACACTCAAAACTTAGCCAATAATTTCAGCCCATAAAGAAGAAGCTTATAATTGTTATTAATTGTATAGAGGCAACATTTAAATGAAAAAGCATTATATGGTTAAGGAAGGGTATTGGGAGATCGTGCTAGTGCGAGGCATTTAAGTATGAAGTTCAACCACGCTATTATAGATTGCATATATTATTCTCGGCCATGAGGTTGGGGCAAAAACAAAGTGTAACATCTAGAGTCACATCAACCCAAAAAAGACAATAATGATTGGAAGCCAAAGTTAAAGTTAGGTCCCTCGATCTCTCAAAGATACTCTATTTTCCATGTGACAAAATCATGATTCTCTCTTTAACTTATTTTTCTTTTTAAAGCTATTTATTTTTTATTCATCCAAAGCAAAGTACACTATGAATGAAAAAAAGTCTAGTAATAAGTGTGGTAAAGAATGAAAATAAAACTAGCAATCGCATCTTAGTGTGCAATGGGTACGCCGAAGAAGTGTGGAAGGTCAATTAGGATAAATTTTGGTCTATTTTTTGCATACATTTATTAATTACTAATTTTGGTCAATTGATAGATCATTCAACAAATAATGTTATTTATGAAACAAAGGTCTCAAAGGAGAAGTTACAGCTTCAAATCAACTATGCATTCACTTACAAGGATCCAAACATGATTCATAAAATTATTACTATTTATCGTAATAGTTTATTTATTATATTTATAGTTTAATAACATATATCATGTCATTTAAATTACTTGTACAATATAAAAGTATGATAATATAAATATAGTACTTGTTATATAATTATAATTAATTCCACTTTAGTATTAATTTTTATTTTATTTTATAATTAATTTGACATTTACAAAATTTACCATAAGACATTGCTAGTATTTTTTTTTTTAAATTACGGATTTTTTATTTATTATTATTTGTACTTTTTAAATTACTAATTTTAAAATTAAATTTTAACATAAAAATGTAAATATATAATAAATGTTAATTTCTTTTTAAATTAATAATTAAAAAAAAAAGAATATAAAAATAAAAATATACAATAAATGTTAAACCTAAGATTAAATCTTACTTGTCTTTAAAATTAAACTTTCAAAACTCTGTGTTAAATATGTTTTTATTAAAGTATCATTTTTAATTAATTAATTTAATCCCATAATAATTAATCATTATATGATTTCGGAAAAATTAATGGTTCACAAAATTTGATAGTTTATTATTACTAAAAATTGGAAAGAATATGTAAAAATCAATTTTTTTAAAAATAAGCATACTTGGATTTAATAATTATGTACTCTATTTTCAAATTAAAGATTCTTGTAATTTGATCACAATTGCAACTGCTTGTAAAAACAAATATAATTATTTAGAAGTGAAAATTTGACCTCAATTATACTAACTCAAAATAGTAAATATACTAACTAAAAATATTAATTATATTTAAAACTATAAATTAGAATTAATTATTAAATAGTATTAAAAATAAAATATATCCAAACAAAAAAAATTATAAAAAAAATTTAAAACAATCGAACACATTTGCTGGAATTTTATTACCTACCGGTTGCCAGATTAAATACATGATAAGTCTCTAACAGTGAGCAGACTGTACAGGTAAAGCCACGTGAATAAACGGGAAAAATATCAGTGAAAATGACAGTTGTATTTAACCGTCCAGATTAATTGAATGGTCCTCATACTTGCTGCTTAAATTTGAAACGTTAGATTTAAAGATTTTGCAAAGATTTTGGCGAAGACATTCATAGAGGGAACGCAATTAATATTTCTTTATTTTAATTGATTTTTTTCCTTGCGAATAATTTTGAGTGATCTTTTCAAAATTGTCAAAGTCATGCAACATTTTCTATCGACTTTATCCTCGCCATCTCTTCGCGTCATCTAACCATTCGATAACGTAACGATCGGGAAAATGGCGAAAAATGATGAAAGGATGAGATTCATTTCATCATTGTCCACCCCGTGTGCGCCAATCTGAACCGTTCGGTGTAAAAACGAGTTGGAAAAGCTCAATGAGGGAACGCCTTCGGTGTAAATATTGAAGTAAATGAAAAAAGTAGTTATATTAAAAAAACATATATCAAAATTATGGACAAGAGAGTTCATGTAGTTGGACAAGTAGAAGAAGATTATGAGAATCAATTGATAATAATATGCAAGTATTAATGGGGTGGAGGGTCTAATTTGATTGGCTAAAGCATCCTTTGCAAGCAAGAGGTCACGAGGTCTAGTCTCCCCTCCGTCCCCGAGGTACCGGAGGATGTGTCGCGTCGACGTCACTGGTCACTAGAGGGCTACCCGATTCGTGCAATATATATAATGCACACATAAAGAGTCTTAGAGGAGTAGAAAATGCAATAATAAACCTCAACAAAGGATAAAATGCCTTCCTTCAATTGGTATTCAAATGTGAATCATAGACATCTTTTTGCAAATTCATTGACATCATAGAAGCAATGTGCTAAATCTACATTTTTATTTTTGGCTCTTCGATTAGTAAAGAGGGTGGATAATGTTTTCAACATATTAGCAAGAGATTGTAGTTATGAAGGCTCTGAGAAATCAAAATATATTTAAAATAAAATAAGTATTAAAATATCTAAATATATTTATATTTTTTTTAAAAGCTAGTCGTACATGTACTTGTATTATGGTACTAGTATATACAATATTTGTTGTGTCATTAGTGATGGCTTTCATTCTCTTATTTTTATTATCCTGATTAACGTTGAGTTAGTTGATCTATAATTTGATATTTTTCAGTTGGTTGGTGAATTTTATGTTTATCTTAAGCATTATCTATAATGGAGAAGATAATAGTGCAATCTAGAAGAATATATTAGAGTAAAGCCTTGAAATTATAATTTTCAAATGAATATAAAAAATAAAAAAAACATAATTAAAAATTAGATTCTTCATAAATGTAAAAGAATAACATGTCTAATTGAATCAACTATTGGATTGTCTTTCAAGCACATTCCAAATAATAGATAAATCTCTAAAAATAATAAATTAATGATTTTTAGTGCAAACATGCAATTCTAAAATATGTGGTTCATTGATCTAATTTCTATTTAAGTTAGAGGACAACTTTGTAGGTAAATTTATGACTAAGCTAGTGGAAATATGATACTTCCAATTGAAAGCTTGATCTATAAAAAGAATTTATTATATGAATTCATCATTGAAGCAAAGTAAAGATATGACAAAAACATGATGAATATTGTCTTGTATTTATTGATATGTGAATGTGGAATGAATAAACAAAGGTCATGGTGGAAAACATTGTCTTGTGATTAGGCCAAGTGAATTATTGCACACAATTGATTTGCCAAAAGTATTGGAAGATACTGTAACTCATTGTAATGGAAGTTCTATAAGGATAAAAGTGCATGCATGTAATAGACCATATTCTAGGATGTGTGTTGGAAATCCTCTACTTAAACTAAATTGCAAAGGTTGTATTTATATAGTGATCATCAACTAAGACTATAAATAGAATGCTAACAAATAGCATGTACATATGGTGTGCTTTATAAGTGGATGACTAAGTGATAGATGTCAAGCCCATATGGTGCTAGTTGGCTTGTCATATAATACATTTGTGTATGTTTCCATGTGTTTGAAGTGTATAATATTGAACTAAGTGTGTTGAAGTAGATGTATGTGCAATTCATACACAACAGAATAATATTTGATTGAGATGGTAATATTATTCTCAAACTCTTGATAAATAATGCATTGTGATTAAACAATGTGTTCGATGTGGAGCTTTTTTGAAATAATGTTTGCATAGTTGTGCATGAATCCATACTTCCAAATTCTTAACTATGTGTAAAATTTATTATTGTTATCAAATATGCACGCGAGGAAATAATACAACATGAGAAGAGTAGATTTGATGAGTAGAAGTGTTGGTTATATGGATGGATTGCACATGGATAATTCTTTGTTTCTCATAAAATGATGGCCTCTGTTATATCTAATATACAAATGAATAACTTAGCTAATGCTAATCTAAAAACCTTGCAGCCATGTTGAACTATTGTGCAATTATATATTGATCACTGCACCCTTTCTTGTAGAGTGGCATCCTTATTACATTGGAGAAACTTGCAAGTATCAACACAAAAAGTGGGGTTGATTATCCATAAAGTGTAGCTTGATGATGCATGTGCCTATTAATAATTTTTAGATGTAAAGACATAAGCTTTTACAAAAAATTGGGAATCAATGAAGACCTAAAATAGTTGTATGTATACCTTTGAACCAATGAAGTTCCAAATTTTGTTGGCATAATTAAATATCTAAATTAGTTATTATAACCATATATGCTTTCAAAGTTGAGGGGAGATTGCCCCATTATACTTGTGCACCCTGCATAGAGCACTAGCTTCTTTGAAAAGTGAACATGAGCATGCACTTGGGGCATGAACCCTAGTAATTGCATCATTTAAAGAATGAGATTCTAGTAAATTATATCATAAGCTTTATCAAAATCTAGTTTGCCATTAATGCATTTGACCTGAGAGTTGGGCCCAAACACTAATTTACCATGCTAAAATAATATTATCAATAATATATCTTCCACTAAGAAGACATATTTGTCTTGGTCTCAATACCATAAACCATAAATTTTCCAATAGCTAGACCCTTGGAACTAATCTTGTAAGAAGTGTTTAATAGTGTAACAAGGCACTAGCCAAAAATGGTGCCCTCATTTCTCCCCTTAAGAATTTTTTTGATCAAACCTTTATTGATGCTTGTACCTAGAGATCCTTTTTTCAAATGCTTCCAACGAAGGTTGATAAAAATTATCTTTAACGTGTGGCCACATAGTCTCTAGTAAAAGTCTATAAGTATTCCATCAATCTCTAGGATTTTATTATGAGCCATAAAAAAGAGGGAATGTTCAATCTCCTCAAAGAAAAGGAGTTGGTCCAAAAACTAGTTGTAACTGGGGTCAATCTCATTACGAATACAATATTTGATTATCTCTTTGTGGGTTTCATCTATACCTTCCCATTGGTTTTCCTCTTTTAAGATCTTCCTATATAAGTCTTGAAATAATAAAATTATCTCAAAGAGATCCATGTTTAATGAGTTTTAGTTATTATGTACTAAAATTATTTTCTCCTTCCTATGTGTGTAATTCAAGTAGATCAAGAAGAATATGGAGCCTCAATTTTCATCCTTAATCAAGTAGAGTATTGTTCCTTGCACTCTATAGGTGTTAATTTTGTGAAACTAAGCTTTAATACAAGTAATAGAATATTGAATAATAACATTGCTAGGGTTAGAAGCACATTGTTTCTTAGCATTCTTAATTTGTCTTTAAGAAATTTTCCTTTATGCTTATATTTGTTAGAATTATGAATAAACATGAGATGCAAGATCAAACAATGAACAAAAATACCTTCCACACAAGGGATCTATGAAACAGTGATCTGCTATTCCTCAACAAAAAAAATTATAGAATGAACCTCAAGAATCTTCAAGAAGATCATGAGATAATAAAATGAGGGTTGAGTGCTTTATAGGAGAAACCCTAAATGATAAAGGGATTAGATCATGACAAGTGCCAACATCTCATGTAATGAGACAAAATGATCTAATAATAGATCAACTAATAAAAGAATAAAATCACTACTAAGTTTAGCTTAAGTGCATGATAGTAAATTAGACTAATAATCAATTAAATATTAATTGATTATTAGCTAATGCATGATTACTCTAACACCCCCCTTAAGATGAAATTTGGGAGTAGCTAAAAACCCTAAAAATCCAATGCATAAAAAGTAAAGAATGCTTGATGGGTCGTGAGAAACAAAGCCTGGTGAGATACCCATGTACAAATAATGCAATCTCTCACAACTTGAGAAAAGGAGAAAACCTCATGGAAAAAACTCCTCTCCAAACGAGAGAAAGGTGAATGAAGGATTGAAAAGCCTCCAAAACATGGAGAACACCAAACAAGCATGAAGAAGTTATAAAATCCATGTACTCTGATTTTGTGGTGGACAAAACAACCATGGGTTGCCTCTTACTCATCCAAATAACTGCAACTCCAAACAAAGTAACACATAGCCACTTGTTGACCTCCGATTCCAAGTCTCATGCCCAATCTGAATCAACAAAACCCTATATTTCCAATGATCTATGCATAATATCAATATCATTAGCACCATGATAAACCAAACAGTAATTAGAAGTACCTCATAAATACCTAAACACCCTCTTAACATAAGTCCAATGTTTTTTACCAGGGTTAGACATAAACCTACTTAGAATTCCCACTGCTTGGGCTATATTTAGTCTTGTACAAACCATTTCATACATAAACATCCTAATCAATATGAATATAACCATCATATCAAAAACAAAGCATGACACCTCAAGCATAGACTAAAGAAGTCTTGCATGGCAACCAAAGATGTCAACATATCCAAACCACATGAGTATAACCATCCTCTATCAATGAAAACAAAAATGTCAATGAACCCTTACTACATAGAAGTAGAAACCAAGAGTCCATCCATGACACCAACAATCATTGTAGAAGATGATTCACCATCAAATGGTGAATCCACATCACTTTCAACAACTCCCATTGAACTGTGATACCAAGTCTCACATGTCATCGTGACTACCATCCTCTCCATGAATATCATCTAGTTCTACACACACAACTGCAATGTCTATAACATAATAAGTAGAACCAAAATCTCCAAGCCAAGAAGATACCTACAACCGCCAAACCATCATAAACAAGAATGGATCCACATCATTTTCAAATGCTCCCACTGAAGTGTGATACTAAGCAATCCCATGGCATCATGATGCACACAACCAACACCACATCACTTTCATAAGCTCACACAAAACTTATGAATCCAAGCTCTCAATGACAACATGATAACACAATAACACAATAGTAAAAGCTCCCACTACAGCAAAAAAACCTTCAAAACTTTTAAGAGAAAGGCGTCCCAAACCCTACCCAACCATTAGCTCTGATACCAAATATTGGAAATGAAGGTAAAATTGTAGCTTAAAAATTGTAAAACTATGTGACTGTAGATCTAATTAAGTGTTCTTTTTCACAATTCTTTGTGTATGATTAATCTATTTAGATCAATTTTACTAATTGTAGAAAGAGACAAAATATTGTAGAAGAATGAGACAATAAGATAGAAGTGACACAACATATACATTGATAAACCCTTTTGGGAAAAAACTCCACCAAAATCACTAATGCTTGTATTATTTAACCTTAGAACAAGATTACAGTAATTTTGTATCAATCCTTGATTGATATGCTTCATTTCCTTCAACAATCCTTCTTCACAACCTGCAATAAACTCTCATAGAACTCCCATACACTTGTTGCAATAAATAGATAATTATGAGCATGTAAAACTCATAAGAGTTATCAATTACAAGAGCATAAGTCTCCTTACAAAAATCTACGCCTAGATTGGGCAAGTAGAGTTCCAAACTATAATTTGAAGTCAAACCAAAGTCTTCCTCAATTTAGGTGCCCCAAACTGAGCTCTTAACTGAACTCTGGTCAAGAAGATATCTTGGAAGCTTCACTTCAAAGTTGGTGGCTAAGAATGGGCCCACTTGACTAAGCCTTGTTAATATATTCTCATGCAAAAGGTGTTAATTGAAAGATGCCAACTTGGGTGCCCAAGGTGGACTCAAGTTAATCTTAGTTAACTGAAACATATCTCTCCACCAATTTATGCATGATTGATCATCCCCACTTAACTAAAATTATCCACCTGTTATTTTTCATGCAACTGAAGTCATTAGTCATGCAACTTAGGTCAACTAACATGCAACTCAAGTCAACTAGCATGCAACTCAAAATAACTACATGCAACTCAAGTCAACTAGCATGCAACTTAAAATAACTACATGCAACTGAAGATAACTAAACCATAGCTTAACTGAACTAAAGTAAACTAAATTGATACTGATACTGAATAGATAGTGTCACTCCACTCATGTAAATATCAATCCCTAATTTTTAGGAACAAAATATGCATTGCTAAATTGTTATCAATCCTCCAAATAGTTAACTAAAGCAAGTTGGGTTCCAACTTCCATGTGGGAATCCCATATGCTCCTATCTTGTAGGAGCTCTTCTTGGATGTCCCCACATTGTTCCTATTATTTAGGAATAATCACAAATGTCAATTTACATGTTCATTTCATTTGAATTTAATCTCTTTCTAATCCTAGTGTTGGAGAACACTTTCCAAGAACTTAGGAGATACATGAAATATGTTTAGGATTGGAAATAAATGGCATCCTATTCTCAACAAAAAGTAAATAGGTAATAACACAATAGGGTGTAGCATAAATTCCCCCCCTTGTGAATCCTCATCCCTAATGATTATAAGTATCAACATGGACATAACATAAACATAAAACATAGCATCATAAAATATCATTGTTTTTCAAGAGGTTTCAAAATCTAGCATGACCTGAGGAAACCTTTTCTTCATCTTAGTATAGTCTTCTCAAGTGGTAGAATATTTTGCATACTAATCCCACTGGACCTTGCATTGCAGAACCTCTCTATTACGTAAGTGAAGGTTATGTGTTCTGAGCACCTTGAGAGGCTCGATCATTACCACTCTTAGGTCCTGTACCTATAAATCATTCCAATCAATAACATGGTTATCCCCTGGTATGTACTTCTTTAGGTATGACGCATGGAAAACATTATGCATTATGGATAGATCTGGCGGAAAAGTAATTCTATATGCAACATAAGGCTAACTCCAAATCATGTGAAGCATAAATTTTTTCATAATGATTAAGCTCCCTTGATTCATAGGTGATGACTCACCCATCCTACATTAATACTCTACCCAAAACTTCTCTTGATGCATTGGTGGTAACAATAAAGTTACCATCTAGATCTGGTACCTTTATTATCGGAGCTAAGGTCAACTTCTCCTTGAGTAGATTAAATGTCGCTTGACATTTTTTTGTCCACTCAAACTTATTCCATTTTCTCTATAAGGAGGTAATGGGAAAAGCTATCCTTGAAGAGTTTACAACAAACTTACGATAGTAACCAACCAGACCCATAAAACTTCTAATTTCTAGCACATTCTTAGGCACTGGCCACTCAAGTACTATTTTTATTTTAGTTGGATCAACTACAATCCCATCAGCTAAAATCACATGACCTAGATATTGTACTTCTTTCTAAAAGAAAGTACATTTAGAGAGTTTCCCAAACAACTTATGCTCTCTTAACGGTTGGAGAACAATCTCTAGATGCTTGAGATGCTCCTCTTCATTTTTGGAATAGATAAGAATATCATCCAAAAATACCAACACAAATTTGTCCAAGCAACCTCTGAGTACAATATTCATTAGGTTCATGAATTTTGCAGGTGCATTCATCAATCCAAAAGGTAAGACCATTAACTCATAATGACCATACCTTGTCTTGAAAGCTATTTTATATATATATCTTCATCCTTGATCCTCAGCTTATGATAACCCAAATGTAGATCAATCCTCAAAAATAATGCCACTCCTTGCATTTGATCAAAGAGATCATCAATACATGGCAACAAATACTTATTCTTTATTGTTGCCCTATTAAGCAAACAATAATCAATGCACAAGTGTAGTGTTCCATCCTTCTTATTTATGAAGATTACAGGCGCTCCCCATGGTGAAACACTAGGTCTAATTAGTCCCTTGGATAATAATTCCTCTAATTGAGCTTTCAACTCCATTAATTATGTTGTAGTCATCCTATAAGGCACTTTTGAGATAGCCTCTGACCCTAGAACTATGTCAATGGATAAATCAAACACTCTCTTAAGAGGAAATCTAGGTAATTCCTCTAGAAATACATCCACAAACTTCCATAGAATAGGATATTTCTCCGTATCTGTTTTTCCAAATTCCTCCACCTCACCTCCTTTAGCATCTTAGGGTTCTTGAGGTCCATCATATACATCATAATCTCGAGAAATTAACTCATTTCATTCCTCAAGCTCCTCCATCTTTATAGCGAACAATTGACAACCTTTCTTCTTCACCCTATGCATTTGTACGGTAGATATATGTTGCAACATAACCTCTCTCGGTGTTCCTTGCAAGAACACCCAATTACCAAGATCGTCTAAACACTCCACTATTTTTGCATGAAAATCTATTTTGGCTCTATGCTTCCATAGCCAATTCATCCCTAAAATGACATCATAATATCTTAGGGGTGCAACATATAGATTCACTTATGAGTAGAAACTCAAAAGACCAACCTTGCTTCAAAAAGACCTTGCTCCACCTTAGCTCTTGTCTGGTTGGTATATTTTACCATATAAGACTTTTCCAACTTTCCTAGATATACTACTAGCTATTCTAGATGAAACAAAAAATTTAGTGGCACTAGTATCAATAAGAATGGAAACAGGTTTACCAAAAAGCACCTAATATTTCCACCACAGTGATTTGGTACTCAACTCGTCAATTGTCTAAAGCAGCATGAATCCTTTGTTGGAATGATTCTCATTGAGAAGGTAGTGGATTCCCTTGTGGTTGTGTACCTGGTGGTTTGTTGGGAAACTGGTTTGCAAAGTGATCTCCACCACAAGTATAACATCCTCTCAAAGGTCTGATCCTTGTTGTAGGTCTTCCAGAATTGTTTTCATTCCTTCCAACATTGTTATTATTATTGTCATTCCCCTCCAATCCCTCCTTAAATTATTATGCTTATTACGGGATCCTTTCTCCCCTTTCCTTTGTTATTCTTTCCATTCACTATGATTCTTTGAAGCTTGATTGGCTTGTGACCGATTAAACTTCTTACAATTCTTCTCACGGTAGTTTGAGATAGACTTAAGCCTTTGTTCCTACTTTATTGCTTTCTCGTACACCAAGTCCATGGTAGTTGGATTATGTACGTCTACCTCACCACCTATCTGAGAATTTAGGCCCATGATAAAATTCCTAATATGAAATTGCTTGACCTTTTGGTACATGGGTACATACCTTAGGAGATGATTTATTTTCTCCCAATACTCATTAACTAAGGAATATCATTGCCTCAGTTTTTGGAAGTCGATAAGCTTTTGGTCAAAGAAGAGTTGAGGCAACCATTATTTCTAAAAATTCTCCACAAATTCACTTCATGTGAGCCTCATGGAACTTAGCCCAAGCTCTATCTTCTTATTCATCCACCAATTGGATGCTTTACCAAATAATTGGAAAGCTCCCCAAATGGCTTTAGTGACCTTGGATTAATTTCTGATTTCAAAATGCTTCTCCATCTTGGTGAGCCATGCCTTAGCCATATCCCCACTAGTACTTCCTTTAAACTCTATAGGAGTCGTCTTTCTCATGTCCCGAGATAGCTCACTAACAAGTTGTTTATGCTTGCTTCCTTCTAACCTAGACTGAGATTCATCATCTTCATGTTTGCTAGATTGAGTACGTTCTTGGGAATTTTTTCCTTCATCATTATTAGGAACTTCTTGTTCCACCCTTTCTTTTCCCCTTATCTTTTGCTCGAGGTTTTCTATTCTTGCTCGTATTTCATCCATCATGGCTAAAAGATGGTCCAACTTAGCCCCAAAATTTTCAGCTCCTTGGCCAACTTCTTGGCTTTCCCCAAGGTTAGTTCTAGTCCTTACCATTTTCAACAAGAAATTTTACACCTGGAGGTTCCATTTTTAATTAGATTATAGGAATTTTACATATCACTTAAAACATTTCAAAGAACATTCATAAAAAGGAATTGCATAAAGAGCATATAAACAATTTTTATCCAAACATGATTTTTATTAATTTCAATAGGATTTCAATATCTAGCATTTACATGGAATGACTATTCAAATAGTCAAGGGGAGAGTATCCCTCAAATTCACTCTCTGATACATAACTGTGTGGAGTATACCCCTCATGTTTTTGTTCAAATATATGATCAAAAGGGACATATCTCTCAGACCTATCCTCAGATACATAATTCTAACGGACATATCCCTCTAATTCACCATTTGAGGCTATTACAATATTTTTTTCCATAGGAAGAACCCAAAATATCATTATAGGATTAACACTACATTTTGAGGGCATATCCTTGGAAAGTGATAAAGAGTCTAACTTGGCAGGAGAGATAGGAGGTACATAGTTGATAGCCTCACGCATCCTTCTCCTCTCTTGATTGATTCATGATAGGGAATGACTAAAAGTCTCAGTGTCACTCAACCAAATAGTGATGTCATAGTTGGTTCCCTCTATGGTTTGAACAATGGCGTCCCTTTCCTTCTTGGCCTGTAGGTAGCGCTCATTTTTTATTACTGACTTCCTTGCAGTCATCCTAAGATGCACCATCCTGGCACAAGAATTTCCAAACATTAGACTCATATAATATTGGATGACAGAATAGCGAGAACATAGGTTCTAGTGTTGAAATTGGTAACTCGGATACCACATGCAACGTGCCCATTGTTCTACCCATTTTTTTTACTATGTTTTACTCACGAGTTAAAGTTTATGCTACTAACATTATGAGCCATAAAATAAATTCCTTTCCACATGAATAATAAGATGTGTATTTGAAACATAACCATTCCAAACTTTCCCATTGCATAACATAGAATCATTTCAATAATTTAAGCAACGATTTCACATCACATAGTTGCATGATAATATTCCCGGTTTGAAAATCCTCAATAATAATAGAGTTAAATGTTTACATACATAGCTTCTATGAGCTCAATGATAAAGATACATAAACTAAGTACAACGGTCTAGATGTCCCCAATGTTGGCGCATACCTCCTAGATGTCCCCATCATTGGTGCATACATTTTAGATGTCCCCAAAATGGCGCTACATCCTCAAATCTTGGTTTCCAACTGTATGATGGAGAGAATCACTCAAGTGATTTTCTACTAGCCATGGACTTACTGTGGTCACCCGCACATCTACCATACTAGTAAGATGGCCCTACCCTTCAATGAAGAGATTGGTTTGGTAACCCCATAATCCTGACCTTCTTGAGCATAGTGTTTTGTCCTATATATCTAGAGCTACCACACATTGGTTTCCCTACCTAGATTGAAATCATGGATCACAATGAACTAATAGTGTAAACAATGGCTACTTACACTACTCTAGCCAAAGAATTCAACACCCAATACTTCAAGTGAGAGTCATCTATCCACCCACGTTAAGCTTAATTTTGTATTGAACATAAACATAACACACATTTACCCTACGAGGATAACATAATATAATAATTTACAAGGCAATTCCCTTAACCATGGGTTACCCCAACCCCAAGAATACCCAAGTCTATAATAATTGATTATCTAGGTTACACCCTTACCATGGATTTCACTAACCCAAGGTATAACCATACTAACCAAACATATACACAAACTAGTGAGTAGCTAGGTTACCCCCTTTCCCATGGATTTCACTAACCCCAGGAATAACCATACTAACCTCTTATGTTTAAATAAACATATTCATAAAAGCATTATAGGATAGCAACTTAATTCTTATTCTTCTTTGCTTGCAATATCCATATATATTAACAAACTAAGTATAGTTCTAATAGAATTTAATTCATACATACTTTAACACTATATTAATGTAATCCCAAATAATAGTGCTCACTAATTCAAGACTCCATTGAGAATCACACAAGCATATTTCATTCTAGGAATTAACTAAGTTTATATTAACATGCATATCATGCATACATAGATTATTCCAAAGCTAGGAAATAACTAGTTCACAAGAAAAATCATGTCATGCATTCAAGACTATTCCAACACAAGGAAATATCTTAGTTCATAAGAACAAGCATACCCTACATTCAAACAATATTTCCAAATAAATGCATTATATTCAAACAACCTTTCAAACATAAGCAAAGGAAGAATAGAAATCAGCATGCCTAGATATAAGTTCCAACTTGAAAATGTTGCCTTTCAACCTTAGCCTTCACCTCCACGAATTCTACTTCTCCAAATCTCAACTAACTTCCAACCACTAGACTCTTACAAATAATCTCAACAATAAAATTGTAAAACAATAAAGCAACTCACTAAATCTCAAGCTCTCTAATTCACTTGCACAAAAAATACAGTAGAATAACAATGGAGAAATCAAAATGAGAAGTGTAATAAATGATAGGAAGAGCACCTCTATATATACTAAAATTTGAGCTTCCAAAGGCTACAAATAAGCTAGCAATCATGCCACCTTCCTACTCACATGCAATGACTCATCTAGTAAAACTCTTCTATTGCAACACGTGACAATCCACTTTCTTCCAATGGCTAAGTCAACCTCTTTATGAGAGACAACATGACTCTTTTACTGATTCAAGGGACAACAATGAAAATCTACGGATTTCCTACTAAGTTTACAAGTTGACTACCCTCTCATATTTCTACCAACACTTCAATGACTAAGTTTAACATTTATCAAAATACTATACCTACAAATGGCACGGGTTTAGACTTCTTAAATTTTCTTCACATACTTCAGACTTGGCACCACATATTTGTATCTTAGCACCCCATAAGGTAGCGCAGCCAAAGACTTATTATATTTGTTAGAGTTTGCATTTAATCTCTTTGCAATGTATAAGCTATATTCCTTCTTTCATGCATGGTGAATAAGTCTGCATTGACTTAGTCTCCCCTTGCTTTATGTGCATATTTTAGCCACAACATTATAAATACTACAGTGCTATACTATGCACTTCTCTATATTTGCACTTTAATATATTTAACAAAAGTGTTAACTTATGCACTTTCCTTAACACAAATACAGTGCTTTATAAAATGGACTATGATAAATACTATGCGCTATCAATATATAAATCATACATTATATATATATATATATATATATATATAATCTCATTCACTTGATTATTAAATGTGTCTATTTCTAATAGATATAAGCTTATATTAAATAATCATATATATACATACATATATACGCATATTAGTATATATGTTTATATGTTTCCACCTACGTACTATATACATACATATTAATATATATACTATATATCATCATTTTGATTATCAAATTCAAACACATATATGGATGTGTACTCGTCAATTTATGTATATTCATGAAGTGTGTATATATATACATGTCGCTTTTATCTAATCGATACTCCCATACATATGGGTTATCCATTCATAAGCATGCATAGGTACATCTACCTACATATACTCATGCACACATATAATCATATGTATGAGTTATCATGGACATGTACCTATATACGTATATACATTCTATGTATATACTTCATCGATCAACATATACCAATAAGAACACACAAAGAAGAAATCTTACTCAATATAAAGACTCAATCATATAACCTTATTAAAATACTCATGGAACAATATCATAAACCAATACAAAACATTCACAACTAAGACAAAAGGTTACTTACTATTCACCCAAACTAACTTGACTCAACTTAGACCAACTAGGGTGTGAGTGTGTGTATGCTCTTGATTAGGTTCATCAGGGTTACCAAACCAAGTTCTTCTCCTGAGTGATACTCCCCCTCTCTTCCAGAGATTTGAGTCTGCTCCTGCATCCAACTTAGTACATCATAGCAGTAGTTAGCCACTAACAATACAATCATATGCATCATATATTTCATTGCCATAATCATTATTAAATATCAACTTGAATTAACCATCCATTCATCAAATTCCATCAAGATTCATATGCAAAACACAATCATAAATATATATTAAAATAATTCTTAACCCATCAAGGTAAAATTAAATAGGTAATAACACAACGGGGTGTAACATTTACCTCCTCAAGTGAAAGGTAAATTTTAGACAAAAGGAAAATTAAATTTGGAGTCGAAGGACAAAAGAAAGGGAATTGAAAACTGCCCAGTAAAGAAAATTTGTGTGCCAAAGCATCATGAGGATAATGAAAAGGCGAATGGAGTGATACAATTGTGACGTTTCTAGAAGGGATGCTCCTTCCAAAAATTTAGGATTTACGAGGAGTAGCACTGATCTGTAAGTTTTGGTAAATTTTTCTTGCTTAAAGTCTTTTGCAAGAATGGGTTTTTACAAAATGGGAGGGAGCCAAACAAGTTTTTTACTTAAATTAGGGGAAAGGGTTTTTCATTGTTATTTTTTCCTCCAAAGAAGGTAGACATTTAGTATATAGAACTAAATCATGGGTTTTTTGAGGGTTCGGGGCTCCACATTCATCCATGGTCCCCAAAATTTAACCCATCAACTTTTAAGGTCAAATTCATACCATTTTGGGTTCAATTGCAATCCCTATCGTTGTAGTATAGAGAAAAAAATATCATTGAGATCTTGGCTAACCAGATGGGTATCTTAAACATGATCTAGTCTTCTTTAGAAATCCAACTTCCCTACTGATATTTTTTGTACTCCTAGATGTAACAAAGAATCTCCCTTGTTTTCTCCATATAAAATCAAAAAATGGGGTTTGGAAACAAGAAATAATTATTAAAACCCTTGAGAAATTTTGCACCCAGTACCATATGTTAGGGCACCTAAAAAAAAAATCCAATTGAGAAGGGAGTGCTTTCAAAGACTATATGATCAGTATCAAAAACCAAAAACTCGTGAATATATGCCTATGAAACCAAACTCTCCTTGTAAGCATACAGTTCAAATAAAGAACATAAACAAGAAGAATGAAATCAATCATAATTTGGGCACAATGAATAGTGCTACAACTAAAATGTTGGATCTTTTGATGGTATCAAACAGGTATGACAAGGATATCTAAAAAAAATCTATTTCCTTTATGAATAGGGGGAATAGACTAAAATTTTCTTTGTTTGATACTTCAACCTCTATGGATCTAGCGTGTCCACCAATCAATGAATTTCAGCTAGCCAAAATAATCAAATCCCTAGTCTATGGTCGTACTAGCAATCTAGAACATAAGCTCATGAATATGGTGCATACCCCAAAAATTAGTTCTCCTATCTAGACATAAGCTCAAATACAAAAGGTTGGACAAAAACGTTAAGATTTCAATGCCAATGGAATGCAATGTGGACTCATCACATGAACAAGATTCTAATGAAGGATTGGAATTGGTAAATTTACAATATTTTGAATTGAACAATCAATTCTCACCTTCTTCTCATATTAATTCTGAAAAAATCAGAAATATTAATATTTAAGACCTTAATAGAAGAAGGAAAATTTGAAGAGCTGGCAAATGGGATAATCACCAAGCTGGGATCTTAGCTAGTGGATAAAATAGCAGAAGAGGTTTATAGGGAAGAGGAGAATTTTGATTTCTCTAAAAATCTATCCATATCACAAACTCCTAGCTCTCAACCTACTTAGAAAAAACTCCAGGTAGAAGAGGATAGAAATCTCATGCAATGAAGGTCTAGCAAGAAATAGAAGCAGGGCTACAAGCAATTCTTGAAGAAAATATAACAATTACTTCTAATAAGTGGTCGAAGTAGAGGAGGGCATATTTCTCTCCTTGAACACAATAAAAAATAATTTCATTGAATTTTGGGGGAATCAATGCCCCTAACAAAAGAGATCAAATCAAACATCAATTGGATGTTTTTGGAACTAACATAATTCTACTCCAAGAGTCTGAATTTTTAGACAAGTTTGAATCATTAGTCAAGAAGTGGTCAAAATGGAAATCAGTTCACTCACGAGCTCAACGGGCATCGGGAGGTTTAATTACCATGTGGAATGAACAAACAATGAAGGTGGATTTTGTTACACATGAGAGTAACTAGTAGCTATTGAAATTCAACCATTTGATCTAAATTTCTAGTTGTTAAATGCCTATGGTCCATCTACTACAATTGGAAAAAAATATTGTGGGATAATCTGAAGCAAATCCTAGATCATTTAGGGGTGGAAAAAATAATTTTAGCGGGGTATTTTAATGCAATAACTTCCTTGCATGAAAAAAAAGGGAGGTCTTTCCCCTCCATTGAAAATAATGGAGAATTTTAGCCTTTTTATTCAAGATAATGAACTCTTGGATATTTTTCCAACCAATGGAAAACATACATGGACAAATAGAAGAAGATATTTTCTCCAAATATCAGAATGTTTGGATGGGTTTTTAGCATCTCCTAACTGGGAATTAGGGAATTCTTCTAGATGGAATAAAAAATTCTATCACTTTTGGGATCAGATCATTTCACAATTTAATTGAGTATCTCAACAAAGGATAATAAGAAAAAGGAAAGTCCTCATTCAAATTTGAGGTAATGTGGTTCAAATATTTGAATATTTTGCCCCTCCTTAACCAATGGTGGTTAAGTGCACATTTTGTTGCAGGCTCAAGAATATTTCAGTTTTGTAAGAAGTTAATGTTCATTGAACAAAAAATAAGGATATGGAATAGTCAAGTTTTTAAAAACATTTTTGTGCAAAAAGAAAGGGTCTACAAACAATTATCAAATATAAACAATTATATTATCTCACATGGTTTGGATGCTTTCTCCTATGACCAATAGAAGAAACTTCAAATGGAATGGGGTAGAATTTTTGGCAAGAGAAGAGGTGTACTTGAGACAAAAGTTGAGGGAGCTTTGGTTGAAAGAGGGTGATAGAAATACAAAAAAAAATCACATCTCAACACCAAGTAAAAAATCAAAAAACCCAATATTTCTATACAAGATAGTTTATCTAGAGTTGCCTTAAATGAAGAACCTGAGATTCAGAATGAAGGCATTAAGTTTTTCGCAAATCTTCTATCAGCTCTGACTTCTCAATCCATAAATGTTGAAAAGGAAAGGGAATATCTCTTGGAGGCCATTCCAAAATTAATTTCTCAAGAGGATAATGAGAAATTAATGAGTCCATTTACTTTACAGGAGGTGAAAGCTGTAGTTTTTCTATGCTTGCGAATAAGGCCCTAGGGCTGGATGGATTCTTTCAGAAATGTTGGGATTTTATTGGAATTAATCTCCTTAGAGCTATGGAGGAATCAAGAAAGTCTAGAGAAATACTAAAACAGTTCAATTTAACACATTTAGCCATAATTTCAAAATTCAAGGAGCCTAAATCATTTGTTGATTTCAAACCCATATCCCTCTACAATACAGTATATAAGATATTCACTAGGGCAATATATTTGAGGCTCCACTCCCTCATTCAAAAAATCATATCAAAGGAACAAGGTGGATTTGTGCCAAGAAGGGAAACAACATAGGGTGCACAAGTTTCTCATGAAGTTTTACACTCCATATAAAATAATAATATGTCATCATTAATAATCAAATTGGACATGATGAAGGCATATGACAGGGTAGATTGGGTCTTTTTATTAAAGTATTAAATAATTTTGGGTTTGGACATACATGGTGCAAATGTATTATTTATTTTTTGTCATCAGAAATTTTTTTGGTGATAATCAATGGATATATAGTTGGTTTTTTTCCTTCAACTCAAGGGGTTCATCAAGGGGACCCATTATCCATGTTCCTATCTATAATTCTAGCAGAAGAATTGAGAAGGTTTATTCATTAGGTTCAGTTGCACAGTTTATGGGAAGGGGTTCAAATTCCTTTCACAAATGTAAAGGTAACTCATGCACTTTTTGTTGATGACACAATATTGTTTGGTAAGGCTTCTCTCACTGAAGCCAAACAAATCAAACATGTCCTAGATAAGCATACAGTTGCATCAAGACAAAAAATAAATCCACAAAAGGCAAAGATATGTGTTCTCAATACAAAAGCAACCATTAAAAGGAAGATAGTCAAACAGTTAGGCTTTTAGTTAGCTGAGTTACCATGCACATATTTAGGAATTCTTTTCTTCATAGATTCAAATAAGCCAGTGTATTGGACAAAATTCATTCGTAGCATCTAGTCCAAAATTTCAACTTGGAAAGGAAGATGGCTATCCCTATCAAGGAGAATTTTAATGATAAAATTTATCTTATCAACCATTCCAAACTATTACATGGCAGTTCTAAAGGCACCCAAGCCTATTGTTTTTGAAAAAGAAAAATCAATAAGGAACTTATTATGGAAAGGAAACATAGATAATAAAAAGAAAATCCCATTGATTTATTTGGAGAAGATTTGTACTGAAAAGCTAAAAGGAGCAGGAATACATAACCTATTTGCAAGAATTATGTCTCCAAGAGCTAAATTAGTTTAGAATTTGTATTCTAAACCTTAATCTAAATGGTGTAAAACAATGTAGGAGAAAATTTGGACACCACATATCCAACGAGAATCTTCACCATATCAAATCCACTAGTAGGGTCAACCATGTGGAATTTTATTGTGGCATGTAGAGAAGTAATTATACCATTCATCACCTAGGACGTTCATAATGGACATGCATCACTTTTTTGGTTGGACTCATGGAATGGTCATCCTCCATTAAGTACAATTCAAGAGCTTCAAACTGCAAGATAATATCTATCGACCAATTTGGGCACAAGAGTTAAATATTACTTCCATAGTATTGATGTTATTACTGGCAGAATAATCTAGAAAGAGCTATCAAGTGCTCCCATTCCAAATGATCAAAAAACTATGTTGGATGTTATCTTAAGGGATAGATTTGTTTATAAATTAGATGCCCTTGATAAGCTAATATGGGTGCCTTCAAAATCTAGAAATTATTAATTTCACCAAGGTTATAGGTCAATCATCAATAGTGGAGAACAAGTAGAAACCTAGAGAGCTTTATCTTTTTATTGGAATGCTATGATTTTGCCAAAACTAGGTTGTTTTGTTTGGTTAGCTTTAAAGAAAATGATACTAAATAGTGATATAATCTCACATCTGCATATTTCAGATCCTTTTAAGTGTTTCATGTGCAATGATTCTCTTGAGGACACAAATCACCTTCTGGTTCAATGTCCATTTGCCCAATCTTGTTGGTTTTTTATGCAAAATAAATTGAAATGGTATTCTCCACTACAAAATACCTTGTGAGAATTATTTACAAGTTGACTTGTAATGTATAAAATATATCATTTTACATGTAGCTAGAGGGTGGTTCCTGTAATTGTTATATGGATCATGTGGCTTCAAAAAAATAAAAGAATATTTAGGAAGGAATCAACAACCAAAGAGTAGATTTTTAAAAAGATTGAGAAATCAATTTTAGAAGTTACTAATGCATATGTTCAAAAATAAAAGCATGTAGGATCAGTCTTCTCAGACTAGGATTCACAACTAATGAAGTAATGAGATCAATTAGTGCTACAATTCAATGGTAGTATTCATCAACCAAACCAAAAAATTGATAGATCAAAGATCTTTTGGATCCCTCCTCCAACAGGATTCCATAAACTAAAATTTGATGGGGCTTAAAAAGATAATCTAGGAAAATCAGGTGCAAATTTTTTCATACAAGATAGCATGGGTTATGTAGCGTGTGAAAATTCAATGTATCTCCCATCTAAAACAAATAATATAGAGGAAGCTCAAGACCTTCCAAGTGGTTTGAAAATGGTTATTGAGCTCGAGATTTTAAAAATTTAAATCTAAGGGGATGCACTACTAATAATAAATGCATGCAAGCAAAGGAAAATACAAAACTGGAAATTGGCTTATATTATGCAATAGGTTTGGCATTTAATGGAAAACTTAGAGGAGTTCAAAATAACCCATACCTACAGAGAGGGAAATCAATTGGTTGATTGCCTAGAAAATATAGGAAGCGACCAAAATATGGTAGAAGTGGTGTATACAAATGGTGATATAAGCTCACATCAAAATTTGGCAGATATCACAACCAAAGAAATTTTCCATGAGGGACACTAATTTTATAAAGAGGCAACCGTTCTAGACAAAGTACTTATGACAATGCAATTGATTGTAATAAATTTTTTCTCACATGTTCTTGTGTTTTTTAGGGGTTTGCATGATTCAAATAAGTTCCACCTCATCGTGACTCTTTCACCAAAGCCTCAAATTTTAGTGATTAATTATTAATTTGATCAAATGAAAGACTTTATTTTTGAATCTTGTATCACTGCAGTTCACACAAGTTTGATTTGACAAGGGTTTTAAGGTGATGATAGGTTTTCATTTTCTTATTTGTTTTCAAGCATGGAAAAGCAAACATAATAAGGGCTCTTCACAACCCACTATGCATATCACCTTGCAAATCAATCATTAAGAAGTTGGTTGGCATTCTTTCCAATGGTGAGGTGATTGTAACATATTAAGCTTCATTATAGGTGCTTTCCAGTAATATATCCAAGGCATGCTATGCATTTTCAATGGTTTCTAAACAATATTTTAGCGTCATCAATATTGGTTCTCCTCGGCTCTTCAGATGGAGTATTACCCAAGAAATAGTAGGGATTTTTACTAGTTTGAGTGGGACATTCCATTCTCAGGTAGCATTGGCAAGCCAAAATTGAACCAGGTTCTCAAGACTAGTTGCTTGAGCACGGTGCAATGCATGAAGTGTATAATTGGGGAGGAAATCTTCAACCCTCGGGCTAAGAAGTTAATTTTCCCCTCTCAAATCTTATCTATTTTTGTTTCAAATCTAGTGGACCTATTGCAATGCTATACTTTTGTCCATCACATTGTAAATGTGGTTGTGCGTGCAAATTTCTTGGAAGATAATGTGTTTCTCTCTAGTGTTCAAAACTATGATTTTTGGAGTGGTGAGGCATATGTCAGGGTTCTTTTTCCAAGGAATTGTATACTTCATAAGAGGGCATATGTTTCATCATATGATGCAATAAAGATTTCCTTTGAAATGGGTACCAACAAGTTTCTATATGGAGCTTTATAGAGGAATGCTAATGAATTGGGATGTGATATGGTAGCAAGCTTCAAAAGAAAATATCATGCAGTCACGTTCCTCATAACATATGAATGCCATCTAATGATTGTGGCTAGTGAAAATCCCCAGTCTCTCAGGGTGGTTGTAGTAGGATCAGATGAACAACATGATGAAAATTTGGTGGAGATATACTGGATGGAGGAATAAGCATCCATGTTTCAATTGCCATCTTCCAAATTTTTGTTTTTTTTGAAATCTATAGTATGAATATGCATGGAATGTGAAAACCTATAAACATGTCAGTTTTTATTTGAACTGGCTAATTATCGCTTGTTATATTTTTGTCTTGTACTTAGTAAACTTTCTAACCGAATGGCTTCAATCAAGTTGAGAAATCCCTGATAGCATATATGTAAATCTTTCAATATTAATATAAATATATTATAGGCTTAGGAATTTTACCAAAAAACATGTAGTGATCCTAGGATGTTGTTGAAAGTTGAATTGTGGTCTTTATGCTCTATATTTCTCTTTGAATGATAGTAAAAATTGGAACAAGAGCTTGTAGATATATTCAAATGCATCAAAATTAATTAGGAGGTATCCATAAATACTAAAACCTAACACACAAGTTACTAAATTTTGCAGTAGAATGTGACACTTGTACACTAATCATTATAGTAAGGATAAGGGAGAAAATTGTAGGGTAAATAATTTTTTTCATTAAATTTTTCTCCCACTTTGACTTACATGTGAAATACTATGAAGATGCATGTCAAAGTAAAGTAAGCAATCAACATGAAAGTAAATATCTAGAAACTCATCAAAAGGATACAAATAAGGATTTAATTTAATACATTCTCCTTGTAATAAGTGTTCCTCTTGAAATCTATAAGAAATAAAAAATTCTAATGAGTAAAAATATTTCAAGCATTTAAAATAGGCACAAAACACAACTTGCTTAAAATATCAATGATATTAAAAAATAAAAAAGGAGAGATTTTTCTTGGAATGAAATTTTGATTCTAATTGGAGTAGAAGAAGCAATGCGATTCCATCTAGAGGAATTTATTAGCTAGTCACTATAACCATACTTATCAAAGGAAACTTAATGAAAGTGCATCCCCATCCAATTGGTTACATACAACAAATATAAGGACTTGGAGAAGAGGAAAAAATATATGATCATATAAAATCACATAAACATGCAAGAATGGAAAGATATCATTATGTAATAATCATGTAATGGCATGGTAAGTTGTGATTATGAAATCATGCATGAAAGAGGAAGTAGGGTGCCCCTAATGAGGGAAAATAACAAGTGCTAATGGATAATTTCATGGAAGCATACATACCATAACAAACCAATTAAAGCTCAAACTACTAGGTACATTTGTAAGGATAAAATAGGGTTTGTGCTAGGTAGATCAATCCTAGAAGGGGTAATTATCACTCAATAATTATGCACTCAATTGTAAAAAATTAGAAAATAAAGCATGATGTTAAAGTTGGACTTTAAGAAAGCTTACAATAGGGTGGATTGGAGGTTTTTGTGCAAGGTATTGGAAGCATTTGGCTTTGAAAAAACATGGATAGACTAGGTTTTTAATTGCATAACCAATCCAAGGTTCTCAATTCTTATCAATGGCTCATCGAAAGGTTTTTTTGAATCATCTCATGGTATTCGTCAAGGTGATCCTCTGTCATCATTTCTCTTCATCATCATGGTTGAAGCACTAGGTAGGCTAATTTCCAAGACAATGGAAAATGGTAGATTGGAAGGTGTTCAGGTCACAAGTATTTTGCTAGCCATCACTCATCAACAATTTTTTGATAATACAATGCTATTTGGGGTTGCTAAGAGAAGAGAAGCTAGGAAATACAAGGAACTTATAGATCTATATTTTGTTGCCTCAAGCTTGGAAGTGAGTATAGAAAAATTTGAGGTGTTCTTTTTCAACACAAACCTAAGGAAGGAGCAATAAATCATCAGGATCCTCGGGTTTAAGAAAGACACTCTCCCATGCAAATACCTTGGTCTACCTCTATCAATAGGAGTTAGGAATGGGAAGCTTTGGGACTCATTGGGTGAGAAGATCAATAGCATATTATCCTCATGGAAAGGAAAATGGTTGACATGGACTGGTAGAATAACAATGCTTAAACCCGTTATATCGGCAATTCCAATCTATCTATTGTCCTGCCTATCTATTCCTTCAGTAGTAAATCAAAGCTTAATGAAAAGGTTCTTTTGGAAAGGGTCTTCAAAGGGAAATAAGATTCCTCTCATTGCATGGGAGAAGATCACCAAGCCAAAAGAGGCTAGTGGTGTGGGGGTGAAAGACTTGTTAAAGAAAAATTTGGCTTTAGGAGCCAAGCTAATATGGAATATGGATTAGGCTCCAAGTCAAAAATGGGCAAGGATCCTCCAACACAAATACTTGGGAGATTTTGATAGCATCAACATTTTGCATTCTAGCAACTTGCCTTATGGTTCCTGAATTTAAGCAAAATTTTCACTCTTTGATCATGAATCACCTTACTTGGGATGTTCACAATGGGAGATTAGTGTTATTTTAGGAAGACTCCTGGGGCGAGTATCCAAGTTTGCAGAGTGTGGCCGAATTGCACCAATCAAAGAGGATTCTACAACAAACATGGGGGCTGCATTTGAGGGATTACATTCAATTCAGTGTGCAAAATGGGGTGAAATCATGGCAGTGGAAAGATCTAAGGGGATTTTAGCTACCAGCTCATGAGATGGTTAGTTTGGCAAGGCAACTAAAGTTGATGGCATTAACAATGTGGAATGGTAGAGACAAATTGATTTGGAATGGTTCAAAAACATGCAACTACAATGCTAGAGATGGATATAAAATTATTCAAGGTAATACACCATTAACCTTACTCCAAATCCATCTATGTTGGAATAAGGTTTGCCTCTCGAAGGCTAGCACATTCACATGGGCTACCATGCAAAAGAGGATTTTGTCAGGGGATAAATTTTCCAAACTTGGTTTCTAAGGTCCTAGAAGGTATGATCTATGAAAAGCAAGTGAAGAAACAACTAGCCACATGCTAGTTGGATGCCCCTATGCTCAGGGGTGTTGGATATGGCTCTATGCCAAATTAGGATGGGTGAAAGCTCTACCCAATTATATTCTCAACCTAGTCAAAGTATGGTTTATGCTAAAAAGATCTACAATGTTCTCCTACTTATAGATTATTAGCCCTTCAATCTTGGTTTGGGAGTTGTGGAAGGAGAGAAATCACAAGTTATTTCATGGTAAGGAAATGTGTCTAACTTTTTTTGTTGAATAAATTAGAAGAAAAAATAGTTGAAGTGGTTAATTCAAGGGTGGAGAGTCAGAGCTAGACAAATTTTTCCACTGAATGGGACAACCTTATGCAAAATATTTAATTTGGTCTACGCATACTGATGGAGCTTTGTTTTCAAATCCTTGGTCTTCTGTTATTTTCTTGGTTTTCCTTGTTATTCAGAGAGTGTTTGAAGAATGGATTTATGCCTTGTTTCCATGAGACCTTCTATTCTATTGTTGGGTTGGGTCTATTTCATCGTTACCTTTTGGAGAAGGTCTTTTAAGGACAACTTATGTCCTATGTGATCATCTAGGCATGGCCCCTTTTAATATAAAATGAATTTTTTTGGCTAATCTTTTATTCGCCAAAGTCTAAACCGGTCTGTGTTTTATCTGTTAAAAACAACCTTATGTCATCGACTGTCATTGCCCTAGGCGGTGTCCCTTTCCCCTTAATTTTGCCTAAGTATTTTAATGTTTTGCAGGGGTATTTTACTGACCGTTGATCTTCTTACGTTTGATCTTGACCGTTGCCCGCCATCCCGCGATGATGTCATTGCTGGCTTTTAGGCAATAGCGATATCATGGGCGGACGCCACGTGTCTTAAGTTGTCGGTGCCGAAGGAAGTCAATAAAGCGATTAATTTATGCATTGAACTTTAGGGCGTTATTTGGCAAGCTACTAAACCGCATGAGATATGCACGTGCTTGAAATCAACAGCGGTGTCTTAATCTTGGCGGAAAAGCTGCTCGACAAATATGCATCGGTGCTACCTCCTGTTATGATCGTTGAGATCGTTGATGGTGGAGATCAACGGTTGCCCG
Organism: Sequoiadendron giganteum; assembly: GCA_007115665.2. Lineage (NCBI taxonomy): Eukaryota > Viridiplantae > Streptophyta > Pinopsida > Cupressales > Cupressaceae > Sequoiadendron > Sequoiadendron giganteum. The sequence goes on from CM021108.1 coordinate 41,982,400, forward strand.
CTATCATGTGATCCTAAACCAAGAGGGGTTTAGTGACCGCGATATCGCGGGTAATTGCCACGTGTATTTTTTGAAGCTGCATTTTATGGTGGGCCCTTGACAATGACATGGAAGTGTTGTCAAGATTTTTGAAGACAGTCATTCGATGGCCTGACAGAAAGATGAGATTGACGGCTAGATTTTAAACTTGCATCAAATGTAATTGAGGCCGTTGGCATGGCACACAAGCGAGCTTTAATGGTGAACAAGACGTCTGCTCGGATATTTTCATCATTTCTGAGTATTTAAGTTCATAATCATATTGCCATAAAGACATTCAAGTGTTTGCAAAGTGATCCAGAGCCAGAAATAGAAGTTTTCAAAGCAGTTTCAGCACGAGTTTGCTTTTCTGTGTGGCACGATTCCGTAAGTTGATTTCTCTTACCACTATTTTTGTTTGAACGTGATTCAAGAAGAAGGTTGCATTGTGTTGTTGGTGATTTTCTTGATTACAGTTCTAGGGTTACTATTTCTTTTGGATTGTGAAAAAATTATAAGATTCTGCTGTAATTCCGTTCTGGGTAATTTTAGTTGGTCTGCGAAATTTTTTTTGAGGAAGCCCTAGTTGTTAAAATGGCACCACCAAAGTAGCATTCTGGCCGTGTTGATTACATACACAAAAATTTATATGATGATTTCCTAGACCAATTCCCATTGTCAACAAACGATAGGAGGAAAGGTTTGGTCTTGATGAATGGGACAACCCTAGGTGAGGGATTGAGGTGTGAGAACTACAATATTGCAGACGCCAGAATACCTATGACAGGTTTGGAAATGTTCAGAAAATGGTATGGGCAGCGCAATGTATCTCACCCTTTTTCTAACAGTTGGAGATACGATATGGGGAAGCTGGTGGTACCTAATGTATTCATGGATATTGACCTAATTAGGGTAGTGGTTGCACGGTATGACCCTGTCACATGAATTGTCAAGGATAACGATGGCGACGTTCTGTTGAGCATGAATGCAGATACAATTCATCAGGTCTTTGATTTGAGTGAGTATAGCTCATTTCTGGTTCAAATTGACTTTGAGGAGATGAAGCAGGAATATGCTAGATCTCAGCCTCTCTTTAGGTCAAGGTTGCTTCCTCCTCACCTGGCTAGGGCGGGTAGTTCAACAATTCACATCAGCCCAACTGATCAGGAGCCTTTCAAGGTAAGTTGTTTTGCTGATCATTTCTTGGCGACATTCTATTCACTATGCCAAATCATTGGTTTCAACCCTAACACTATGATGCCCATCGCTTTTATGTTCATGGGATCTCAGATTCAGCACCCTAATTTTTTTGTGATTTATGATTATGCTTCATTCCTTGCTAAAAGGATACATGAGGGTTTGTTGAAGTTGCACAACGGAGATTCTGGTACCCCTTTCTTTTGGTATTCTTTGTTAATGCATATGTTTTTGTAAGAGAATGTTGACTTCTTCTCGGAAAAGATGGAGCTGAGGCGAGATGTAAATGGAGAGAGATTACCAGTACAGGCTTGGAGTGCGGACATGTCTGGTAACAAAGGAGGTGCTAGTTTTGTGCAGTTTGATAACTGCTTTGCCTCTAGGTTTAGGGCTAAATTGGTGGTTAATGTGCCAAGAATTATGGAGGATTTGCATGATTTCCTCAGACCCAAAATGAGGAAACCTGACTTGAAGGTATGCCACAATTGGGGTGACATTATTCTGTACCCTGTGAGTACTGTTTTGAGGGTTTATGGTTTTCAGGGAGCTCCTCATATTCTCCCTTATAATGTGCCATCAAGAATGGGATTTGCAGAAGTGATGTGGTAGTTAGGCTGCATTCATGAAGAGAGTTTGACATGAAAGGGAAAAGGGACTTTGTTCCCTGATTATACAGTTGTCTCTGACTTTGTGTTCTCTAAAGGAGGATGGGTCCATTTTGACCGATATTTTGATGAATACCATTTGAAGAATGGATCCAAAAGACAACATGACCCTGAGGGATTCTTTGCCCTATTTAGGCAGAAGATTAAGGGTGGTAAATTCATTCATGTTTTCAACTTCCCCGAGGATTTGATAAAAAATAAATTTGATTTGAACTAGCAAGAATTAAATAAGGAGAAGTGGATTGCATATGAGAAGATGCTAGCCATGGTACATAAACTGGATCCAAGATATGATCCATTAATGGAGTTTACTCCATTTCATAAAAGAATTGATTTTCTAATGAGCAATTTTAAGGAGATCATGAACATTTTGAGAACCAAGAAGGCTAATTTAGAATTAGACCTCGAGATTCAAAAGTCAGAGGTGAGGCCTGAAGAAATAAGGCCAGTTTACTAGCCACCAGTGGATAGACCTCTGTACAGGAGGAGGAAAAATACTAGCAGTGATGAGGAGGCGGGAAATAAAAAGGGAAAACAAGTAATGAAAACATCATCATTTTCGAGTCATGGGATCAGGAAACTTGCTGGGATAAAGATTATAGATTTGGATTCACCACCAAATAGGGATCCTGTGGAGCTGCCCTCAGAGCCAAGCCCTAAGAGGCAAAGGATTGAAGAGCCACAGGAGGTTCTGGTGGATGAAATTGTTGTAACTGACCAAGAAATGCAGGTTGGTATCCCTTCTCCCCCTAGATCAGCACAATTGGTGCTCACTGATATGGATATAAAGGGGCAGTATGTGCTGGATGCTAGGATGGAAGCCTGCAAGGCATTCATGGATGATGATGCCTTTGTGAAAACTCCTGTATTCTTGCAACTAATTTGGAGAATGAAGCTAGAAGAATATAAGGATAAATGCAAGAGCAGAAGAGAGTCAAGACTTGATAGGTCAGACTAGGAGAATGATGATGAAGTGAAGGCTAAATTGATGGAACAATTCAAAAGCATCACTCCTGAAGAAGGAAGGAAACTGGTGATCTAAGCATGTGTGTTACTCCTCCCTGAATGGGACATAGTTGATGTTGTGGCATTCAATGCTATTATGCAATCCAAGCATCCTATGCAGAACAGTGAAGAAGAGGTCAAGGCAACCCCGCAGGATTCTGCTTTTAGTGAAGAATATGAGACATTAGCCATATGGGCACTGGCACCTCAGGGCAGAAAGCCGAATGTAGCAGATATTAGTCCAAATCTAAGAGGTGGGCTCATTATCAAAAGAGCTTTTGAAACCTCAGTAACAGAAGCTACAAGCCTAACACTGAATGTGGCCAAATTGGCCCAAAGAACAGCAGAAAGGGAAGAGGCTGAAAGGAGGAGTCTGATGGAAAAATATAATGCAATAATTGGGGAATACAGTAAAATGCAACAAAGAAATGTTGAGCTACAGTCTGAAGTAGACAGGTTAAAGTATGGGCAAGCAGGAGAATCTTCAAATGCTCCTGTTGTCAGAGAAATACGTACTACTTCGGGGTCATTACCCCCTACTGTCCCAATCATTTCTATCCCTGGGTCCCCAATTCAGACATCAGGTCCTAGTCATGTACCAGAGCCGGTTCAAGAAGAGATGGAATACTCTGTGGATCCCACCAAAAAGCAGATGATGAGTAAGATCATAGAGTTGCAGGCCACCCTAAAGGCTAGTGAGAATGATGTCATGGAAGAACACAATGAGGTGGTGGACACCGTGTTGAGGCATTTGAATGAGAAGGTTGATTCTAGGCTACCATTTGTTCATTCTTTATATTCTTTATTTTTGACTGGTTTGCAAAATATTAACAGAGATCGGGATGTTGTTTTACCCCTAGTTGAGAAGTGGATCCCTCGTGCCACTGACTTAGACATTATGTTTAGGGCTTCTAAGTTTGATGCAAATAATAGGCCTCAATTATTAAAACCTACTCAAGGTTTTGTGAAAACATTGAAGGGATTCCAGGCCCTACCTGATGACTTGGGTAAGAAAATTGGAGAATTAGTAAAAGGTTTTAATGATTGGAGTGATACCTTTTTGCCCGATATATTGGATGCACAAGGAAACATCAAAAAATTGCAACAGTGGCAAGAAAGGACAGAAGAAGTTATCACTATACAAATCAAATTGATTTGTGATGACTTAGATCATGACTTGTTAGTAAGCAGCATGGACAAAATAATTAATACTAGCATGTTTCTGGAGTCATTTGAAAGAGAAGCCAACCAGGTTACGGTGAAGTTCACACCTTATAATACTAAAGTGACAGAGGTGGTGAATTTTAATTGGCCCACGGATGAAGAGTATCAAATTTGGGTGGACAAATATTTGACTGAAGAGGAGTAAAACAGTATCTACTACCGGAGATTAACAGCTCAGCAGTTACGGTATAACTAATTATGGTTGAGATTCCATGATGGCTTTGGACGTAGATTTTGAGATGTAACAAATGTAGCAGCTATTGTGTAATGGACAGAATCAAAGGGAAGATGCTCTGGGACTTGGTATTTTCATCATGGTTTTGAATGGGCTCATAGCGGTCCTATCGATTAATGACATGTGTAACTTCTGGCTCGACGCTTGTTTGCTCCTTCATTTATATAAGAAGGATTTCAAGGCCAGAAGTAGGGGTTGGCAAGCCAAAAATTTTGAAGGTTGAGTCTAGGTCTAGTTGCAGAACATATTGTAAGAATTTCGTTTTCTGAATGTTAAGGCAATTTAGGTTTGGGGTTCACTTGTAATGGGTTTTATGTTTATGAAATTCCAAGGTTTATAACAGTACTAGAATTTGAGTTACGATGATAAATCTTGAGCTCTTGTCTCTCCTGTATACAGATATATCATAATTTTGAATAAAATAATCAAGGATTATGATGTTCATCTCATTGTTGTGATGAGTATGTTTCTGTTTTGGTTTTAATTCAAAGAATTAATTAAATGCTTGGATGGAATCATAGATGGGTATGTTTGTAAAAGGATTTGGTAAGAAGTATTGAGCTAGGATAGGTATTGACAATATTGTAATGCAATATTGCCAAGGATCATATATGTTATGTGTTTAAATCTGTTGTTGCTTTCCGAATGTTTGTAAACTTGACTCCCCAATGGTATATGGCACTAATCTAAATTGCATGAAATTATGAAATCCCATTTTTGTATGTCTTCACTTAGGGCTTGCCGCCAACTTGCAATTAAAATGACTGTCATAAGTTACGAAATGATGTTATAACCATCTCATGCTCCAAGTGGTTGACATTACTGATGAATAGTCGATTCATTTCAATCTTGTCTCATTCTGTTGAGCTATTAAGTGAAATTATCTGTGAAACATGTTTATGAGTTTGGTGCAGAGATCATAAATATGCTATAGGGACCACCCTCCTGGGTCTTGCAGAGCTCGAAGTGTATGAGGTTACTTTTAAAATCCTTGTCAGTTGGTCCAGGTCCTCCGAGCTGCCCTTGATTGGAATTGGCAATTCCATAGGTAGATTAGGAGATAAACTTGGTTTACAAGAAAAAACACCAACACATACCACCTTTAGTTAATCCTGGTGGGAAAGCTTCTCAAGATTTGAAAAATGAGGTAGCATTGTCTCCTCCCCCACCAGGATTGTTTAAACTAAACTTTGATGGTGGAGACTTGGGGCCTTCAAGTTCTAGACGCATAATAATGAATTAGGAGGGTATGGTGGTTGGGAGTCTTTTGAAGCCCCTCCCAATTGGCTCTAACAATGAAGCAGAGTTTAGAGCTTTAATACAGGGTCTAAGGCTCTTTCATGATTTGAAGATTTCAAATATAATGTTGGAGGGTGATTATATGTTAGTCATAAATGTACTAAGGGTGAATAAGGTTCTTAATTGGAGACTTCAAGCTTTGTTGGATTTGGTGAGCGAGTAATTAAAATTCTTCAACAACTTCACCTTAATTCATATATTCAAGGAAGCCAACAAAGAAGCATATGGACTAGCTAATTTGGGGGTAGATGGGAATCATAACAAATTTAAATCAAATAGTAGCATGAGGATTGGCTTCTCAAAAGGAATGGTGACTACCCCGCAAAGGGATTGTACTCCATTTTAATACATACCTCATTAATTGGGGATGAAAGTGGACTCGGGAAGGTGTTGGCCTCATTTCACATTTAAGTGGCCTCCACTTGTCATTTTGAATATGCTTTACGATTATGGAACATTAGCAAACTCTTATCAAGCAATAAACTATGTCAAATCCGATCATCAATGGAGATCAATTTAAAAAGTGTGGTGAGGTGGGCTCTTCTTTGTAAGTAGCTAGGTCAAGTTGGAAAATGTTAAATAAGGCGCTTGAGAACGCTAAAGCACATAACTGTAATCTTTCTCTGTGCTGAGAAGGCCAATTTTATAATGAGATTTGATATCAATAAAATATTTATTTATGCATCAAAAAATGTATTAAATAATTTATTTAATTTTGAAGGAATAATTAGCTAATTAAATAATTAAAAAATATTTAATTATGGGAGATGAGAGGAATGCATGATGTTTAATTAAATAATTAAAAATTATTTAATTATGTAAATAGAAGATAATGCAAGATTTAATAATTCAAAAATATTTAGTTATGGAGATGGAAGAATAATTGAAAATTAATTAAATAATTAAAAATTATTTAATTAAAGTGGATGAGGGAAAATGATTAATTAAATAAATAACTAAAAATTATTTAATCAAAGGTGATGAATGAAAATGATGAAATAATTAAAATTATTTAATTAATGTGGGAAATGGGTTAGTTTAATTAAATAATTGAAAATTATTTAATTAATAGTGATGAAAGGGGGTGATTAGTGATGATGATGGGAAATGATGAATTAGAAGAACACATTAGACATTTAGGAGTCTACAATAAAAATCAACATATATTCTAAGAAAAACATGTTACGATAAAATATGTCTAGAATTTCTATCGGTACCAATTACAAATAAATAATAAATAAAATACTTAATTAAAGATTTAATAAAAAATATGTGCATTAGACATTGGAGTCATTGATCTAATTCCAAGAAATTGTTGAATTCTTTTATTGAAAGTTGTGTTACAATTAAATATCAATAAAAAATAGGCAAACATTTAAAAAATGATTGAAAAATTATATAAAGGTTTCTTTAAAATTTCATAAAGTTAATAAATTGAATCTACGCAAAAAATGCCACTACTCATTGGTTTACATTATCCTTAGATTCTTGACCATTTATTTGGTATAATAGACACAATTTAAAAAAATGTTGATTTTTGTGACCTAGTAATATTGATTTGTGGGACACACTATTGTGCTATCACCCAACATTGTATATGGACATTAATGTCCATACATGGAAACTAAAAATGGTGCAACTAGATGGATTTTTAGTCTGATACCTATGTTAGACATTTTTATAGTTAGCTACATGAGGATTATGCTTCTTGGGATCCTAAGATTTTTTAGAGATGATCTTCCTTGTTTGTTGACTCCAAGTTCACTCAAGTAGTTTACTTGGAGCCATTCTCTCTGTAGATATGTGAGATTTACAATAGTGAACAAGTAAAAAGAGTTATATTGTAAATGATATTTCTTATGTTAATCCGCTTATTAATATATTCAAACATCAAAAAAGCCTTGGTAAAAGTATGGTGTGTGTACAACCCTAGGTGAAATGATGAAGTGTTGTGTGAAAACTTAGATTGACAAAGGAAAACCCTACGAGGTTGATTTATTTGGAGTGGTGTGTGTATGAGCATGGATTATTATGGGAAATGGAGGAAAGTGGATGAATTGGGGAAAGGATAGAGGGTCAAGTTTGAATCAAAGGACAATAGAGAATGCAATGAAATGTGATTAGATAGATTTTATATTGATTAGGAGAGAAGTTGGGAGGAAAAATAGGTAAATATAATAGAAAATAGGAAGATATGAGGGATTTGTAATGGAGGATGGGAAGAATTCTAGGGTTGAATCATAATAGTGTGTCTCACTCTTGGGACACATGATAATTTAACAATTTAAATGTAAACTAGTATGCCCCAATATTAGGACGAAAGGAAAAACATTTGAAGCACATTTTAGATGACATTATCAACATGTATATGGGTGCCCTTTAAAAATTCTATGTGGATCTCATTTCCATACAAGACACATGGAAATATTTCATTGGATGCAAAAATCCAATTGAGATCATGCATTTTTTGTGACCAAACAAAATCATCATAACATTTTTTTTTAGTTGAACATATCTCTCCTCGTAAGCTTTCAAAAATTATAATTTTTAGTAATAATAGTTTATTATTTTATTTCCCTTTTCTAATCAAATTAGGTCCATTACAATCCCTTAAGGGTTAGCTCAATTTTATATGTTGTTAGCACTAAGTGGAGTATGTGTCAAGCAACTTAAGTTTGAAACTCAATTTAGGTGCCATGTCGATGCATGGGGCATCTCTAAGCATGTCTAGGAGGTTATAGGGTTTTAACACACATTTTAACATTTTCTAAGTTGGTGTTGAGTTGTTGGGCCACTATTTCCTCTTGTATTTAGAATAAAAATTTATAAAAAGGCTCATTACAAAAAATAAAGACCTATATTTGACACATGTAGGAAAAGAACAAAATAGTTTCTTTAGAAAAATAAGACACCTCTCTATTGATGTATTTATTTTAAACAAAAATATATAATTTTTAGGAATATACAAATAGAGGTATGTATCACATGAAAATATGTGTCTAAGTTATTATTATTCTCATTGAAAAATTAGTAATACATAAAATATGTAACCAAAAATTATTAACAATACACATATCAGCCAAGAGAGAACAATACAAGAGCATAAGGATTCTCTTGGCTTTGCAACTTTCCCGCCTCCTTGGTTTTTAAATTTCCTCTGCATCTTGCTCGTCAGTTGACTATCACATGGGTCAGGTGGGCGGGGGGGCCAACAAGGCTCCCCAATCATGAAATATTTTTCCCAAGCCTAGCATGGTGTCAGGTTTTTCTATTTCCAAAAATGTTGTTTCACATATTGGTACTCCTTCTGGTACCATTGTCCCTTATTCTTTTGTTGCTCTAGAAGTTGGTACAGCTGGAAAGTCACCTCTATCCCTATCTCTGGGATGAATCCTTTTTCTCTAAAGAAGAACCTGCTTCTTTTGTGGATAAACTGGTGGTTGGTAGCTTGCTAGCTTCAGTTAGGCTAAACACGGAGACTACCTCTTGTTCAGTGATTGGTAGGGAAATTATTGTTCTTAAAGCGTTGATGATTAAAGCTATGGATGGCCTCAAGCTATCATTGGTGAGAAAATTCTTGGCGTATTGTCTAAACATAGAGTAGGTAAGGAACTGGGTTGTCTCTGTTTGGAATTTAAAATTTAATGTTTCTATTAGTGTTATGCCCAAAGGTATTTTCCTATTCTCCTTTGTTGCCTATGAGGACATGTGAAAGGTTATTATAGGTGGCCCTTGGTATTTTGATGCTAGGTTTAATAACTTCCTCTCGTTTTATAAATGGAATTCGGGCTTTGACCCTTCTACTGACTTGGGTGTTACTGCTCCTACGTGGGCACACTTGTAATCTTCAAGGGGATTGCCAACTCTTTTGGAAGCCTGTTGGTTGTTGATAAGATAACCCAAGAAAAGTATCGCTTAGTTTTTGCTCGAATTTGTGTGAATGTGGTTGTTAACACTATTTTTCCTACTTCAATGCTTTTGAAATCAAAGTTTGGAAGTTGGTCTCAACCCCTTGAATATGAAAATGCTAGATTATTTTGTCAATCCTGCAAAAAATTTGTCCATTTAATTGACTCTTGTAATAAGAGGCCTTAAAGTGTGTGAATTGAGGTGCCTTGTTTTATAATAAGATCTATGGAAATGGAACCAAAGTATGGTGGTGCGTTGGAATCCTTGAAAGTGGCTACCCCTAAGATTGGTGAAATCTCTAAGACTCAGGAAGCAGCCTAGGAAGTCCCCCCACATATTTCCCAAGATATGGGGTGTAAGATAAGTTTGGAGGAGGCCGCTTGTGAGGACAACAAAATTAATTCAAAATACCAGACAACCTTGAAGGAAACAGATGAAGAGGTGAAGAAAGTTGAACACTCCCATGAGAAATTGGAATTAAATCAAGGTTTGGCTAATATATTTGTTCCTGGATTGGAAGAGAATAGTGAGTTTTTCAAGGAAGGATAAATTGTCTCTCAAGTGGCTAAAGCTTCATTTGCCTCCTCTCTAGTTCATGGAGATATCTTTCAAAAGGAAGGGAGGAATATCAAGGAGTCAATGGCTATGTTGGGTTTTCCATCTTCACCCCCAGATGAGTTGGCTAATGAAGACTGGATTCAAGCTAATAGAAAGTCAAAAAAGAAAAAGAAATCAGATGTAGGAGGAGGAAATAAGGTTGGAAGACCTTCCTAGAAGGAAACAAGAAACAAAGACACTGTGTGATGTAGCTTCAAGCATACAAAAAACTTTAGACTCAATTGCGAGTCCAAAGTCTAAAAAGAAGGGAGGCTATTTTCTCTCCCTTTTTATTTCTTGGTGACTCGGTTTCCTGTCTCCTTGTTAATGAAGATTTTATCTTGGAATATTAGGGGCCTTAATAGTTTCTATAAACAATTTTTGGTTAAAACTTTCCTGTTGGATAACAAAGTTGATGTTTTGTTACTTTAGGAAACAAAAATGAAGAAGGAAATTTTTTATAAGATTATTTTGAATGTTTGGCCCAAGGCTAATTATTTTGAGCGAGGTTGATGGTGCTTCGAGGGGTATTGTCACTCTATGGAACCCCTCGAAACTTAAAGGCTCTATGGGTTTCTCTAGTAAAAATTGTCTTATGGTTTCCTTCGATGAGCTCATTACCTCTAAAAATGGAATCTGATGATTAATGTTTATGCTCCTAATTCTCATCATGAAAGATTGTTGCTTTGGGATTTTTTGAATGACAATATAAAGAGTAGAAAGGAGGAATTTTGGATGCTTGGAGGAGATTTAAACTATCTGCTTCTACCTTCAAAAAAATTGGGAGGCCTTGTTGATTCTTCTGAAAGTATGATGGATTTGTCTGGATTCTTCAACTTTGTGGGGTTATATGATGTCCCCCTTCTGGGTATCTAGTTTACCTAGTCCAATAGGAGGCTTGGAAATCAACTGAATTAAGTTAAATTGGATAGATTCTTAGTTTCCTCCAATTGGAACATCTCTTAGCACCTTTCTCTTTCTACCCTTCCAAGAACATGATCTGATCATAATGCTATCATGCTAAAGAGAAATGTTGACTCTATTAAAGGCCCTTTCCCCTTTAGATTTGAAATAATGTGGACCCTTCACCCTGATTTTGTTGCTATAATTGAAAAATGGTGGAATGAACCCTTGATTGACACCCCTATATTGTTTTGTCTTGATGATAAATTGAGAAGAATTAAAGAAAGAGCGAAGGGCTGGAACAAGCTTACCTTTGATTTGAAACTAAAAAGTCCTTGGGTTAAAGGATTAAGGAAGTGTAGGATAAGATGGAGCATAGGATGGTGGATGAAGATATTTGTAACCATGAATGTAACTTGAGAACCCAATGGTTTAAGATACATAAACAAGAGGAGATTTTTTGGAAACAAAAATCCTGTGTCCAATGGCTCTAGGATGGGGATAAAAATACCAAATTATTCCACCAATCCACTATAAAACATAGAAGTAGGAACATGATAAGATAGCTTAAGAAAGAAGATAGAAATTTGGTCACTACTGAAAAATAAATTGTTTAAGAAGTTGTTGCCTTCTTCTCTTCCTTCCAGAATGAAATTTGGTTGTTCAATAGGATTTTAATGATATCCTTCAAGCTATCCCTAAGGTAATTTTTGGTCAAGATCTCCAAGAGATGTCTAGAACCGTTTCTTTGCAAGAGGTGAAAGATGTTGTTTTCTCTTTTGGTGCTTACAAATCCCCTGGACCTGATGGGTTCCCCCCAACCTTCTTCCAGCTATATTGGGAAATTGTAAATTCTAATCTCTTTAATGTTGTTAGAGACTTCTTCAGATCTAGTAGGATTCTTAATCAACTTAATGCTACTTTCATTTCCCTCATTTCCAAAGAGGTAGAGGTTTCTTCTATGCATAAATTTAGACCTATTAGTCTTTGCAACACTGTGTATAAATTTTTTTCTAAGATAATAGTGACAAGATTGAAAGTTGATCTAACCAAAATGATAGCTCCAAACTGAAAGGATTTGTTCAAGGAAGAAACATTCTAGATGCGGCTATAACTACCCATGAAATTCTCCACTCTATGGACCTTAGTAAAAATGCGAGTATGGCTTTGAAATTAGACATTTCTAAAGCCTACGACAGAGTTTCAGGTTTTTTTATTTTATTGTTCTTGGGAAGTTTAGGATTAATGGAAGATTTCTAAAGTTGATCATTGCCTATGTTACTACGCCGAAGTGCTCGGTCTTGGTGAATGGAATTTCCCATGGTTTATTCTCTTTTGGTCATGGTCTTAGTTAAGGGGACCCTTTCTCCCCGTACCTCTTTATTATTGTTATTGAGGTCCTTGGCAGAAACATCCAAAAACTTCTTGATTCTAAGGTGTTGAAAGGTGTCAAGGCTGCTTCATCACTCCTGCCTACTTATCATCAATAGTTTATTGATGATACCTTACTATTTGGTGAAGCTTTAGTTGGTGAATCTAATCAATGGAAATGCATCCTAAATGACTATGCCATTGCTTTAGGTTAGCATATAAATTACAATAAGAGTAAGTTATACTTATTTCATGTTGACCAAATGGTGAAGGACATATTTGTTCAAATTTTTGGGCTATCAGGAAGGTGTTTTTCTTGCTGCCTACCCTTGATCTCTAAAAAGTTGGAGAGTAATTACTGGAACCACATTATTGAGAGAATTCAAAATAATTTGACTAGTTAGAAAGGTAAACTTCTGAGTCAAGTTGGGAAGCTCCAACTGTTAAAAGCCTCGCTCCAAAATATTTTGGTCTACTACTTGTCTCTATTCAACATCCCTACCTTTATTGTGGAAAAAATTGAACAAATCCAAAAATGATTCTTATGGTCTAGAATAGAGGAAAGAAATAAAATGGTGCTTGTTGGGTGGGAGAAAGTTTGTGCTGCAAAATGTGTTGGTGGACTAGGAATAAGGAGAATTAAACTCTTTAATAAATCTTTGGAAGCAAGATTGGGATGAAATTTTTGGAAGGAACCAAAGACTGGGTCAAGATCTTAAAATCTAAATACCTTAGAAATAGAGACCAAGGTTGTTCCCTCGCTTCTTCTGACCTACCTAATGGTTCTATCTTCTGGAACCACCTAATTAAAATTAAAAGTGTGCTAAGAAAGGGTGCAAGAATACGCATTGGTAATGGTATGGAGACTGAATTTTGGAAAAAATCTTCGAATAATGGGCCTCCACTCTCATCATTAAATGACCTCAACCCCCTGAAACAAAGATTGACTAGAACCTGTAGAAAGAATGTTGTTGGCTATGTTAACTGGGAGGAAGTTGAGCCTAGGTGGATGGACTTTAACAACCTACTCAAGGGATCTAACCTGAGAGGTGATAAACAAAAACACTAGGAGCGTGTAGTGCAAAGGCTTAATTTCTTAATTAGGGAGGCCACTTGGTTCTCTGAAGACAGGTAAGATGAAATATTATGGATTGATAACCCCTTTAGGCTTTTTTTCTGTCAAAAATTCCTATGAGGAATTAGAAAAACCTTTAATAGAAAATAGGGATCCTTTGTGGAATGTGGATAAAAAAAATAACTCCTAAAGTTAATTGCTTTTGGTAGGATGCTTCTCATGGAAAAATCCTAACTATTGATAACCTGGTTAGAAGAGGGATTGATTTGGTTAACAGATGTATCCTTTGCAAAGTGGAGGAAGAGACAATTATGCACATATTCTTCCATTGTCCATTATCAAGAGAAATTTGGTCCTTCTTCCTCCCTTTGTTATGCACTAATTGGGGTTCCCCTCCTTCCATAAAAATGTTTATTGATAGTTGGTCTTTTAGCCCTTACTCTCACAAGATCACTATGGATCTTTGGAATCAAGTCCCACTTTTCATAACATTGGGATCTAGAAGGAGCGAAACAATAGGATCTTCAGGGAAACTGAGAGAAACAACAATGAGTTATGTATGGCCATAAAGACTCAAATTAAGGAAAATTTGGAAGTAGGGGGGGTATAACTAATCTAAGGTTATGCCTTCATACAAGCAAATGAGAATAAAACAATTATGGGGTCTACAAAAGATCTTACCAATATTAACTGGGCTACTTATCTTTCAAGGAAGACTACTATTTGGAACCCTCCAAAGAGGGATTGGATCAAATGCAATTTTGGTGGCTTCTCCAAAAGTAACCCTAGCCTGATAGGGGCTGACATCCTTATAAGAAATCGTCTGGGCGACTGTATAGTTGGTTATGGGAAAATGTTGGAATTTGTACTAACAACAAAGCAGAGGCCATGCCTGCTTGAGGAGGCATCAAGTTGTTAAAATATTTAGGTTTCCACAAAGTCATTTTGGAAGGATATTTTAAACTAATTGTTGATATTTTGAAGGGTGATAGTGTTGTTCCCCAGGAAATAAGAGATATAATGGATAACTATAAGATGCATATGCAATTTTTCACTCACTGTAGAATTCAACATGTTTATAGTGAGGGAAATTGCTTCGTAGATATTGCTGCTAATGAGGGTCTTAAGTGTAGTACTTGGTCCCATTGGGAGTATGGCCAATGGCCAAGGGCAATAAAGGATAATTTTTTAAAAGAAAATTTTGAAAATTTCTACAACTTATGAGTTTTGGATAAGGGGTTAGGGCGAGGTGATAATTAGATTCGGTGATAGAATGAAATTAAAAATTAATGATTATAAGGTTGGCATGCTCCAAATCAAGGTTAATGATGAGAAGATTATCATCCTGAAAATAATTAATGAGGTAATCATTCCTGAGTACTCTTTGTATCACATGTTGAATTGCAACTACACTGCTTAGGTCATTTCAAAAATCTTCGAAATGCTAAATGTATCATCCCACAACATTTTTGAGGCTCAACTTGAGTTTGATAATCTGGCAACATTTATTATGAGAAAGGGTAATCATTCCAATTTCATCCTTGACTTTGAGTGGCATATTTGTATAAAAAATCTTAATGACAACCTTCTTCTCACTATCTCTAAGTGTTTTCTCTACAAGTTTGGATTCTGTAGTGGTGGTGTGGTCATTTTTGGGGTGGAATGAAGAAAACTGTTAACCAGAAGAAAAGCTTCAAAAGTTTGCGAACTTCTAAAATGGATAGGACTAGGAAACACATTGAACCCCCTAACTATGCTGCTCTCAAGAAAAAATATGATTCATGGGATATGTTTAGAAGTGTGGGCATGGCTTCCTTCTTCAAAGTAATAAAGGGCTATAATGAAAATCTAACGACCAAATTCACCAATTCATGGTAAAAAGGGAATGTGTCAATTGAGGAGCTGAAATTGGAAGTCATGAAACTGTTTATAGCAAAATCTATGGGTCTAATAAATGATGGAAGGAAGGTGGAAAAGAAAATTGGTGCAAATTATCAAAAATTTATGGATAGATTATTGCACGATGGTGAGAAGCTAACAAGGTTTCAAAATGGATATGCGTCACTTGAACTCCCTCCATTGTTTTCCCTAGTAAGCATGTTTATTATACGCTACTTTACCTTGAAGGTATGTACATGATGGTTCATGCCTACCATTTTCCTATCATCAATCATATCCACCATAATGATAGGATCAACTTACCCTTCTATTTGCTATCTTGTTTGCAGTAAAATATTGAGAATGTGGTGTCACCCCCTTTGCACCGAGGTTTAATGTTGGCCTTTTACAAATTTTCCCTTGCAAATAACCCATGGAAACCTATTATTGGTTAGGTGGGATAACCCACACCAAAATAATGAAGAGGAAGAGGTTTTACCCCAGGATTGTGAGAATATGAACCCAACACCTAACTCTAGGTCTACAAATTGGTGTTCTATTTCGCAGGACTTTCCTTTGATTGCTACCCCTTTGGCCATATCTAGTACTAAATCCTTTGGCTCTAAACATCAAAAATACTTCATGGAGAAATCCCTTGAGTATGAGTTGCTCAAAGTCACCCCAGAAAAAAGGAAACATTCACCACTACTATTTGAACCCCCCAGGAAAAAAATATTGGAAAAAAAATCAAGAGAAGAATGAGGAAGTAATAACAATTATTGAAGATCCTGAGGGGAACCAAAAGGAGGAAGTGTAAGATGGACAAATGAGAATGAGATGTGGGGCCTGAAGATCGGCCAAGTTAGCCAAGGTCACATTTATGGATAAAAAAGGGAAACAAAAAGAAATTGAGTTAGATGAAGAGGAGCAATTGACTATGAAAGAATTTGAACCTCAGGTGGATGAGGAAAGTGAAGATATGGAGTTTGAAGATAGTGCCTATGAGATGGGAGAAGAAGATTTTGAGGAGGATACTGATGAAAAGGAGGAGGAAGAAATTGGAATGGAAGAGGATATTGGGGATATAGAGAAGGAGGTCACTGAAGTGGAGGACAAGGCCCAGGATGCCACTATTCCTGAAGATACTAATGTTCTTTTCTTGAAAAGTAGAATAACCTTTTTGTAGGTTCAAATGGAAGATATGGAGAAAGTGATCATCACCCTGAAGAAGGTGACCAATGGTTTGATGCATTGTGCTATGGTGGGAGTAGTTACTGGTCAAACTAAGATAAAGAGGAAGCTAAAGAATATCACGAAACATGATGAAAAAAGGGACCTAGTACACGAAGATGGTCCAGACTGGAGGGAATTTGTTTCTCAGATTGGTGAAAACTAGGAATTGATTGCTAAAGACAAGTAATGGCTCTAATTGTTCTCCTTTTTGTTTTGGTCTTATGTCTGCTCTTAAACTATCGGTTCTCTATTTGATCATCCCAGATTGTTATTTTTTTATGGCTATGTTATGGTTTCAGACCTACTGGTCTATGATTATTCTTTGTTTTGGTTTGTATACCACGTTTTGGGTTAATATGTGGTATGCTCTTATTTTTTATCATACTTACACTAATCTTGTGGATGCTATTACTGGTTATTTGGCCTGCGAGCTACTTATGACGACTTAATAGTAATTGTTTGTTGCTATTTTGTTGGGTCTAGTTGGTGTTGTTTCCCCAGCCTGTTTTGTTTGCGGTTTTGGCTACCTCGTTACCATAAGATCAGGGCCCTTCCCTACTAATATAATAAAAAAATAATACACATTTCAAAAAATTAGATTTAACAATCTTTATTTAAAAATATGAAAATAATTAATTTATAGCTTAAGTTATGCACTACAAAAAAATGTTACTCATTAAAGGAGTAGAAAGTAAAAGAAACACTTTATTAAAAATATAAAAAAATGAGAGAAATCATTTTTATTTTTATTTTAAATTAGAATAGAATCTACATAGAAAATATCATAAATCATTAGCTTACATTGCGTATATTCTTTAAGGTTTGCATGCTATAATTATGTGCTTTTTGTTTAAATTATCAATTTTGTAGTCTACTTTGACCAAAAAAATGGGACATACTATTGTGCTATCTCTTGCTATTAAGAATGAATATCTATAAAATATGCTTTAGTATTAAACTCTTAGCAAACTTGACTAAAAAAAACTTAGTAAGCCCTATAAGTGTAGAAAGAACCTAGTTTGAAGACGTGTTGTTATGCTTACAATGAAGATGAAGATTCTATTTTGGGATCAACTCAATTTTATTAGTTGGATATTGTGAACGACGACTTAGTATAGGCTGACCACACTTGATCCTTGAGGATTCAAAGCATATTTAAGCCACTATACATCAGTCCCAATAAGATCATTCAATGTAAACTAAGCTAAGAAGCCATTAAAACTGACATATTAAAATACAAAAAACTTCACAAACATCTATTCTAAGCCATTGAAACTTATCCTATTGGGGGATTGGTGCCACATTGATGTGGAATGGTGACCCTTTCCCAATCCCTTAGATAATGAGCTTGTTTCAATCAGTTTTATTGAAGAAAACTGATGAAACTAATGAGATATGTGTTGTAAAACATGATTAGAGCTGGATTAATATGATAAAAGCTAAGATGATCGATATGAGTGTATGCAATCTATTCTAAATGTATGCAAGATTCAAAAGATTAAAACCCTAGTTTTAATGTATACTAAATGGATGCAACTAAGTTACCATGGAAGCCCTTAATGAGTGTTCTAAGCTAATATGATCAAGATTTAAAATAAAAATACTAAATATGCTAAGTATGGATGCAAGTGAGAGTGATTTTCAACAGCATAAATTTTCTATTAAAAATATGGATGGATGAGTTTCAACAACATAAGTTTGCTCTGAAAATATGGATGGATGAGTTTCAATAGCATAAGTTTGCTCTAGAAAGGTGGATCCCTATTCAATAGAGACAAGCTTTATTTATAAAATAGGCAAAATGAAACTGATGGCCAAGATCGAAAAGGCCAATCAACAGTCAAAATGGAAGGAAGGTGGATGCATGGATCATGGATTCCCATCAAGGGTTGAGGATGCAAGATGATATTGAATCAAGGGCTTACATTCATCCAAACAAACACAATTTCAAAACTTGCACAAGAAGTCTTGTTGAAAGTTTGTTTCTAAAAGGAATATTCCCTTTTTCAAATGAGTGCAAAGGGAAAGAATATTCCATTAGAATATTCTCCTTTTGGAGGAAAATTAGTATTTAGCTAATCAAAATGAAATTTTAATGTGCAAAGGGGAAGGAATATTCCATGAGAATATTCCCTTTTGGAGGAATGTACAAAGAAGGAATATTCATTTGTGAGTGGGAGGATTAGATTAATTAGTAATTTGATAATTAAAACAAAGTTTTAATTATACAAATGAGGGGAATTTAGGATATTCATTAAATAATTAACTTATTTAATGAAAAGAGGTCAAAATGACATTTAATTAAATAATTAAGATTATTTAATTTAAATGAGAGGACTTAGGGTGTTAAAATTAAATATTTTGATTTGTCCAATTTGATGAGATAGATTATCAACAACCACCAAACTTTAATGGCGCAAGCAGGAACGGGAGTTCAGAACGAGAGCGATAGTTTGATTTTTTCCTTAGACGAGGATGACGATGACCTTGATGGCGCTTGGCAACCGACATCTCCTTTGGTTTTTGTTCTGAGTGTGGTGTTTAGAGTGCCTGGTGATGCTTTCTGGTGGCGATTTGGTGTAGTCGAGGTGGGGAGGCCCAAATTATTTTTGGTGCCTCTGGGCTTTGCTGCTTCTCTTTTTGGTCCCCTTTTGTGGAGCACAGATATCCTTTTGGCATCAATTTGTTTGTGGGATCTATGGTTTGGGTTTTGGGGTTGGGCGTCCCTTTTTTTGCTCAAAGGGATGGAACTACGGAGTGTGGACTCATTGTTGAGTTCTTCTGATATTCTCCACTTGTTGTCTCTGCTGCTTTCGGTGACTATGGAGAGGTTGTTGTTTCTGCATGGCCCCTGCTCTTTGTTGCTTATCCTATTTTTGGGTTCTGTTGGTTTGGTTGCGGCTACCTTCGAGAGGTGTTGTTTGTTTCCCCCTAGTTTTGTGGGGCTTTCTTTTCCTGTGGATTTGGCTCTGGGTTTCTAGGTGGTTTTCTTGGTGTTGGGTATAGCTTGTGGGTGGACTGTGATGGGGATGTTTGTGGTAGGATTTTGTATTATTTCAGACCTTTTTGGGTCAGATGGTGTTCTTCATGGTTTTTCTCTCCTACCCCTCTCTCTGTTTTTTGGTCTCCCTTGTTTGGCTCTACTTTTTGGATGCCCCTGTGGCTTGCAGTCTTTGCTTACTTTGGCTCTAGGTTTCTTAGTGGTTTTCTTGGTGTTGGGTGTGGTTTGTGGGTGAACTATTATGGGGTTTTATGTGGTAGGAGTTTTCATTCTCTTAGACCTTGTTGGGTCAATTGGTGTGCTTCATGGTTTTGCACTCCTACCCTTCTCTCTATTTTCTAGTCTCCCTCACCTGGCTCTGCTCTTTGGTTACCCCAATGGCTTGCAGTTTCTCTTGTCCTCTGTTTATGATGTCTCAGCTAGGCTATTTCCAAAGACCTTTTTCTAGGCCCAGTTATTCATGGATTTGGTGTTTATTTCTACT
This sequence comes from Sequoiadendron giganteum, assembly GCA_007115665.2. Taxonomy (NCBI): domain Eukaryota; kingdom Viridiplantae; phylum Streptophyta; class Pinopsida; order Cupressales; family Cupressaceae; genus Sequoiadendron; species Sequoiadendron giganteum. The sequence continues at coordinate 42,002,494 of CM021108.1, forward strand.
ACCTTTGTGTTGAAGCAGAGTGATTTGAATGAGTTTTTGTTGCTGGAGTTGTCCATGGATGATTTGGGTTCTCTGGCTTCTTTTTTGCTGCAGGTTGGGTGGTTTTCTAAGTTTCTCTCTAAGTCCCAGCAAGTTGAGCCCCTTCAGGCTTAGTGGTTTTCCTTTGAGGCTTACTATTTGAGGTTGTTGGCCTTTCACCAAGTTTTTCCAAAGGGTGGTATGGTTGCTTGTTTTGTTACTGCGTTGGTCTTCTTCTTAGATCCTATGGAGGTGGATTCAACTCCTATGGAGGTGGAGTTGGGAGGTGATTGTCTTTGGCCTCCTTAGTTGATGATCCTATTGAGGTGTGCACTTCTCCTATGGAGGTGGAGGTTGAAAGTGTTGGATTCTTCAGGAGGAAGTGGATTTGGTGGTCTCGTCATTCTCTCCAATCAAGGGGAGCCCCTTCCTATTGAGGTGGATTTAGAGTTGGTTTCCTGGTTCAAACAATGTGTCCAGTGGTTCTCTCCAACTCCCCTATTGAGGTGGGGTTGTTGGTTTTACTGACATTTTTACTTAGGGGTTTTATGGTGTCTTACACCATTAAGTAGGTTATCTTTCTTGGCTCAGTGGTGTCATCCATGAATAGCTAGTTTGTTGATGCAGGCGGGTTATTTATGTATCTAAGGGTTTTTGGTACTAGTTAGAACTAGGTTGTATAAGGGTTTCAGGCCCTTGCTTGTTTGTTTGATGCATCTTGTGTAGTCATGTCTTTCGTTTAGTGGTTGTTGTTGGGTTGTTGATGGTTTATGTTTTATCTTATTTGCAACTTTCTTTTCTTTTTTAGGTTGACAGTTCCCTTCAAAACCGTTATGTATTGGCTTTCGGGTCCCATCGCAACTTGTTTACCACTAATCAAAAACAAGATGAAAGGTTAGCATGAAAGGGGTAGGAATTAACCTAATTAGATTAATCAGATTAAGAAATAAAAATGATGTATTTAATTAAATAAATAGGTTAATTTAATTAAATAAGCGAAGATAAGATGAAATGATGTTAATATATCAGATTCAAGTGTGTGATACCATTCAAGACATTTTTAAGTGTCTACATTTTCCCCCTCTTAAAGTAATGTACTCATTGTATTAGTTCAAAGACAGATGTTGATTTTGATGTTGATGATGATGCAAAAATCGATATCGATGATCTCTTTGAGATTTTTATAGCCAACCTAAATTTGATTGATCTAATTGATTGATAACATTTTTGAGGGTTCAAAACAATGCAAGGATAGTGTTGTCAAGATATGAACAACACAAGGATTGATAGGGAAAGATGTATCCCAATAATGATTGATTTGATAAATTGGTCCAGATTTTCTAGAAAGGCTAGGAACAAAATTTGTTAGATGATTTGATATTGATATGATAAAAATATGGTTGGTTGTCCCCTTGAGAGATTGATCGAAGAATAAAGTTGCCAAAGAGCTGCAACTTTAAGATTTAAGGTTGAAGATGATATAGATGCCCCACTTTTCCCTAGCGAAAGAGGGATTGCTAGTGAAGAGGATGAAAAATAGTGCATGGAAAGCTCAAATGTTGATGTAGATAGATTTCTAATGTATAGACAGTCATCGTCCATGGATAGCCTCATGTATATTTTGATATATCACACATATTCGATACTTGGATATAAATGTTAGTAAAGATAGACGAATAAGAAGAATAAGCTGGATGGATTAACCATTATTTTGAGATTGATTCAGAAGTCCAACAAGCCTATGATTCTTTGAGAATTTATTAGATATGGTGATGAGATGGATGATTTCGCTCATATCTTGGGATTGGGACTCTTCGTCATTCCTTATTGTTTGATATAACACATAGACACGATGCATCAAGGTATTGATAACTAGGATGGCATTGTATCTAGTGTAATGAAATTTGACTCTACAAACATATAGGATAGTTCTTGTTCACATCTTGAAATACGAAAAACCTCATTAGAATGTAGTTTATAAGTTTAGAATATCTCAAACCAAAGCACATACAATAGTCAACAATTTACTCTAAATGGCCTCCCTACACACAACTAAGAAAGTATGTGCCAGGATTATTTTACAAGAATACCCCACAAGCACAACAAATGAAAGATAATGATCGATGCCCCATTCCTTTCTCTCTAAATCATTTAGACATCATCGAGAGGTCCTCAGAATGGGTCAATAAGATAAATCATAAGACAAAGATTAAAATAAATAAACAATCAATGTTATCTATATCTCTTGCCAAAGGTGTAATGTGTTTTGAGGATAAATATACAAAATTATTGTCAATGATAATGCTCATTGTAGGAAGGATGCATCTTAGGACACGTTATCATATGTTGGCAGGTTGATAGGTTGTTTGAAAGGCTACTGATTGAAAGTTCGATTGACATTTTTGATAATGATCAAGAGTTTGATTTTTGTGTTTAAGGTTTTCCATTTGTTGTTTGTTGCACTTGTTTTTCGTTTGTGTTACCAAAGGGTAAGTGTGATGGCTGATTTATTATGGATAGAATTTTATTGTGGGTGAAAGCGAAATGGGATGGATGGTTTTGGGTTTTTTAGGAATATTTTAATATTTTTGGTATTTTGCAATGTTTTGAGGTTATTTTTAGTCTTTTGAAAGTTTATGTGAATGTTTTGGTTTTTGGTTATTTGAGGTTGTTTAGGGTTTTCCAAGGTTTTTGACCAAGAACCCAACCTAAAAGACTATTCTAGGGGCCTTGGGGGTTGATCAAATATTAGCCTTGCCTACGTTATACATATAGAGACCACGTAGTTCGACTAACTTGACTTATTAGCAATGAGAAATGAACAGTCGATGGATTATCAATTTATTATGACAAAATCCTAAAGGAATGGCCTAGGGTGTCTCAGGGGCATCAATGATGGCCTTTCCTACATCCAAGCACAAAGACTTGTAGTTCGACGGGGTGCTATTTTTTGGATTTTTGATGTGTTTTGGATTTTGACTTTACAACTTTTCGAATGTTTTTTAGATTTTAATTGTATAGGATTTTGATGTTTTTGGATTTTAGTTGGGATTTTATGAATATTTTTGGGATTTTCGATAAGATTTTGAGGATAAACGATACTTAGATCACAATGTCAATGTCACGTTGTGAGATAAGAGACATGGATCAAGAGTTATTTAAAAACAAGAGTGCAACAACCTACCCCCAGTGTCTAACAATGTTTCATAGATCAATGGACAAACCAGGATAGGTAATGTATATGCGAAGATTTTAACAAAGTTTTATCATGTTAGATATGGGCTATGGGATTTCATGAGATAAAATGGTAAAGATCCTGTCAAAAATTTTCCATGAGTAGAGTTGAAGTATACACCGAATCTTTGTCAAGATCAAGTTAAACTAGAATATCTGGATGAATCTGGATTTGGATGGATGGAGGGAAGATTAGATTTATCATGACAAGGATTAGATGCTTCTATTTGAGAAGGATCATATAGACGCTCAATTCTACTCGTGATGCCTATTTGCCAGGTTTTCATCATAGTACTTTCCCAAAGCACCACCGAAGTGGTTTTCATTGGAGGACGATTTTTTTTTTACTATTTTCTTGATTTTTTATTTTTAATGATTTTTCAAAAAAAATTACATAACGTGCCAATGATATCTTGCTTGAAGAAGTTATTTTGCTAAGATACGAACACTTGGGTGCAATTTTGAAGAACTTTGATTTGCCTTGTGGATACCGGAATTAACCTTGTCTATGTGCACACATTGTGATATGGTACGTTCAGAATCCTTATGATAAACGGTAGCTACCAACACATGGTTGATGTGAGAATTGGATATTATGAATGAAGTGGACAATATCATGCATGAAGGAATATGAGATGGATCGGTAGATGGTTTGGAAACTTTGAATCTCCAAACTTGGGAAGATGAGTGATGACGGGTGGGAACAAAGGTTTTCATGAAATTAGGACCAACCACTGGATATACTTTATTGCTTGCTTGAGAAGCTTGCTTTTATATTTGAGGATGCTTTTGATGGGTACATTTCCCTTTTTGTTTGTCCCATAGTTTCTTTGACTGATGGAGTTTTGGAGGGATGATTTTCTTTATTTTGCTTTGGTACCCATTTGTACTTGAGGTGTCCTTTTTGATTTACTTCTTCATTTTCTTTGATGATATTCTCCTTTCTTTGATAGGAATATTTATTTTGACTTTGGTCCAATTTTGTGTATGAGATGATGGGTGAATGCCAACTCATGATACAACTATTTGTAGCGTTGACATTATTTTCATCATAAGGATTTTTTGGGCCCCATATGTTGATATTTGTTGTAGACAAGATTTCCCCCAACGTTGTGAAGGTATTATCAATACCTAGTCCTTGGCCTTGATAATGTACTCTCTGATCCATAGCCATTGAATATGACTTGTCATGAACACATGATATTTCTATGGGTTCCTGCTATTCAGGAATATGAACTATTTGCTCTGATTCTATGACATCTTTATCTATTGATACTGCTTCAAAAGATGTTGATGTTGACTCAAAAGATGTTGATGATGCATGATCACTATAAGAATCAAGAATCTTGACTGTTGCTTGCTCCTGTGTAGGAATACCAAGAGTAGGAGACTCTTGTTTTGGATGAGTAGCGTCTATATGTCCATTAAAAAAAACATCTCATGGGTGATATCGAGGACATATTTGGAGTTTAAAATGGTTTGGAAGATGTCCCTCAGCTCTTGGTGAAACTCTGGGGATAGGGGTTCTTGATCCTGACTTGATTTGGAGTAACTTTCATTATCCTTAAGAGCTTCTTCTTGACATGATCCTTAGGTGGATGATATATCATCGGTGAAAGACTCTTCATATCAATTTATGGGTATGGGTGCAATAAGGGACATTTCTTGCTCATTTGGAACTTATTCAACATGCCCAATCATTGAGTCATATGTGGGAGAGATATCGCAATCTGATACCCACTTGATGTCATTACGGTATAAAATATTGCTAAACACTGTTGATGGGTTTGGACTTTGTTTTAAAAGAATATCTTGATACGTGTCTGATTCCTCATGTTGTCATGAATGAATAGCATGAATATGTCTCAACATGGTATCATGGGTATGGTTTACGTTTTTTGAGTTTGATGCCTTTCTCGAGTCTTTTGCTTTTGTATGATTAGGCATAGGGTTTGTGTGAATTTCTACATTTCCATTCCCAGATTTTTTATCGACATTAATGTCTCCTTGTTCAATAATATCTTCTATTATATGTTTGAGTCTAAACCAATTCTGTGTGTTATGACCTTTGTATCAGTGAAATTCACAAAAATGATCATCTCTATAGCTACAAGGTTTGACTTGTGGCTCTTGATAGTTTAAGAAATTTGGGACTGTGATAAGGTTAGACTATATCAACCTCTTGAACACATCCTCCATAGGTTCCCCTAAGTGATTGAATTGTCACTTAGGAGCACTATTTGTTCTTTGTTGTCCACATTGAGTGTTTGCAAATTGATTGTTGTTTGATTGTTTAGCGATGGCGTGTATGGTTGTTGTGTGTTCATGGTTTGGGTGTTTTCTTTCCTAGGAGTAGTTAAGACCGCCTTCGCATCAACAAAACCATCACTAGTAATGTTCTTGTTATTGGCCCAAAAGTGGGGTTTTTCATTAGAACTAGTGGATGGGTGGTTGTCTCTATACATTTCTATATTTCCCTGTGAAATTAGAGCTCTCTCGATGTTGAGGGCCCTAGGGACAAGATTTTCGTAAGTGGTAATGCCATTTTCAAGTGGAAGGATAGATCTGGATCAACATTTTCTATGATAATCCCAAATTTTAGTTTGTTGAGAATGGACCACTTGCTTTTACTAGCTCTTTCCCTCCACCTTTGCAAGAAATTAGCGAAGGATTCTCCTTTGTTTTGCTTGAGTGTGTATAACTCTTCTGGGCTCATGTCCATGTCAAGATTAAAGGAGAAGTGATCTATGAATTTATCGGTGATTTCTTTGAAGGTTTTGATACCTAGAGGCAACTAAGAAAACCAATCGATGGCTGGGCCTGTCAAGCTTCATAGAAAGAGGCGCATCAAATAGGATTCATTGTAGGGGACCTCCATACACATGACGTTAAAATCTTTGACATGGTCCACAATATTTCCTCTCCCTTTTTATTATCAAATTTGGGGACCTCAAATCCAAGAGGGAATGGTACCATTGTAAAGTTTTGGTTGAAGGATATGGGCATAGTTTTTGTTGTGTATGGGGCTTCTTCATTTTGCTCATCTGAGTATCTTACATTTCTTGTGTTAATGCCTTAAGTCACGATGCTACATCGTCTGGTGGATTTGGTGGAGGAACATATGCTGCATATTGTGGGATGGTGGATGGATTGTATGTGGGATTCTGATATGATGGGGTGTTGTATGGTGAGTATGGTGGTGTGGGACATTATGATAGTGATGGTGGTGGAGGTGCATATGTTCCTAATGTGTTTGGGTTGATGATGTTTTGTTAAGGGTTATAGTATAAACCCTGTTGTTGTTGTTGTTGTTGTTGTTGGGCGAGCAATTACTATTGTTGGGAATACTGTTGAGCTTTTCGTTGGGCTACTAGGGCCACTTGCTATTATTGTTGTTGTTGTGCTGCTTGATGTGTATGTTGTTGTTGTTGTCCCACTAGGGCTTGATATTGGGCTTGTTGTTGTTGTTGTTGTGCTGCTAAGGTTGCTTGATGTGCTTGTTGTTGTTGGGCCACTAGGGCTTGATGCTGGACTTGTTTTTGTTGTTGTGCTTCTAAGGTTGCTTGGTATTGTTGGATGGCTTGTTAATAATCTTGTTGTGCTGCTTGTAAATCTAAGGTATGTGCTTGTAATGTAGGATTGGTTGGTTGTTGGGATATTTGAGATGGGTTTTGGGTATTGATGTTTGTTGGGAATATGATGCCATTTAATTGCAATCCTAAACATATTTCACGTATCTTCTAAGTGCTTGGAAAGTGTTCACCAACACTAGGATTAGAAAGAGATTAAATTCAAATGAAATGAATATGTAAATTGATATTTGTAATTATTTCTAAATAATAGGAACATGTGGGGGCATCCAAGAAGAGTTCCTAAATAATAGGAGCACATGGGCGCACACATGGAAAGTGGAACCCCCCTTGCTTCAGTTAACTGTTTGGAGGATTAGTAACACTTCAATAATGCATGTCTTGTTCCTAAAAAATAGGGATTGATATTTACAAGAATGGAGTGGCACTATTAGTACAATATCGGTTTAGTATCAGTCTAGTTCAGTTATCTTCAGTTGCATGTAGTTATTTTGAGTTGCATGCTAGTTGACTTGAGTTGCATGTAGTATTTTTGAGTTGCATGCTAGTTGACTTGAGTTGCATGTTAGTTGACTTGAGTTGCATGACTAATGACTTTAGTTGCATGACATATAACAGGTGGATAATTTCAGTTAAGCGGGGATGATCAATCATGAATGATGTTTGCATGAATTGGTGGAGAGATATGTTTTAGTTAACTAAGATTGACTTGGACCCACCTTGGGTGCCCAAGTTGGCATATTTGAGTTAACACCTTTTGTATGAGAAGATATTTACAAGGTTCAGTTAAGTGGGCCCATTCTTGGGCACCAACTTTGAGGTGATGCTTGCAAGATATTTTCTTGACCAACAATCAGTTAAGTGTTCAGTTTGGGGTGCCTAAATTGAGGATACTTTGGTTTTGACTTCATGTTACAGTGTGGAACTCTACTTGCACAATCTAGGCATGGTTTTTTGTGAGGAGCTTTATGCTCTTGTATTTGATAACTCTTATGAATTTGCATGCTCATTAATTGTCTATTTATTGCAGCAATTGCATTAGAGTTTGAAGAAGGTTAGAAGGTTAGCAGGTTAGTAGGTTAGTAGGTTGAGCTTGTGCATGTGTGAGGGTTTGAAGCATGGCATGGATAGATTGTGCTTCAAAAGTGTATGAGAGTTCTATGAGATTTTATTGCATGTTGTGAAGAAGCATTTTTGAAGGAAAAGAAGCATATCAATTAAGGATTGATATAGTATTATCGTAATCTTGTTCTAAGGTTAAATAATACAAGCACTATTGATTTTGGTGGGGTTTTTTCCTGAAAGGGTTTCTCCATGTATATGTTGTGTCACTTCTATCTTCTGTCTCTTTCTACAATTGGTAAAATTGATCTAAAGAGAATAATCATATACAAATAATTGATCTAAATAGATTAATCGGTTACAAATAATTGTGACAAAGAATACTTAATTAAATCTACAATCACATAGTTTTACAAGTTTTAAGCTACATATTTACCTTCAATTCAACAATGTTTTGTGTGGATTGTGAATGGTTGATGAGAGGTTTGGGGCTACCTTGGTTTAACATTTCATGTAGAATGGCTGATTGGGATGGAGGAATGTAAGTTTGAGGTCCCATTTGATTTTGCATGATGAGAGGGACCAAGGGGAAAGATGATGATGGTGCCATTAGATATTGCAATGACAGTAGAACATTAGGACCTTGAGTCCATTGATTGAAAGGGTTCCCTTGACCAGTGTTTTGGGGATTTCCTTGTGTTTGGGATGTGGCCAAGGTATTACCTTGGTTGATGGGGTTTTTGATCAAGGGTTATTGTGATTTGGGTTCATGATGGATGGGGTTGATGTGGATGGTGGATTCACTTGAGTAGTTTGGGTAGCCACTTGTTTCAATGTATCAATGGGTTTATTGGAACCGCTTGTCAAGGGTTGACTTTGCGTGAGGGTGTTAACTTGCCTTTGTTGTCTTATTTAAGGCACTTGGTTCACATTACCTTGCGTAATGTTAGGCACAATTGGGGTATTTATGGTGATGGATGAAGATGGTTGCGCTCAAAATGTCGAGGTCGTCGTGGTGTCATGGTATGTAAGTATTTTTCCAAACATTGGTGTCCAAATTGTGTTTTGGGGAAGGTTGGTGTTTAATGGAATGTTCCTGTTGTGAATACCCAAAGTTGTGTTTGTTCCTAGACATGAAGTGAGACCAAGATTGGTTCCTAGCCTAGTTGTAAGACTAGATGTTAAGGATTGAATTGGCACAAGGGATGGAGTTAATTGATTTGTAGATTGGGTTAATCCTTATGTCACATTTTGTGCAGCCATAATTTCTAAGGGTTGATGAGTTTGTTTTCATTAGGGGTAAAAAATAGGTTTTGAAGGGGCCTGGAACCCTTTACAAAAGAAGACAACTAATATACAAGAGATGAACAGTAAGCATAGATCAACCCAAAAACAACAAGCTGCAAAAAAAGAAAACTCACATACCACTAGTAGCCCAACAACAACCTCTTAATAGATAAACATGATAAAACAGGCTACAAAAGACACACAAGAATGGGCCCAAAGCCCAGAAACAACTTGGTTTTAATCGGGACCAGAAACCCCATTAGCTCCACAAAGAACTCGCTTGCATCTACCAAGCATCAACAATCTAGCCTATGTCAGCCAGACAACAATAAACCAACCACTCATGGATAACACCATAGAGCCAAGAAAGATAACCTGCTTAATGGAGTAAACCATCAAACCCATAAACAAAAACACCATCAACTCCAACCACACCCCACCTCAATAGGGGAGGAGAAGAGCTCAACAATCCATTGGGCAAAGAAATCTCCACCAAGTCCACTACCGTCTAAAGAATCTGGCACCCTCAACCTCCACCTCCATAGGAGAAGCGCCCACCCCAATAGGATCAACAACTAAGGAAACCAGAGACGATCCCCTCCCAACTCCACCTCCATAGAATTTGAGAGAAAGACCAACGCAACAAAAAACCAAGAAACCATACCGCTCAAAGGAAACACCGAGTAAGAGGTTAACTCCCACAAACAACAAGCCACAAAGGAAAACCACTGAGCCTGAAGGGGCTCAACCCACTGGAACAAAGAAAGGAACTTAGAAAATCACCTAGCCTTCAACAAAAAAGGAGAAGCCAGAGAATCCAAAGCATCCAGGGACACCTCCATCAACAAAAACACCATCGAGCCAGTTTGATTGAACATGAAAGAAACAAAAACAAACTCCAAAACCACTTAAGTAGACAAAGGTATAGGGCATAGAGAAAACCCAGAGCTAAAGCCAGCAAGCCATAAGGGCAACCAAAGAACAAGGCCTGACTAGGGAGACCGAACAAAAGAGAGTGGGGCAAGAGATAAAAACCATGAAGACCACCATCCGACCCTACAAGGTCTGAGATAGTGTAGAATCCATACACTAACAACCCAATCACAGTCCAACCAAAAGCCACACCCGGTACCAAGACGACCACTTAGAAACCCAAAACAAGAGCCACGACAAAAGGAAACCCCGCAAAATGAGACCCAAAAGAGCCAAGCTCGAACAGAAGAAAGCTCCGCACAAGAAGAAGCTCAAAACAACCAACACCCACACCCACAAGAGGGGGAAACAACACCACAAGCATCAACAGAGAATTCCATGAGCAAAGACTACAAAAAAAACACTAGGGAGAAGAAAAACCTTCAAAGCACCACCAAAAGGACCTTAGAAAAGTCCTCCAAGCAAAACAAAAAGTAGTGCCCCAGGCCCCCACACTAGGAGAATAAGTAGATCCAACGGACAACAGACAGGAAGCCGAAATTCGAGCAACCACCATCCACCACAAGCCAGTACTAAACCAAGAAAAATCAAGAAAGACAACAACAGGGGAAGCAACAAAAACAAGCTTCAAAAACCACCCATGAGCTACCCTCCACAAGCCAAGCAATGCCAGAAAAGGGCCAAAAATATCAACGAACCCTCGTGCAAGCGTCCAAACCACAACTTCAAATTCAGAAACCACCTCTCTAGCTTCCGTTGAAACCACACTCCTACCTAACAAAGCACCCATTGATCTCAGAAACAAACAAGCAGTAGAGGGAGTGACTTGTGCACCCCCTGACCCATCCACGTCCTCATCTCCAGCGTCCTCATCTCCATCAAATTCAAAGGCTCCATCTGAGTCTCCCACCCTAGATTTCAAATCACTCCTCTCGCTCTGTCTCTCGCGCCTGCTCCTCCTTTCCATTTTTTGTTCCTAATGAGTTTGTTTGTACTCAAGGAGTTCTTCCTTAGTAAGCTCAAATGGATTTTTGGTGACATTTTCTACCTCATATGGTTCCACTAGATCTTGGGGTTGTTGTGAGGGGGTAGAATGACTCCGTGGATCAAATTCTTGAGGATTAATATCACTTGTGGTGGATGTAACTTTGGTTTTCTCTATGATTCTCTTATGTTGTGATCTCGTTGTTACCATAAATTGTGGGTCACCTATGGGAGAGCAATGTTGAGATTTGTAATGTTTAAACTCTTTAGTTGACTCAAATTTAGGTAAAAGGGACGTTCTAAGTCATTTTGGAGCAATGATGTGAAGTGGATGATGAAATGGGTGAATGATATGAGATGTGAGCTTTTGCAAACTTTTGGGACGACACTTTGAGACCAAGAGATTTGATTAGTTTGATAAAGATGATAATGAACTTATAAATCTTTAAGGTAGAATTGTGACCTTCAAGATAAACTAGTCCACAAATGGTGATAAATAACTCAACTAAATGCATGAAAAAGGATTCTTTTCACACACAAAGTAGCTAAGTTAGGGTTTGGGTTGTTTGATGTCTAATTCAAATAGTGTTGGTGTGTTCAATTTTTTTGTAAATTTTGGTGAAGTGAAGGATGAAATTTGATGAAAGGACAGATGAAATGTTTGACCCAATGTTGACCTAAAGTGAACCTTTTTTTCCCAAGACCAAGGTAGTGAGAAAGATGCTAGACCTCTAGAAGTAACTCAATCCAAAGACCAATTTTTTTGACTTGAATGAGGGGTTCATATTGAGCATATATGTCTGGATCATTCATTGAAGCACATCTATAAAAATTCATTACCAAAATGTTCCTGTTACGGTAGAGAGCCACAAGGTGTTTCATGATAGCTTTTTGACTATGATGTCTGAGTTTGAAGTGATGACATGTAGACCTTCTCTTGTGGATTTTGATTTTGCGAGAGATCATTTAGAGAAGCACAATATTATGGAAAAGAGGATATTTATTGCCACACGAAAAGTGGTAATATTGGCCTTCCGACCATAATATCGACTTGTTCATCTAAGATGTTTGTTGTATTTCTCCGCTGACTTGGTGTTGTGAAGCTTCTCAAACTACTAATTATATCCATTTGTTCTCCCTCAATTATTTCAAAGTTTGGTTGAATGATAGCGGGTATAAGGTTAGGTTGTTCAATTGGAGCGATCATACACCAAATGGTTATGTGGGGTTCAATTTGTCAATTTATCTTACTTAAATGAGTTTCTTTTTACCACGAACACTTTGTCTTGATTAAGTTTCAAACTAAATTCCTATGTCAAAAACATCATCAATTTCACAAAGTCCATTTTGTGAAAAGGATGAAATTAGGGGCATAATTACCTAGGTTAACTTTGGGAAGTATGGATTGAGATGTAAACTAAAATATATAGAAGTCTCTAAGAATAAAACCTTAGGACAAGCATCAATATCGAGGTTTTTTCAAAGGGTATCCATACTTAGACCAAAGGGTTTGAAATTGTGAAAAGACTTGTTGATCTTTGTTTGTAATTCATTTTGGAACCAAGCAAGTGTTAAACTGACTCTCGAGCATTTACAATCCTAGATAGAGCGGGTACGTATTTTTTAGTAGGCTTACCACCATTGGAAGAGATGATTAATCTATGAAGATGAAATAGAAAAATAGGCTATGTCAAGGAAATGTAACATCTTGACACGCTAAGCAAAGGAGTCCCTTCCCCATTTTATTTATTGCCTCAATCAAAACCAGACATGGTAAGTAACTTCTTGGAGCAGTGCTACTCTACTGCACTACCTTAAAATATGTTTTGGATTTAGACTTGGTTATCCACTACAAACAAGGATTTTAATGACCATATTCAGGATAAACTGGTGCCATACACATAATGATTCACTCAATTAAGAGGCCTCCTAGCCCTTAGAAATATCTAAGGGTTTTAATGCATAACAAGTATACTAAGGGAGACATTCATTAGTATAGGACAACCACAACCAGCCGGTAAATGACTTTAGCCACAAACGATTATTTATATAGCGAACTGAAATGAAAGCACCACTTGGGTCATTCCCTCTCACAAGTTGGGAGGCAGGCCCTTCTAAAGGTAACACATGTTTGAAGCATAAAATTATTTTCATCACCCAAGATTGCCAAAAGGCGCAAGGGGAGAGGATAAGCACTTCCAAGAAGAAAAGGTGTACTTGCATGTTTCTCTTCACCCAAGATCACAAGAAGTGCAAGGGGATTAGATACACATGACAAGCATACTCAAGCAATTCAAACACATGTTCATTTTAATCCATCATAGCAAAATGAGTTCATTTTAAGCACCAATTTGAAGTGTTAGGATTGTATTATTCAATTTGAAACCAACACGCATAATGATATGAGGGTTTAGTTTTAACCAATTTGAACGTTCATTTTAAAGCCCAAAAGAAATTTAGTTTGGTCCTAAAAACATGAAATAAAGCATCATAAATGGGTTATAATCGCCCCATAAGTGTTGAAACACTTGTTACAATTATAAAATGAAACGATGATATGCTTCTTCACTTCAAATTTTGTAGTCCAAACCTACAAAACTAGTTAGCCTATAAAAACCAAAAGCTAGAAGTCAATGACATGTTAGAGAGCAAATAAAGTCAAAAATTTAAAGCACATGCTAAAATTCAGTCATTGTTTTTGCTTACCAGTAAACAAATGTCACTATTTATGATGGCATCGCCATAATTCAAAAAGGCATCACTCTAGTGAGAAAAAGTGTCGTTCTTCAATAAAACAGAGACAATGATAGCGTCGCTATTTGGTGGCGTTGTCATTTTCAAATCTTTGATACCTCTAAAAGGTATTAGCATTGCAATTTGTTTTAATGGGCGTCAGTGATTTAATTGAGCATCATTGTATCTGCTGAAAAGAGCATCACTATATGGCAACACATGAAAAAGGCATCGTTGCAGTCTCCAAAAGCGTCATTGTATCTGCAAAACTATAAAAACAAAGTTTGAGAGAAAAATTTGTCAAATTTGATCGGTAGTGCCCTCCTTCTAGCACCAAAATATGACCGATGACTTAGTATAGGTTGACTACACTTGATCCATGAGGATTCAAAGTGTATTTAAGCCACTATACATCAATCCCAATAAGATCATTCAATGTAAACTAAGCTAAGAAGTCATTAAAACTAACATATTAAAATACAAAAGCTTCACAAACATCTATTCTAAACCATTAAAACTTATCCTATTGGGGAGTGGTGTTGCATTGATGTGGAATGGCGACCCTTTCCCAATCCCTTGGATAATGAGCTTGTTTCAATCAATTTTGTTGAAGAAAACTGATGAAACTGATGAGAGATGTGTTGTAAAACACGATTAAAGCTAGATTAATATGATAAAAGCTAAGATGATCGATATGAGTGTATGCAATCTATTATAAATGTATGCAAGATTCAAAAGATTAAAACCCTAGTTTCAAAATATGCTAAATGGATGCAAGTAAGTTACCATGAAAGCCATTAATGGGTGCTCTAAGCTAATATGATCAAGATTTAAACTAAAAATACTAAATATGCTAAGTATGGATGCAAGTGAGAGTGATTTTCAATAGCATAAGTTTGCTATTAAAAAGATGAATGGATGAGTTTCAACAACATAAGTTTGCTCTGAAAAGATGGATGGATGAGTTTCAATGGCATAATTTTTCTCTGAAAAGGTGGATCCCTATTCAATAGAGGCAAGCTCTATTTATAGAATAGGCAAAATGAAACTGATGGCCAAGATCAAAAGGGCCAATCAACGGTCTAAATGGAAGGAAGATGGAGGCATGGATCATGGATTCCCATCAAGGGTTGAGGATGCAAGATGATATTTAATCAAGGGATTACATTCATCCAAACAAACACACTTTCAAAACTTGCACAAGAAGTCTTGTTGAAAGTTTGTTTCAAAAAGGAATATTCCCTTTTTCAAATAAGTGCAAAGGGAAAGAATATTCCATCAAAATATTCTCCTTTTGGAGGAAAATTAGCTTTTAGCTAATTAAAACCAAATTTTAATGTGCAAAGGGGAAGGAATATTCCATGAGAATATTCCCTTTTGGAGGAATGTGCAAAGGAGGAATAATCTCAAGGAATATTCCCTTGCAAGTGGGAGGATTAGATTAATTAGTAATTTGATAATTAAAACAAAGTTTTAATTATATAAATTAGGAGAATTTAGGATATTCATTAGATAATTAACTTATTTAATGAAAAGAGGTCAAAATGGCATTTAATTAAATAATTTAGATTATTTAATTTAAATGAGAGGACTTAGGGTGTTAAATTGAATATTTTGATTTATCCAATTTAACAAGATGAAAGATTCACATGAAAGGGGTAGGAATTAACCTAATTAGATTAATAAATAAAAATGATGATTTAATCAAATAAGCGAAGATAAGATGAAATTGAGGACGAATCGATGTTAATATATCAGATTCAAGTGTGTGATACCATTCAAGGCATTTTTGAGTGTCTACAAATATAGATTAGGGGAACACATGGTTACAATTTTTGTCACCCCTTATTTCAAGTTAAGAAATTTCGATTTAAACCTTAGCATTTAGGTGCTCATGTGTCTAGGAAACATGGTAAATGAATCTAGAGCACACCCAAGGTAATGAACATTAAATTGAGTGGAAAAGAACCAAGTGAAAGTTTCACAATAGGAATTTTTTTACCTTATACCAACGAGCTACTGGGTAGATGGATTCTACATTGACTTCCTCAACATTGAGACATGCATTAATTTTTAATTTGATTGTTTGGGCTTATAATTAGAAACTATTGTATTATCATGATATATTTTGATATATATACTTAAGTCATCTTATGTTTTTAGTTGTATAGCAACCCTTTATTTTAAAGTTCTTTAAGCTCTAATATTCAACATTCAACTCACACTTTCAATTTTTTTTACTAACACATCTAGGTTAGGAACCTAAGGGCCACATAAAAGAGCATTTAATCCTAAATTCTAGTAACCAATGGGTTCACTAGATCCATATAAACTAAAAGTATTTATCTTAGCTCTACCTACCAATTTCTAGACAAAAATCCCAATTATATCTTGAGATATTGAATCCTTTAAGGTTAATTAAAATACTGCTCAGATTAAAAATAGATGAAATCCATTTCTACCAAAAACTTGATTTTTCATGCATAAATCTAACGAGCCTTGCGATGAGTCGATACCTTATTGGCAAGAAGCACAAAAATTAAAACTATACTTTTTTTTTATCCATGGACATAAACTAGAAAGAAGAATCCCAAACATAAACCTATCTGAATAGTCCTTTATCATATTGAATACTAGGATAGATATAAATGAGGGTAAATTACCTCGAACCTCCCTTCGTCACAATCCTAAAAATAGTTATAGACTAAAAGAGGGGTTGTTAGGAAAATTATGTAGCCTTGGGCCTTGAAAGCCACAAACATTATAATTTTTGCACATCCACTTCACATGAGGGGAATTTCCATTAGTTCATATTCTATATCATCATCACAATAACAACTAGAAATATTGATCCTTAACTCAAGAGTAAAGTTTATTTGAAGGCGCTTGGCAATGTCTTGTGTAGCTAGTGAATATCTTCCTTTATGCCATATAAATTCTCTAAATTATTTTTGTAAGTCGTAGCTTGACTCTCTTACCCATCATGCAATAGATATGTCCTTGCCATCATAGATAACATCAAAACACAACTGAAAGAGTGTGCAAAATTGAATACATTTATCCTCTCGACTAATTCTATAGGTTCTAAAAGGAGATTTTCCATTACCTCTTGAATTCCTACACACACCATGTACCATATGTACTCTTTACCAACTCCAAATGTGGAGAACCCAAATATACATGTCAAAGTTCAAAATCTCATTCTTTAGACATGCTATAATTTTTTTAATCATATCTTCCCCCCCAACCACTATTTCCACCACATCCCACCCACTCCTAACTTTCCTTTCTCCTTCTAACTCCCCTTTCCTTTTACAATCCCCAAGATAAAAGCCATTATACTTAGAAGAGTGAACCAAAGCCAAAGCACCATGAGAAAGATTGTATTGGTTGTATATCAATCTTTCCTCTATCATCCTACAAACACTCAAAATGATAATTTTCTCCATAATCAAATATGACTTGTGTAAGGTGTTTATTTCCATCACCTCCTCCTTTATATATAGACCCTATACAATTAGTGACCAAATTTTATTTCATGTCATCTTGATCATGTCTTGTCTAGATGTCATCTATCCTCATACACCTACCAACCTTACAGTTATCCTCTATTTTGTTCCTTGTCACTTAACATGCCGTACTTTCAACATATTGTTATATTTGCTTTTTTTTTGTAATACATTTTAATTATCTCTTTATGTAAAAAGAAATAAAGATGGATGAAACACATTATATTTTAAATATTAATAATAATCTTAAAGGAGTCTTGTTGTTCCAATGGAATAAGGGATATAATTGAATGTGTATGATTATTTTGAATAGATTTTTTCAATACAATTTAAATCTCTTTTATCCAAAAATAAATAAAAATGTACAACACATATCATATTTAAAGAATAACAATAAAATTTCAAGGAATATGGTTATCTTTAAATGACATATTTTAATACAAATTGGTATCTATTTTACTTAAAAAAAGGACAAATCACATCATAGTGTAAAAAGTAATAGTAAAATTGAATGAGTAATATGCATGTCCAAATGAATTAACTCAAGTGTTTAAGGGGTCTCATCATTTTGAATAAAATTTGTTTAATATTCATTACAAAAATAATACCAAGGTGCACTTTCTAATAAATAATCGAATATTAGATAGCAAAAATATAAAATCTATACGTATTATATATAACTAATAGACAAATACATACTTACTACCATAAGGTTAAGTATATAAACCTAATCCTTTATTTCTTGAAACAAAACTACCTTCCATCCATCATTTGTTCTCCTCCCCTTCCTAAAAAATAAAAAAAATGCAAGGAAAGAAAAAATAAAACATAATCTAATCATACTTGAAATGACTTTCATTGATTTGACCAAGTTGCATCCATCTAGTCAACATGTCACCCTCTACAAGTCTATATTTTTGGATTTTAGAAATTTTTATGTTAAGGTGTAAACACAGATAATAATTAATGTTAACTATTTAGAAAGCGACAAGGAAAGTCATTACAATTGTCACTTTACTCATCTTCCTTCCATTAAAGGAATCTAGATTTCAGAAGATCTCAAAAAGATACTAACATTCTTCCCAAAATACAAACTTCACAAGCACCATTTCTACTTCAAATAAGTGAAGGACAAGACTATAACATGTATTGTCTCCATGCTAGTACTTCATCTACAACATGGTCATTATAATTCATAATCATATTTTAGATAATAAAATTGTTGAAAAATTTAGCTTTATTTTTTAAATAAGATAACTTGAAATATGAATTAAGATTTTAGATAAACATAATCATGAAGTAGTTGAACCAAAATCAATTTTAAAAATAAACAATTAATTTAAAAAAGTGAATAGATTACGAATTAACTCTTTAAATTATGTTTAATAATAATTAATTATTTCTCTGATTCCTTTATATTGTACTATTTTGTAAGTTCTTTATTTTTATGATTATAATTATCTCACATGATCTTTTTTATAATATTTTTCTATTTAAAAATAAATAAATAATTTACAAAAACAAAGAGATTAGAACGACTCTCTAAATTATGTTTAATAATAATTATTAATTATTTCTTTAATTTTTTATATTGTAGTTTTTCACAAGTTTTTTATTTTTATGATTAGTCCATGACCTTTTCTATTATGTTATTTTCTATTTAAAAATAAATAATTAATTTATAAAAACAAAAAGATTAGAAATTACTTAGATTATGTTTAATAATTATTGATTTTTTTCTTTATATTACAGTCTTTCATAAATTTATTAATTTTATGATTAGAATAATCTTCCATGATCTTTTCTATTATGTTATTTTTTATTTAAAATAAACAATTAATAAATAAAATGAAGAGATTATAAATGACTTTTTAGATTATCAATAATTTTTTTTTAAATTTCTTTATATTGTAATCTTTCTTAAATTCTTTTTTTATGATTAGAATTATCTCGAGGATCTTTTTTATTGTGTTATTTTCTATTTAAAATTACAAATATAACATATTATATATTCTTAGAAGGTCTTCCTTTTTTTATACATTTATAAATAGTTATCATGAATAATTTTATTTAAAATTTCAATTTATTATAATGATGGTTCATATATAAACCAAACTATTATGTTTTAGTAGCATATACACATAATTTCTATCCATAAATATTATTTATAAATAATTTTAGAATATGGATCAAAGTTAAAGTCTTTGATAGAGTTATAATCCTTAAATTATATACATGTTGGTTGTTAGATGCACACGAGATGTAAAGTTCCTTTATATCCACACTTTGCATAACATTATATTACTAACTGTATAGACAATATACAATCACATTAAGGATTAATCCGTCTTCCCCACTTTAATGCCAAATTTATTCACTAGCATAGTGCACTAAATGTTGTGTTATTTCATTGACACCATAACAAGAATTATATGGATGCATTGCATGAGCTTTAAAGATAAACTATATATTTGTATATAAATAAAGTATTAATGACAATGAGCGAAAGGGACAAGCTTCTACATTAAGATGAAAGTGACATGTCATCAAAAGCCATCTTGTTCAACACATTATTAATTTGCATTAAACACCTTTTGTCTTTGTAATAAAGAGTTCAACTATAAGGAACACCATTTCAACTTAGGATTTCCATGTGGAATTTGAAAATCCAATGGTATCCTTAAAATCAACTTTGACACAATGCAATTGATTGATTTAGTAGTAGACAACCCAATCAATCTATATTTAGAAGTATTAGATACCCAATCAAATATAAAGATTTGAAGAAATAATGACATTTTAGGTAAAATATCACATTGAACCTAAAAGTGTGCAACTTGAGACTTTAGATCCATAACACTTCCCATTCACATAAAATGACTTCATTGTTCACATAACAAAAAAAGTACTTCATTGTTCAAATAACAAAGTAGAACAATCAATAGCCTGCACGAGTAGTGGAGTTGGCTTGGGCCATGGGTTTGCTCCCCATTGGTTTCGGGTTCGACTCTGCTCCTGGGTTTACCTGATTGGGAAAGGCTTGTGGGCTGTTGGGTCCCTCCGTAAGAGACTAGTCTCGCCTTAGCTCGTCCTGTTGGGTGCTAGGTTGGGTCACGAGGATACCCTTGCCGTTAAAAAAAAAAAAGGAAAAAAAAAGAACAATCAATTGACTTTTGTCACTTTTAATCGATCAAAATAATATATAGAACCATCAAATAATTACTTTTGAGTGTGAAAAACACACACCAATTCACACCAAATTATGATCTCAAACCCATATACTTTTGCTTCTAGAACTTTAAAAGTTATTTAACCTTTCATTATGACTAATAATAGATTGGTTGATTAAGTCAAAATATCAATTATTTCCAAACTTTAATACACTTAGTTGCATAAAGTTTACCTTCAAATTCCTTTTTAGAAAGGAAAGTAAAGGGGCATACCTAGTGTGTGTGAGCAAGCACAAAAACAAAACAAACCTCCACTAGGGCAATGATGATAGCATTGGGTGTCCCCTTCCCACTCAATGGAAGGGTTCCTACCTCCCCATAAGAAAATGATGACATATTGCTCTCGAGAGTTGTGATGCCAAATCTTATAATAATTTTTGGGCATGGCCAATCCAAAATACTCGTAACAGCATTAAAAGAACACAAAATACCCCAACTCAAAATCGTACCTCAAAAGGAGATAGTCATCTTCAAACTCAAAAAATTTCTCTGACCACTTTGCTCATAACCCTATTGCATTTCAGCATATGCCCGCTATATACCTTACAAACTCTGTCTCCATTCCTTTTCCCCAAACACTATGATTATAACCACCACTATAAGTCCCCTTCACTCAATAAAATATCATATTTTTCCTTTCTCAACCAATAAAAAATTGTTTCTTCTGTTTGCTTTTAAAAATAGGCCCGGTAATAGAGCGCCGTGTTTTTTTACTCCCGAGAAACCGGGGACCCGTTGTCCGAAAGCCTGTTTGCCGGCGTTGCAACAGTCGGTGTTTTGTCGCCGACCGAAACCGCCTTTGAACGGCAATACCGCTTTTTAAGTAGTGCGCCGAGGGTAGTAGAAAATTTTATTTTTGGACGAATTCGAGCGTTTTTACTGCGGCGGCGTGTGATGAAGGCTGAATCCTTCGAGCTCAGGTGGTGAATCGGGTAAAATATTTGGAAAATTTGTTTTGAGCTCAGCATTTCGGCTTTGATTTTGCTGAATTTGCTTGAGTTTTGGGGATTCTTTTTAGAAACCCTCGTTTTGGTGTAAGAACGGGTAAACTTAGAGGATACGCAAAAATGTTGCCGCTGGAGCAGAGAGTATTCGGAACAAAACGCATCCTAGTGAAGAAATCCCTGCCGGAATTTTTTTAGTGAAGAATTTGGGTAGAGGGTGGTTTTTAGTTGAAGCCTAGCGAGAAATCGGTTTCGGTGGTTCTTAGCGAGGGTTTTAGGCAGAGGAAACTTTGTTTTCTTGAAATATTTGAGTATCCTGTGATATTGTTCGATTTTAGTGCAGTTTTTACGTTGTCAGCAGCAGGGAGGCCTTTGTTATTTTTCATATCTGTGATATTTCGTGACATTATCGTCTGATTTCACGTCTGTGGATAATCAAGGCCCTTACTATTTTGTCTGTCAACAGCCTTTTTTTCTTTCCGGCATCTCGCCTGTCTAAAACTTTGTCAGCGATTACATTCGGCAAAGCTTGTTTAGATTTCTCTGCTGTTCAGGATATCTTTGTTTACCGTTAGAACTAGCAAAGCTCGTTTAGATTTCTCTGACGTTCAGGTTGTCCAAAATACTTTTCATCTTGTGTCGAGCAGACCCTCGGAAGCGTAGAGTACCGATCTTGTACGAAGGCAAGCTACTTGCTTTACCGCTTGTTTGTTTTGATCTCTTAGAAACCCTCGCTTTTCTTTTTAGGTGTTTTGTAAGAAGGGATTATAATGTTTGTCGGTAGGAGGTATGGGCCATTTGCCACTCAGCATTGCCGCAGTTCCAAGAAAAATAAGAGCTGGATTACGCCGAAACCAAGCAGGAAGGAGTTCATGCAGAGCCAGTTAGTGTTCAAAAAGGTCGTAGAAGAGAAAGATAAAGAGAATCTCCTGTGAATCGTGATCCCCAGTTGTAGTTATTAAGTTTGAAGAGAAGATTTGTGCAAAAGTCGGTTATAGGCTTGGCTGGATTATGTTGAAATCAAGCCGGAGGGAGTTCATGAAGAGCCAACTTGTGTATAAGAAGGTTGTTGAGGAAAAAGATAAGGAGAATCTGTTGTGAAGGGAAGAGGCCGCAGCGAGGTACGAGGAGAGGGGTTTGTGCAGAAACAGTGACAGGTTTGGCTGGATTATGCCGAAACCAAGCCGCAAGGAGTTCATGCAGAGCCAGCTAGTCTGTAAAAAGGTCGTCGAGGAAAAAGATAAAGAAAATCTGCAGTGATCAGAAGAGTCCCCTGGCTGTAGCTTACATTTAAGGAGGGGGAACGTGTGCAGAAACTGCCTCCGAATTGGAGGATTGATGCCCAAGGAAATGGGAGCAAAATTACAGCAGACCCTTCAAGGTCTCTGCTTCAATACCAGCTGGAACTATGCTGTTTTTTGGAAGCTGAAACAGGGAACCCGCATGTAAGCTTTTTATTTGACTGTTTGCATTGAAGATAAATTATGGTTGTTTAGTTTTAATAGTCAGAAGTGTTTATGAGTGAATTTTTCTGGCTGTTGTTTCATTTTCAAATTTAAGTGTGCTTTGTTTTTAGGATTTAAATTTGTATATGTTCTTCTGAGATCGACTGTATAGTATCAAATTGCAATGTTTCATTTTGTCCCTCACTGTAATCTTATAACATGAGTTAGTGAAGCTTTCTACCGATATTCATTTCTGTCAGGTTTTCTGGAATTAAATGCCTGAAATAATTTAACTCTGATGTTTTTGGCGAGCTGCTCTGCCCATCATCAATGAGAGGAATTTATTGTGAGGGGATCATGGATGAATTATAAGGTAATGAAAACATTTGTAGTGCACAGGAAACTGAAAAATAAGTGTTTACGTCAGCCAAAATAATGATAGATGGATATAAAAGGTGAGATAAAACTGAAAAGGGTAATTAAGTTTTCTCGAGGCTTTGTGATTTACTAACAGTAGGTTCACCAGTATGTGTAAGAATAAGCTAAATGTGTGAGTCTTAAACATGTTTTCAATGCTTCATTTATATAACATGGTGGGTAGAAAGAGCCAGTGTATCTATCCAATTGTTCATTATGGTATATTATGGGAGATATACCTCATATTTCTTTAATCTGTCTGGAAAACATTGAAATCATAACCAAGTTATGATAAGCCATTGTGTAAATGCAAGTATCTTCAGTAAGCAATGAAAAAATATTTTTGGTTTGATTCCTGGATGAATGGATATGACCATCCCCTTCCTGTGAAATTAATTGGTTAGACACCAACATGCTTGAACCTGTGAACAACGATGCGTAAGTCATCTTTACCTAACATTGAACGACAGGCCTCTTTCATCAAATAATCTTTTATATTTGAATGAAAGTATTAACTTCCTCCCTTTCTTAGCTATGAACAAGCTATTAGCAGGCATGGTAAATTTCTTAATTGCAGGATTATAATGTCTTAAGCAAAATCAAGGTAACTTGACAGAGCTCTGGCATCAAATAATCTTTTCTTATTTGAACAAAAGTATGATGTCTCCTCTTTCTTAGCCATGAACAAACCATTCACAGTCATAGTGAATTTCTTAATTGTGGGAGTATAGATACATTTAGACATAAGCGAAATCAAGGTAATTTGACAGGCCTCTGGCATAAAATAATCTTTTCTTATTTCAGCAAAAGTATATCCTCTCCCCCTTTTTAGCTATGAACAAACCATTAGCAGTCATAGAAGATTTCTAAATTGCAGGAGTATGGTTACATTTCAACATGAGTAAATTCAAGGTAATTTGGAAACTGGTTGTCAGTTCTTCAAGTATCATACAAATAAATGTCAGAAGCACAAAAGCAAACAAAAGAATGCAAGATAGTTATATTTATCAGTGAAAACTTTGAGAAGTTACACCTGCATAATTCTGTTACTTGATGCTCCTCTCTTCTCTCCCAGTTATATATGCAGAAAGCAGCTGTAATTTCTGCAGCCAAATTGGATTCCCAGCAACTAAGTTTGAGCAAGCTGAACCGATGAGGTTCCTAACAGCCCAAGTGCAAAGCTCTCTGGTTAAGTAATAAGAGCAAGGAAACCGAATCAAGAATTTCACAATGGGCAAAGGCAAACAACGGCTATAGAAGAAATTTTTATTTACCAATTAGCACTGCTGAAATCCATAAACACTTATTTCTTTTAGCCAAATTCTTTCCTACACAACCCTGTTTTTGCCACTTCTTCTCTTATCCTTTTGTTCTGAAAACTTTATCTCCAAGCATTTTTCAAAATTTCCTTTTTCTAAGAGCAGATATGAGCTACAAAAACCCCTTTAAAATATTCTTTTTATTGAAAATCAAAGACAAAACAAATGGTCAAAATTCAGTAGCAGTGATAGTAAGGTATGTAGGGCCTACCCATGTCAGAAAATTTCTGAACGTTTTGGTATAGTCTGAGAGTGATGCACTCTGAATAGGGCATCTTCAGCAAATAGCGAACTTCGGGCAGCCGATGTCATTAATTTAATAAAACTATAAACTGAAATATGTAACAGACTACAAATTTTCTAACTATTACAAAATGTTGCAATCCTCCCAGTCTCACATCTTTCATCCTCACACAACTCACAGCAGGCCTTACATCAGCCTTTCAATAGGACATTACTTGAACAGCAGGTTCAAATTTGATTTCACTAATATCAAGTCACAAAGATGCTGGTGTGCAGCCCAACCACAAGCTTTCTGAAGACTCAGAATTCATTGCTGAAAACTCTAACATACAAAACAGCTTACTAATATAAATGACCACTCAGAAAATTACATTTTAGACATCAAATTGGAGCCAAGCTTAAAGGCATTCAGCTCAGCTACAAACATCTATGCCAATCTATGAATTTCACGTTCCAATGACTCAGGCTGGATGCCACAGTCCAACTATCCTTGCATAAAAAAAGGTTCAGATTCTGTACTTTGTGACCCCTGCTTCCCCTTGTACTTCTTCCATAGGGCTGCCCCCTTAAAGAGAAAAGAATAAATAACTAAAATATGAGGTGCCTAGAAAGTAGTGGTTACCAGTCAACAGCTGTCATCAGACAGAAATGGGCCACCACCCGAAAATAGGTTCAGATTCTGTACTTTGTGACCCCTGCTTCCCCTTGTACTTCTTCCATAGGGCTGCCCCCCTTAAAGAGGAAAGAATAAATAACTAAAATATGAGGTGCCTAAAAAGTAGTGGTTACCAGTCAACAGCTGTCATCAGACAGAAATTGGCCACCACCCGAAAATAGGTTAGTAATTGCTCAGTAGTGGAAGGATAACAGCCGCCAGGAAGGGTTAAGTGTGCCCAGCAAAAGTAACTGCTGCTTGCTATAAATGGAAAAGCTTGTATGCTTGAAATGCCAGTTGAAGGAAGACAGTTACAACAGCGATCAGTTTCATCAAATAAAAAATTACCCTCATGGCCCACACGAGGCAATTAGATGGTAGGGTGTAATTTGAAGCCAGCTATGACCAACAAAGATGGAGAACACACAGCAAAAGAAAATGGTAACAGCAAATAGACCCGCAACAAGCAAAAATCAGAAGGAAAAAGACCAAAATTTAGAAGATCATTTTGAGTATGCAGGATTGCACGACCCCTGGAATGCATGATCCCTGGAATGCACCTGCATCAGAGAGAGCATAATTATGGATGATGGAAGAGCTAGCCACTGTATTTTATCAGATTTCTTTCATTTCTCACGTATTATCTAAATCTTGCAACTCTTTTCACTTGACCATGTTAGGCCTGTAAATGCCAGTGCAATAAATTTTCACTTGTGTGTCCATAATATGTTCTATTTCTTCTCTCACCTTTGGCAAAAACCACTTCTCCCTATCAACATCTACAATTGCAGTTGGATCTTTATTTTGCCCTGGATGACAAGCACAAATATTGGAAAAACTGAAGATTGGCCTGATGTAGATGCCAGTGAAATAAATTTTCACTTTTTGTGTCCTTAATATGTTCTATTTCTTCTCTCATCTTTGGGAAAAACCTCTTCTCCCCATCAACATCTACAATTGCAGTTGGATCTTTATTTTGCCCTGGATGACAAGCACAAATATTGGAAAAACTGGAGATTGGCCTGATGTAAATGTCCCCTGGCCAAACAACAATACATTATTGTTTAGTTGCTTCATAATTTCTCAAGGCCCAACCTTTTTCTGCTTTAACATGTAAGAACCCTGGGGGAATCAATATATTCAAAGGTACACTATTACTGATCTCCTCTGTAGAAAAATGGTTTTCTTTTATGAAGGTCAGCCTATTGCTTTATTCTTCTGTTATAGCTAGCAATTTTTGCATCACCTGGCCATGGACTTCCTGCATATGCTTCTGGTTCTCTACTAACATGTAAAACTACTTGGCAATTCTACTAGATCCACAAGACCCTTTGTGTTTTTTATTAAATGTATTGGAATGGAGACTTCCCTGTGGATATGTTCACGGCGGAATTATAAACAAATTTGGCTTGTGACAAAACTAGTTTTTATTGTATTAAAGCCTTAAAGTTATTTTCATAAAATAATTTGCACCAAATTTTATCAAAACTTATACTTTCTGCCCTCATTTCCCTTTGGTTTGTTGATGATATGCAGAACTATACTGAGTCTTGTGGTCAAGTTCTTGACACAAAGCTCATTAGAAATGACTGAGGAATTTAGTACCCTATGACTTGTGAAAGTTTGAGGAACATTATGCAAACACTCATTGAAGCATAAATCTTCTGCTTTGCTAGCATCATTTCTCCTGGTAAATTGAATGAAGTGGGCTGTTTTTGTAAAAATGTACAACAAAAATAATCCTAGTAGCTATTCTTGGGAGTTCTACCATAAAATCCATGTTGGTAGCAATTGAAGGTTCATCTGTTTCTGGCATATATATTCCTGTGGTCCTTGAACTTACCTTGGCAACTTAACCAATAGACAAAAAGACATGTCTGTTCATGTACATTCCCATGCGATGCCAAAATATCATCTACACATAGTTCAAGCTTTTCTCTGCCAAAATACTCAGCAGGGCCTCTAGCATGAATGTCCTTAATTAAGTTGTCCTTCATAGAAGCTACAAGTTTCAAGAACACAAAATTGCCTGCCACAAAAAAGAAATCCAAGTTCTAAGAATAGATAGTTTTAAAAACATTCTCATTTGTATCCTCAAGATGACGCAAAAAATTAATAATTTGGAAGGACACCATCTCTATCATATGGATCCCATAAAGCTTAAAGCTGCCTACATTTTTCTTGTTACAAGCGAGTGAAATTTCCAACTTCAATTATGTACTGTTACATTTAACTTTCCTTTTCAATGTTGAACATGAAAAGAATAGCCAGGCAAACATGATGACCATTTTGCATGCTTGTGAGACAATTTTGCTTGCATTTTAAGAATTTTAAGGGCTGGATGAACAGTACAACTACTGCCGCATGAATACAGTATAGTATATGGTAGGGATATAGTGAATTCAAACACTATACATATAAAAATGTAAGCAAATATTTGCAAAAAATAGAAACTTTAAAACACAATCCATGAGTTAGAACATATGCCATTCATAATTTGTAGGCCTTTCAGTAATTTTCATTATTTTTTGGATGGGTGTGTTTTATTCTATTTATTTCTGGCTACGAACAATTGGCCAATTTCCTGAAAATTAATGTAAACATCACTGTGACCTAACATTATGTTGAACATTATTACGCCCATTGAAATTTAAAGAACCAATATATCTTATTACACACTTGAATGTTTATATCTGTTCCATCCAACATATTACTAAATTTTCTTCAGTGTTATTAGAAAATTATCCTTTGCTTAATGTTTTGTTCAAAAGTAAATCAGCTTGATCTCCTTAATTTGGATGTGTCTTCTAATAACTAGGTTTTTTGTCAGTTTTATTTTACTTTTAGTGGTGTTGGATAATCTCTCGCAGAATATCATGATGAGAGAATATTTGGCAATATATGGCAAAATTTAGCCATAAATTTGAAATTATTGACAGATCATCGAAGTACATAATCACAACAACTAGTCATTGACTATGCATATTAACATCATATCTTGTGAAGATGATAAAAATCAAAATCTCTTGTTTTAAGTGTCTATGGAGCTTCTTCATTTTTGTAAGTCTAAATGTAGTAAAAATCAAAATCTCTTGGTTTAAGTGTCTATGGAGCTTCTTCTTTTTTGTAAGTCTAAATGTAGTTCTAGTTTTTATTTGGGTTGTTCCATCATTAGTTTGAGACTATCATTGGAATTAACTTTTCCTTGTACTAAGCAAAACGTGCAACTCAAACACCGTTTTTCATTTGTGAAGACTAGTGTCATTATCTGTATGCTAAATTTAAGGGCTGGTGTGATTGTACTTAAGTAGGCAGGGTCTCATTTCTCATTGTTGGATTGCAGGAACTTGGCATGGGAAGATGGCTACTATGAATACGTGAAAACATCTGTTGTTTCAAATGTTTCTGCATACATGGCACATGGTTTTCCTCTCAGTGGCATAGGATGTGGACAAGAAGGAGTGTATGCCCAAGATGGATTTTCAGTTGGAGATCAAATTGGTCGAGCTGTGGCTCAGATGACATGTCAGGTGTTTATATTTGGAGAAGGGTAAGTCTGAAACCTCACATAAGATATGCTTATTTTGTGAGTTGGAGTGAGTTTATGCTTTTTCTTTTCAAATGGAAACAGATTTAGTAAGAAAAATATCCTTATGCAAGAGGATCATCTTATTGCAGAATGGATTGCTTAGGTCTAACTTAAAAATGCACAACTTTCTAACTGCCCACTATTAATTTTGGCCTTGTGTAGGAACACAAAGAAATAACAACATACCATTAGGATCCTTTTGAACCCAACAATTTCAGCAAATCACATATATTAATTTATTAAACATATCCGCAATACCCCTAAACTGTTGAATACTTCTACACTAAGGGTATCGAGTAAAAGTTCAAATTATTGAATGCTTTCCAAGAGTAGAGTACAGCTTGCATTTCCAACTTGAAGTTTTGGTTCAAACAGGAGTAGGATAATGCAAGAAGCCTGGATCATGCAACTCTCCTTCAAATTCATTCCCAAGTTCATCATTAGGTTTAAACCATCATTTCTGTGACTTTCGAGGATAGGGGGACACATGGAAGCTGCTTCAGGGACAGTGGGGTGATGGTGAGGGGATGGCTATTAAAATTACACAAACAGATTAAAAGTTGATAAAATTTCAAAAAGTTTAATACAATGGGCTGAATTTGCAATAACAATCCTTCCATTTCTAGCTTTTTGGGGGTTTTCAACCTTTTTTACTTAAAAAGTTACTTTATTTTATCTTTACACACCAAATGGGCGAGGCTGTTCAGTTTTGGAAAAAAGGGGATGTCTCCTCAAAGTCCCCAAGTCTCTGGGATATCACCTGTACACCTGGGGATGTGCAATGGAATGCTGATTTGAACTTTAAACCATGGAAGCAAATGTCATTAAAACATTGCAGTATTCCGATACATCTTTTCTCAGCAGAGCTCCCAACATTTTTCTGAAAACATGCTGAGTTTATCTAAATACTGTTGACCACAACTTTGACTGAAATTTTTGTCAAATATATTAAGATATTGAATTTATTGCTATATATTACCAGTAATATTACATTAAATTTGTTTTTACCTCCCTCAAATCTGCAATTTTTTAATTAATCTTCTCTGGAACTTTTGTAAATGGGTTACACACCTTGAACAGTGTAAGTAGATGTTAAGATTTCCAGCTGCTGTTATCAAATGGTGGTTAGGTCAGTTACCAAGTGACAATGGCAAATATTGCTGTTAGTTTTTAAATGAATGTAGTTATCTATAGTTGTGAAGAGACTTGGTATAACTGGGTTTGAAAACCTTCTGGCTAGGCAAACATGACTGCTGTTGTTGTGATTAATTATTATGACTGTTGCCTTTGATAACAACAAACACTGCTGTCATTATCTATGATTTGTGAGCACAGTTGTAAATAGACAGAACTGTCAAATAATAATGCTATTTTTTGACTTTGTCATTTTATATCTCACAGATGTAAATGCCGTTGTTGACTTGCTGCCATTTCTGCCATTTGTATCATGGTTGTATTATTGAGGTCATTGTTTGGGAATTTTAATTGTTACATATCAGCTGTTAATGATGCCATATCGGTTGAGATCGCTGTGATCATTATTGTCTTTTGACGTAACTATACGTCTGTGGTTGGACATCTTTTTTGTGATCACTGATCAGTAGTATTCTGTTATTAGTGTGATCTGTATCATTCTTGATCAGTACGGTGTTAAGTATCATCATTATTAATATTGTGATCAATTAATATGGGCACCATTACTGCTGTCATCAACATTATAGGAAAATATTGCATATCATAATGATTATATGAAACAGTGTTGTTAAGACAGGACATTGCCATCCTGAAATGCTGGGCATGATTGTTGCCACTGATGTAAACTTGAAAGGTATTTGAATAGGTGATGGAGACTGTTGTTGTCTATTTTAACACTGAAGTTATTATTTTGTTTATAGATTAGTCTTTGGACTTGATCGTTAAGGGGAATGGTAGGGTTAGTAGGTTGTATTTACCTTATTCTTTGGACTTGACTGCTTATAGATTAGTCTTTGGACTTGATCGTTAAGGGGAATGGTAGGGTTAATAGGTTGTATTTACCTTAGTTGTGCTTTGTTGAATAAAGTGTTCACTGTCATTCTGGCAGAGATATTTATTAACACTGTTAAAGAGATCTATATTACAAGTATCTGTAATTATTGATCTCAAAAAAAAGAAGAGAAAAATCTGTTTTTCAAAATTCCTGTTGTACACTCATTTACTTCCTTTCTCTGACTCTCTATGCAATTAGGATGGCTTTAAATGTTAAAATCATCATTTTTTTCTTGATAATATTCGGAGAAAAATATCTATATTTTTTGGTATGCTGAGAAATTACCATGAAAGATATTTGTTTCTATGTGTTAAACTACTCTACATAAATCAGAATGTGAGATGGTGAGAATACTACCAGTTATCTATTGTTGCACAGACTTTGGTAAACAATTGACAATCGCTGCAAGCTGTGCAACCCAATCTTAAGGTTGTGGGAAATTATTCTGATCCACCCCAAATCAAGTACTAACTAGACAGAAAATAGCCACTGTGCCACAAATTTAATGCCACATGGTTGCTGTCAGATGTTGTAATTGACTGCACAGTTATGGTCTATAAAGAAGTTCTAAATGCAGAGATTTTCTGTTGAAAGAACATTAATGGAACTATTCTTGAGGGATGCTGACTGAAAGGCCAGATTATGGCTGAAAAAGTGTAGAAGTCAAACATAAAATATTGTGTATAGAATATCTGGATTTTTTTTTTAATACACTGATTTCAATAACTGCTGTTGATGCACAATGATCCTTATATGTGTCTATAATACACAGTCCTCATGAAAGGTGGTTATTATCACTTGTTCAACAATTCTGTAATTTGCATACCTCAAGATATTTTTGATGATTAGGTACACAGCAGTGAGTTGTGTCCCTGTTATGGCTCATTATTAAGCTGTAAAATACAAAGTACGTTAAGTACATCAATTCCATCTTTGAAGTCTTTAAACTTTTTTAAACCAAGAGCTTTGTTGAAGGCTTCTTGTCATCTGCACTTCTTTAGGCAAAAAGATCAATTCAATCTGCCTGTACTTGAACTGATATTCTAGTAAGGGATGGTTCACCTTGATATGTTTGGTGTGGGCAACAAACAACTGATTCTTGAAAATCTTCAAAACACTTTGATTATCACAAAATGTTTTTGTTGTCTCATGACCACTAAAGGGCAGTATTCCTAAGAAATTGTCTTTACGAGATGGCTCACTTGATGCTTCAACAGTAGCCTTGTTCTTATATTTCGAGTTGTTGGCAGAGACATTGACCAAGCAGAAGGTGAGGGGATATATCTAGAGTGAAACTTTATCATTAAGTGTTCTGATCATTGTTCATAACAATGAATAAAGTAGATCTATAATACAAACATCATATAAATGGGCAGTGGGCTCATAGCTCCAATTTCTTTTTGGTCTAATGATGGGTTGTTAAGGTTATGTATTGCACCTACAATTCAGATTCCTATATGTACATGATAAGTTGATCCATAGTTGAAAAACTCGAACTCTGCAATAACTCGGCAGACCCAAATATTTTAAAAACTCAGGACTTGGGAAAAACTCGACAAATTTATCGAACATTTGAAAATATAATTTTTTTAAAATATTCTTCAAAAACACACATATATACTGCATTTGTAGAACATATTACTGATTTCATCATATATAAGTAAAAATTAGAGTTTAATACATATCATAGACCAAAAATCAAGTTCAACTTCTGAATACATATCAACTTCAAGTTTTGTTATCAATGAAAATTGTATATCATAAATTTCTTGTACGACTAAAACTCAAAAGCTTTTGTTGCTACTGTGTGGGTGTTGTTGGAGTAGATGATATAGCTGCAATATCCTCAATAGGTGCCTCATCCATTGTGATAGGATCAAGCTGTGTATGTGAGGAAACTGCTTCTATTGGTTGACCAACCTCACCTTCTACCTCCTCATATGTTGCTACTTCCGCTTCCCATTCAGTTGCTTCCCTCTCCGAATCAGCTAACTCATCATCACTTAACCATGGTTCCACATTGATCTCATTAGGCTTAGCAATCCAATCTAAGAATGGATCAATGTCATCAAGGTCAAGTGCTTCATGTGAACCCCCCTTGTACCTTCTTCTCATGCAACTGAAGGTTGTACCACACGTAGACAAGGTCAAGAAGCACTACAAGGCTGAGATAAAATGCGAATGGCAAGCTTTTGAAGATTAGGCGTTGTGGCACCATAATTTTCCCACCACAAATCTACAAGGATAACAATTGCCATTTATAACCTAGTATTTAATAAACTTAAAGATTAAAATAAACAGTAAAATAATATTAAACACATGAATTTGTTACTTGGATTATAATGTTTGTCGGTAGGAGAGAAATAATACATGTGTTGAGGCAAACGAGAACCTCTGCATATGCTTTGAAATTAGGAGAGAAATAAAACTTGGGGTTCAAATAGTAGGTAGCAACATGAATATATTGGTGGAGTTGTCAGTTCCACCTTCGATCAATTATGCGCCATATGGGTTCATATTTGGTTTTGTTTGACCCATACAAATGTTGAATTGCCTCTTTGGCCTTACCAATGGCCTCATATAGATACCTCATGGGGTTTTGATCCCCATACACCAATTGTAGAACTCCAACCAACGATTTTGACACCTAAAATATAATTTTTTTAACAAAATCAGCAAGTTGTTATATTAGAAAAAAAAAAATTCATCAATAAAAGTTTGAAAACTTACATTGATGATCTCCTCCATTACTTCTGCAAATCTATCATCAAAAATGGCCTTCACGACCTTCTTTGCTTCAGCCTTACAACAAAAAGGTCTCTCCAACCATCTTTCACTCACGAACATGCACTTGAGGCTGGGAAATGTAGCTAAAATACTTTGCAAGGTGAGGAAATTGGTAGCAATGCGTGTGACTCCTGATCTCACGAGATGCTTACCATCAGTGTGCTCTCTCATGAGACTTATGACCCATGTGTGGTTGTAGATGTATTTCGTGATATTCCTTCCATCTTCAACCACATTCTTCACCCAACTTAGTTCCCTATGTCCTCAAGGATCAAGTCAAGACAATGGGTAGCACAAGGGCTCCAAAATAATGTCAGATGCTTTGTTTATAGAAGTTTACCGACTGTCACATATGTAGTTGCATTGTTGGTCACAATTTGAATGACATTTTGAACTCCCACTTCCATCGCCACCTTGCCCAACATGTTGCACAAAGTCTCTAACATTTTTTATTTCATTGAAGGCATCAACTGATTGAAACCACTAAAAAGTTGATGAGTGTCCTATTTCTGCCATCTGTCCACCCATCAGATAAAATGGTGCAACCTTTCTTTTCCCAAATTCTCCTTTGTTCCTCCACTAGTCGACGTGTGTTTTGGACCTCATTTTGCAATAATAGCCCACTCAACTCATGACGACTTGGGGCCTTGAACCCCTTACTTGCCACGGTTAATGCATTGACCAACTATTCCCAATAAGGACTAGAAATAACATTGAATGAAATATTATTGTATTAACAAAATCTCGCACATGCCATCTTCGCCTCATTTTGCAACTCTCTATTCCATGCAGTACCTTGTAATGAAGGTTGTGCACTAGGAGTATTATGTGGAACAAAAAAGCTAGAATTGTGGTTGCCCACACTTCTTGATCCTTGTATTCATGGCCCAATAGAAAAAGAACCCCCTCTATGACAAAAAAGCTAGAACTGAGATCTGGGATTGGGGGTGCCATTTCCTTTGCTGTACTCTTTTTATCTACCTCCTTTGCTCAAATGCTGCAAGGAGTGCTTTTGCCTCCCTCTCAACCTCTTTAGTAGCGTTTTCACATGGTCTAACATCTCGACAAGAGATTGTGCAAGGTGGTATTTGAGTTGGTTTATGCCACCATTGATAGACCCAGTGCAATGGATGCAAATAACCTCTCCTCGCGCTGCTCCTGGTGTTCCATGTTTCCATGTTTCCAGCAAGGGTCTCTTGGTTTGCCACCTGTTCTTTTACTTGCAAGAAGCTATATTCTTTAGCAAATTACGAGTAAAAACTTAGACAACATCGAAAATTAATAACAAGGTCATCCATTTAAATTTTGAACTTTTTTCATAAAGCAATTTCATAAAGAGATAACTACAAGTATAAACTATAAAGTCAAGAGGTATTATGTTCTTTCCAATTCATGCAATATTGTTTTAGAATTTATTAATACCAAGCCTAGAACCTTTAGGGTTACTCAAACTCAAAGATTAAGAAGCTAATCAAGAGCCATGAATGGATTGATTTGGCTCAATAGAGTGATGGGTAAGATGTGGAAAAAGCTACTGGGACCTGCCCTCTTATTATAAAATTCCAAGCAAAAAAAATATATTAAAGATATTGCAGTTAAAATATAGATTGCTGCCAATCAGAATTTTTTTCTCAACTGGGTATGATATCTTCTTTATCCATGTAGTTTACAAATGGCCACGGGGAGATGTGGTATGCATATGAAATATTCCAAACACTTCAAAACCTTCACAATCGAGTTATACCTTTTCAAGTATATATAAAACTATAAGACTTAAGGCAAGCATTGATCCCCTTGCAATTTGGCGGGCATCCAATTTTGTGAAAATTTGGCCCAAATCAAGCCAAACTAAAATTAGTTTGCCAAAAGGATAATATGCCAATTTTAGTAGCATGTAAATGTGGAGCCAACTTTCTTTAAAAACCAGATGAATGCATGGCTGGCTCAATATACGAATGGCAACATTTTGAAGGTTCGGTGTATCAACACCAAACATATGCCACCATCTATTTGAGATGAGAAAAAGAAACAAAATCAATCTCATTTCCAACTTTAATTTTCAAGTTTCAAGTTTCAAGTTCAACATTTAATAATAAATTATAATATAAAAAGATGAAAATTATGCCCTTAAATATATTTTTACCTGGTTGTAATGTTGTCGTACTATGTTTGCACAATTGACGTGCAAAGAGTTCTCCTTGTGCTTTAGTGAAGGCGTCTATCTCGTGCACTATCTGTGTAGTAACAACAGGCAACATCCGCTCTATCACCGAGTAGAGCCCACTAAGAACCTCATTATCTGCACGGAAATCACGGCTGAATTGGAAGGCCGGATTTAGGAAAACATGCGACTACATGGAGGGGCCTATGAAGTTGGTGGTGCCATCTCCTATCAATGATCTCCCAAATGGGATGATACTCCTCCTCAACTTCACCATAGATGGATATAATGGCCTCTTTGGCCTTCATCCATGCCCTCATATATGTAGCCCATTGCGGGCTTCTCCCCATCAACAACTTGTAGGAGAACTAGCAAGGGCTCGTTAAACTCCAAAGTGCAAACATTAACTTAAGTAAGTGTGAACGAAAATAAACAAATAAAAGTAAAATATAAATAAAAATTAAAACATAATGAAGAATTAAATTTTACCTTCACAATCTCCTCCGTTGGTGCCCAAAACCTTGGCTCATAAAAAATGCAATTAGTCACATCAATCCTTGCAATGGTCATAGCATAGGATGAGGAAGTCCACTCCTCACCAACTAACATGCGCCTCAAAGATGCCTTTGACTGGATGAAGGTTTGTAATGTGATAAAATTTGTGGCAAACCTAGTGATGCCAGGACAAGCGAACTTCCTCAACCTCGTGTACCTCATTAGGCTAAGGACCCATGTGTGATTGTATACAAATTTGCAAATGTTTTTTGCTGCATCCACACATGTTTTGATCCATGGGAGTTTGCCAAGATCCTCCAATATGAGGTCAAGGCAATGGGCGCAACATGGAGTCCAAAATATAGTAGGGTGCCTCTCTATCAATAGTCTACCAGCAACAACATAATTTGCTACATTATCGGTCACCACTTGAACCACATTCTCTTCGTCCACCTCAAGTATCACCT
Source organism: Sequoiadendron giganteum (assembly GCA_007115665.2). Taxonomy (NCBI): domain Eukaryota; kingdom Viridiplantae; phylum Streptophyta; class Pinopsida; order Cupressales; family Cupressaceae; genus Sequoiadendron; species Sequoiadendron giganteum. The sequence goes on from CM021108.1 coordinate 42,039,625, forward strand.
CCTCTATAGCCTCACAAAGGTATGTGGCATTTTTGACATGGGCGGAAGCATCAATGGACTTGGTGAAGACGATGTCACCTGAAAAAAAAAGCAAAACCAATTATTCAATAAATTAGAAAACATAAATCAGGCATATTAATCACTAAGTCAAATTCAAATTTCAAATTATTCAATGCATTGAGGGAAGTACAATTACTTGCGGAGGAAACTAGAAAATTAAGCAACGTCCTATTTCTCCTATCGGTCTAACTAGCGGTCATGATGGTGCAACCCAAACTCCCCCATTGCAAGCATTGCTCCTTTATTTGTGCTTTTACATCTGCCACCTTTTGACTCAAAAGTGGGCCCTTTAATTCATCTTCGCTAGGGGCTTTGAACCCCGCTCCACATACGGTTATGGCATCAACCATATTTTGCCAAAAGGGAGACCTAAAACATGTTATAAATAAATTAAGTTACTTAGATAAGTATAGTAAAATGAAAAGTTTTAACTTTAAATTTGAATTCGACAATGAGATACATCTAGATTCTAAATATAAAAATTCATGAGACAACTATCAAATTATAGATTTTAGAACAATTAAACAAAAAAATTTTACTTGGCTACATGGAAGGGAATGGTGCAATAGTACCAAAAGTCTGCAATTGATTTCTTCATTGCATCATGTGCGTCTTTGTTCCAACCCATGCTCTCAAGTGACGGTTGGGAACCAAGAGTATTGTGTGGTACAAAATATGAATCCACCATAGATTTACGAACTCTAGGGCCAATGCTAACACTCCCACTACCACTAGCAGTAACGGTAGCACTACGAGTACCCATAGTTGGTGCACTAGCACTAGGATGGAATGGAGGCATGAAAGACTAGGAGTACCCATAGTTGGTGCTGTTGGCAGATGGTCAACGCTCCCCTCGGGATTCGTGACATGGACTAACCGCCTCTTGTGGATCCGTTAACTCTGGCGGTTATATCGGGCATTAAAAGGTCGATCTTTTGGTGCAACGACAACCATGGGGCCAACAATTGGTATCAGAGCCAAAGGTGCCGTGTTCGAATCCCCCTGGGTAATGTTGAGGGGGAGATTGTTGGCAGATGGTCAGCGCTTCCCTCGGGATTCGTGACATGGACTAATCGCCTCTCGTGGATCCATTAACTTTGGCGATTGTATTGGGCATCAAAAGGTCGATCTTTTGGTGCAACGACAACCGTGGGGCCAACAGGTGCACTAGCACAAGCACTAGCACTAGGATGGAATGGAGGCAAGAAAGAACCATCTCCAACACCACCAATGTTTGCCAACTCCTCCCTTTGTCTCTTTTTCATTTCTTTTTGCAATTCAAATGTTTCTAATTGCACTTGCATCTCATGAATAGCCTTAGAAGGTGCATTAATGCAGCCCACTGCATCATGGACGAGTATGCGTGCAATATGGTATTTCAATCTGTTTATGCCTCCATGAACAACTGTTTTGCAATATTTACATTTTGCCTCTCCTTTTTTCTGCCCGGCAAAGATTTCAGCATGTTTTCAAGTAGGGTCTTTTTTTGCCTGGGGTTTGAGACATTGTGAAAATATGGTTTGAAGTGCAAATGAAGGTGGCTGCAATAACAAGTAGGGGTTATAAAATTATGTAAGTTGCAAGTAGGGTTTGTAAAAAAAGAAATGCAAACTCAAAAAAACAATGATTTTACAAATTACAATGAATTTTTTGTTAAAAAACACACAAAAAAAGCCAATTAAAATCAAACTTACCTCTTAGATTATGTTTGAAATGCAATGCAAACTCCTAGATATGTAAGTTTTTTGAGATTATGGCTCAAGGCATATTTTCTCTGAATGGACAACTAGATGTGGCTAATCTATGTATAGAATATCAAACTACCTTTTTCTGCATTGCCTGTAATTGATTTTCATTCTTATTTATCCATTGGAGTTTTTCTTTAAGAATAACTGAATCATGTGCTAAAGTTGTGATTATTTGAGTTATTCTGTTGTAAACATGAATGCTAATTGTCTTAGAAACATTTCTAAGTTCTATCCTTAGCATAAAGTTTTATGGAGATTAGAAGGTTTACTTTGTGAAGCAACTTAAGTTTATTTATTAATAAAAGCATGAATCTTGAATTATTGAGTAAATATTAAGTATTTGTTGGTGGGCATATTTTTTCTGCAGCACGATTGGAAGTGTGGCATTTACTGACAAGCATCAGTGGATCTTTGGAGAGAAGAACTGTGCGAGTGAGTTGAATTGTGGTGGGTCAGTTTATGGACGTGGCTTGCTTGAGGTGAGTTTTTGGAACATAGAAAATACTTGTGTCTATTGTGTGCTTTATTTCAAAAGGACTGCCTGCAACTATTTAATGTGTACTGTACTTTTTTACTTTGCACCAAAATACATGTTAATATCTCAACATCAGGGAGCTAGTTCTCCAATGTCTAGTAAAGTTGCTGTACTCTTTGTGGAGAAGGTCTTCCACATGCATGAGCTGACATATCCATACTGATATGTGCCAGTGGTAGGCTAAGAAGATTCACCAATACGCCCAAATATTATACCCAAGATTGAAATATCTGGGTCTGTCTAGTTTTTGCTTCAAGGGGTTTGTAAAATCCTTTATATTTCATTTTCTTCATCAACTCACAGTCAATTCCTTCAGCTTGTTTTCTAAACTGCCAAATAAATAGTAGAAAATGATTAGATAGTGAAAAACTGGAATGCATATCATGATTTCCTTCGATTTTTGTCTGTGTGTATTTGCAACATGTTGATTCTTCTCGTTCATCTCATATTCATCCTGCAATATGGCCAAGTCTTGTTGAATTTCATTATAAATTACTTTTTTTTCAGCCAATTCTTGTTGAAGCTTGTGCATAGCATTGTTGTATCTTCCCTATACTTGGCCTAGTTCTTCCATGTTTGGATTTCCAAATTAAGAGATTCTTTTGCATCTCTATAATTTGCTTCATAAGATGAAGGGAAATGTAGAGATTTTCCCTTCATCCATAGCTGTGAGTGGAATGGATGCTTCGCTTCCCCAGACTATAAAGGAGAAACTTGTGTTCTGGCAATAGTTTAGTAGGGTTCTGATGCAAGTGGTGGTTTAAGAGTTGATTGGCTTGGGCATCTGGTGTAATAATTTATAGCTCATCCAATAGGGCTTGTCTAGAAAAGCATGCTTCTTTTGAGTGCTACTTCCTCTTTTGAATGACACTACCTTCCCTGTAGAATAATACCCTAGGAAGCCTTCTCTGGTGGAGGCGCTGTTCAAAGGTGTTGGTACTGCAACTTTCTGTTAGATTAAATGCCATTATTGCTAAGAATGGCTTTTATCTTCCTATCATTTTAGTTTCTTTTCTATCCTGACTGCATAGTGGTAGGCTTCTTCAATTCTTGATGGCTGCAAACTCTATATCTTCTTGGATATAAAACTGCAAGTTGCTGCAGTATTTGAAAAAAATTCATTTATTACTTTCATGTATACTGGATTATGCTGACAAGGTATGAAACAGCTTGTTATAATTTTGCATCATCTGGTCTGGGTCCTCTTGCAACTGATCCATTTTTTTATACTAGTCATCCAACAAAATTTTCCTAAGTATGAACTGCATCTTGTTTTCTGTCTTCACCCTTGGCTGTCTTGTTTCAAAGACAATATGATTCCCTCTTCTTTTTGACATGAAATATGACTTCTAAGAGTGCAAGTGTTATTTTGGTGGAGCTGTTTGTCTTACTTTATTTGCGTCAATTTTCCCTGAAAAGAAAGGATCAACTTTTAGTTATATAGGCTTGACAAAGAGGCGGATGATATAGGCATAGTATCTGAAATAGCATTGGACAATTGTGTCAGCTTCTCCTGCCAACTCTAATTCTTAAGGGCTTTTCTGAGCAACTACTTTAAAGCATTTCCCATTCCCCCTTTTGCCATCGCAGGTTGCTTTTACTAGCAAGGAAGATAATCCAAAGGGTAGTGTGTATCAAGACTGCACTTCTTGTAGTTTGATCTTGTTGATTGGGACATAGAGTAATGGAACAAACTGCTTTGATACAACTGATATATAATTATTTACAAATCTGTTGGACATTGCTCTAAATTATAGGAACTTAATGTGTTACAAAAACAATGAAACCAAAACAAAGAGAATGAACACAATAAACACAAATAATGCTGCAATGCCATGAAACTTTTATTGAAGGCAATAATAGTTTACAAAAATGGCAAATCTCTGAGAAAAGATGTGAAGCTACAATATCAGATTTTACATTTAAATGACAATTCTGTTATTTCTATTTTTAATAGGAAATGAACAGTTCACAATAGAAAATGGCGTGTTTTTCATTCAAATCCAAAAAGCCATGCGACTTGTGTTCCTCTCATAAAGTCAGATGAGATTTATTGGGACATGAAACTTTCAAAAATGCAAATTTTATTTTTTCTGAAAATATCAACATTTTTTAATTTCATGATTTTGGAGCCCTTTAGAGTAGATTTTGGCAGTCAAGCTATTGCCAACCAAATTGCACATTTATTACACATTCTGATCATTTCAATGTATTTTGAATGTTGTCATATCAATCAGTGCTTTCAAACCTATGGTCCCTGCAAGGTGACATACTATTTATTTGGTATCTGACAAAGATAGCCCCAAACTGCCAACTAGATAACAGACTTTGTATCTCATATGCTATACAAGAAATTCAGTTTTTGAAATATGTACGTCTGTTACCATATATTTTTGTCTTTAACAGATCTACATTTCTTGTATCAAGGTCATATTCTCAATATGCACTTGCTTAATCCTCAAATTTAGCTTTGTAAGGAGAATTGGTACCCTAAACTTGAACATTCTAAAATTTATATTGATTTCTTTTGTTTTCTTTATTTTAGCAATGAATCACGAGTATAATGAAATATTTAGTCAATAAGAAATCAATTTCTCAATCAGTGGAGGTGGAAATGAACATTTTTCATGTGTCAATTTAGTATTGGCTAATGATGTGTCTATTCAATTCACAGTATCCCATTGAATGGCAGGATCAATTTGCCGCTGGAATCAAGGTGAGAGCAAGCTTTTCTATGATTAGCTATTGGGTTTACAATTTTTTTCTGTTGTGAAATCTTGCAGTTCAGCTGTAGGATACCTAGTTCCAATCATATATTTAGTGAATCAATTTTTTTAATAAATCAATGTACACTGAAAGAGTTGATGAGGAATACTAAATGATGTCTTAGCTTGCAGACAATTGCTGTTATAGCTGTAATGCCACATGGTGTCGTGCAACTTGGCTCAACACAAATGGTAAGTTCAAAGTATGATGTTGGATATATTATTTTCATTTTCTTTGGAAATATTCATTATTTCTAGAGTTCTGAAGATTTCTGTCACATGTGAAATATATATTTGAAAGGTTGCAACACCTCACTGGATCCTCTTCCTGATAAAAATGTTTAAATCTGTAAATTCATAAATGATCATTGGGTCTGCCCTCCTTTTCCAAGACTGTAAAAAGGAGAGTTTAGGAGTCCCCCAAGAGTAATGAAGTTGCCTTGAAATCATCAATGGAATAAGTACAAAATAACAAGGGCTTGCAATTGCTGAAATTTTCTTATACAACAATTACTTTTTCAAATAATTTTGCTAGTACTGTTTCTATTAACACTTCTCTGCCTATTGTAAATATGAGCTACATTGTTAAATCTGTAAATTATGCTTGACGATGTAAATTCTCCCCACAAATCTTTAGCTTTAAAACTTTCTCGGCAGGATTTGGTCCAATGGGGGAGATCATTACTCTAATCCATATCAGAATGACAAATGCTGTATAGCTTGTTATTTGTTGATAACACTTCACAATCACCCTAATCATTTGAAGTGTTTTTTGGATCTTAAAGTGGATTTGGATCTTAAAACAATTCTACAGGTTTTGATTTCGTTTTGCCTAAGCTGTATTTTTAATGCAATACCTTAGTCTGCTTTATTTATTTTGGTCTGAATTGAAGAACAATGCTTTATTAATTTGTTTATTTTATTCTTTGGAATTTGAATATTGAAGCAACACTTTACTACATCGTAGGTACTTTCGGTATTTCCACATGTTTGAACAATTTCCTCTTACTGACTTTGCCTATTTTGCATTCTTGTTATTTGGCCTCTTCCTTTTTTCTCATCATCTGCTTACAACCTCACTGATTTCTCTGCAAAGTTTCTGTCAACTTTCATTTTTCCATTCCTTTATCCATAAAAAGTTGACTTTCTTAATTCTAGGAACAATGCAATTGGTATATTATCTAGGAAATTGGGAGCACAGTCATATAATGATAGGTTAGTCAGATAATGTCTTCATCTGTGTATTTATACTTGGGTATTTAAGTCCTCATGCTTATATTCAAGGTATCAGGAATTCACATCTATATAGCATCAGAAGTCATCTAGTTCCCTGGGCACAGAGAAGGGGTATAACCGTATAGGCATGCATCATCTATTATCTCTCTAATTCTAGTAAGTCGTTGACCTTGGGTTTTAGGAGAGTTTTGATGGGAAGTACCTTTCTTCCTCTTAGGATTGTCTAGCCTAGCCCATTTGTCCATGCAGTTTTCTAATGAATGTCATTAGATCTTGAATGGGTCCTATTGTGGTCATGGATAGTGATGCTAAATAGTTTCCATATCAAGTGATGATATGGATGTGTGAAATGTTTTTATCTAGCTTCAATCTTCAGCTATGGCCTTTATCTGTTTCGTGTTTCCCTGATGGGTCCCCATCTCTTGTCTATTTGTATTTGTTCTTGGATGACATGGTTGGGGTTTATGTCCTGTTATTTTTACATTGATGCATATGATAGTTACCTTTCCAGTTCCTATGTTCTTTTCAACCAAGTGCTTTTGAATCCCAGTGATTTAGTTCAGTAATTTATGGGTATTAATGTAATTTCTTTCTTTCTCTAAATATCATTCTCTCTCCAGCAGCTGGAGGAAATCTAAATTCCCAACCCAACTGTTGTTAGGATGGTGCGTTCATGATTCCTTGCCACAAACGATTCACTTAGTGCAACAACTATAGGGTTAGCAGATTTATTTTATTTCTTTCAGCAGCTAGGGTTTGTACCAGTGTTCAGAAAAGGGCACACTTTTCAAGACAGCTTGTTAGAAGGGTATTTGCAGTTTTTGTAAACTCTGAAGAACAGCAAATTCATGGTTCAAGGTGTTTTTAGTTTGATGTGCTTTAAATTATTTTGTTTTGTTTTAGTGCAGTAAGCCTTAAGAGGGGTATTAGAGATAACTAAGGCAATATTAAAAAAAATATAAATAAAAAAATTTAAAACACAAACAACTTTAATGCTAGCGACATCTCCTTTTTGGATTCCATTTTGCTTTCCCCTGGCCCTCTTGTGTGGAAATGTATGCCCTTGCTCTCTTTTCCTTCTCTTTCCTTTCAAACAATCTTAAGAAAATGAACCAGGGTTTGAGAAACTGTAGTAGGTTGGGTTGCCTTAGTGGGCTCCTTTTCTTGACTTTTGGTTCTTCTATATATATTTTTTTCCTTAAGCTGTAGGCATTATGCATTGGGCAGGTTAGGCTCGGTTTCCTTTTGTATTTTTTCCTTGCAGTAACAGGCATTGGAAATGTGTCAGCATCCCCTGGATGGCCTTTTTGGTCATCAAAGTGGATATTCCCGAGAACCATACCAGGAAAAGGCCAAATTGTCCTGGAAATTGTTTTATCCCTGCTTTTGGATACCAGAAACAGAAGGGTACTGAGAGATTGGTCCAGCGGGCATGCCTCTTGCATTACCTATGGGAATGATTTCCAAGTTCAGCTTCAAAGATTTCCACATTTTGAATAAGGGTGCCCATTAATTAACATGGTACAATTGCAATATGATAGGTTTTAACACATCTATTTGTGTGATTTTCTGCAAGATGTATTATTTTTTTTGATGTACATTAAAGTACATGTTTTTTTTCTGGAGGTTTCTGTTTTAGTGTTGTTTTCTATTAATAAGGAAAAGCAAACAGATAGATGGCAAGTAAAAGTGAAAAATTATATGGTGAAAAAGCAAACAAATATTTGACAACTTTGTAAGAAAAGCACATGGATATTCAGTATTCTCGTAAGGAAAAACAATTATATATATGGTAAACTTTTGGCTTGAAATTGTATCATATATCCAGATCCATGATTATTAGGTCAAAACAATAGTATAGAAAATCTTGACCAGGTTGTGGTGTGGTAGATATATAAGTAGGTAAAATTTTGGCTTGAAATTGTATCATATATCCGGATCCATGATTATTAGGTCAAAACAATAGTATAGAAAATCTTGACCAGTTTGCGGTGTGGTAGATATATAAGTATGTTTTGTTGTATAACCTTAAAAATTAATATTTTCAATTTGTGAAGGCTTATTTCCAGTTTCAGTAATGCAAGTATTCATTTTATATGCTTAAAATTTATTTGTGCACATGTCAACTTGCAGATTATGGAAGATTTGGACTTTGTAAACCATGTAAAAGAGCAGGTCAAAGAAAATTTGGATTTTGTAAACCCTGTAAAAGATGAATTTGGTAGATTCCAGAATAATCCAAAAACATTTTTGCCCAATAATAACCTGGATGGCCAAAGTGGTAAGATTGAAGGGCCCCGATTTCAGAAAATGTCTATCCCACTGACTTCGCTTGGAAATGCAGCATCATTAGGTGTAACAAACGCAACTCCCTCTGAAGACAAGTCTAATCCATCTGTGTTAAAAATTCCAAGCTCAGATATTCTAGATCAATTTATAAGCCCTGCAAATCTAGTGGAAAAGAATAAGAGCTTGCCTTCTTGCACCTTGGCCTTTCCTTCAACAGGAAGTGATGGTGCCTCTACTGGAACTGTAAACCATCCATCTTCATTTCAGCAGAATAATTCTCCTCTAAATAATCTTTTAGCTCATATTACTGATAAAAAACGTATTGAAACTGGTAATGCAATAATTTTGCCATCGACTTCCAGGGTGTATCCCTTCAAAGATCGGATGCCAACAAACATTGCTTTGCCTGATAGGCAACATACATCAAACATGGGATCTAGCTCCATATTTATGGAGCAATCACAGTTTCAAGGGAAAATGGCATTGGATTTTCAAGAAGAATGCATCTTGAATTCCATATGTGGTGCTAAATCAATTAATGCTGAAAAATTGGGCCAAGACAGTTTCAACAGAACCCTCAAGGATGATAGGCTACAGGAAACTGCATTAGATGTGCAGCCCGCAGTTCCATTATTTCAAGATAATGTTGGACAGTCTGGATACTCTTCATTAGCTGCAAGGTTGCTTGCACGCAATATCAACAAGACAAAAAAGGAGGCAACTGCCATGCCAGTGGTTAAGGTAGATTCAGAGAACATCCCTTACACCTGTCCTTCATTAGCTTCAGCCAACATTGGAATGGCCATCTCTGATAATAGGCCATCCTGTAATGTACAATGGAGTGCTTCAGCTGGGTGTCATAATATGAAAATGCTTGAGAATTTAAGCAATGGCCTTGCAACTTCTCTTGGCTATCAAAATATTTCAGTATCTAACACAGTTGGATTAGATCACTCATCTTGGCAAAAAGAGGTTATAGAAAAGAACATACCTGAGCATTTGTCGGATAATGGTATTCATGGAATGAATCCTGTCAAAGGAATTTCAAAAAGTGCCATGGATGACCTAAGCAAATATTCTGCCATTCTAGCTGATTTTGATAATCCTGATGTTATAGAATTCGGCAGCTCTGACAGCAGCAGGAATTTGTCTTCTAAGGGGCAAAATAAAACTATGCATTCCATTTCATGCATTCCATCAAGTGTTGAACTGCTTGAAGCACTGAGACCCACTTTCAAGGCACCAGACAATAGTGTTTGGGATGAAATGTTATTTCACAGAGGTGTATCTGGTACAAATTTGGGAAACCAAAATTTTGGAGTTTCTTCTTGTTCAGACTATCATTCTGAGGAGGAGGTAAATAAGAAATCAGATTTATCCATAATGACAGCAACTGAAGGGTGGTTTTTGCCTGAGACCAAGTCTGAAGACCTTTTAGATGCTGTAGTCGCCAATAGATGCCTGCGCACTAACCAGGGGGGGGATGAGAATATGTCCTGTAAAACTACATTTTCAAGCACAACAAATTTGACTCCTCTGTATTGTTCATCTGCTAAGTCTGACAATTGCTCTGCAGCACAGGTGAGTGTATCTGAGAAGGAACAGTCAATGGCTGTAGACATTTCCAAGTCTAGAGAAAGCCTAGATTTAGGAGACTGTACAAATCGAAGTTATTCTTCTATGTTCCATGAGGACATAGGGGTAAAAGTATTTGCAAATGAATCTTCCACAAATTCAATGCCAAAATCTCTAGTGAATGACGCCCATTGTGAAAACCATGGGTTTTCACAGACAAAAAGACCTGGGGAGCCTACAAAAGGTAACAGGAAGAGAGCCAAGCCTGGCGAGAGTTCTAGGCCAAGGCCCAAGGACAGGCAACAGATCCAAGATCGTCTTAAAGAACTACGGGAGATTATTCCAAATGGAGCCAAGGTAACTTTCTTTGAATTTGTACCTCATTTTTGTTTTCTTTAGACCATAATTGCTATGACAGGTTTTGAAGATAAAAGAGTGTGTGGTCTCTAAAGAGTAGAGCTGGAAATTATGGGCCATTACTTACAACAATTTTGTGACACTTCAGTGCAGTATTGATACCTTGCTTGAACGCACCATAAAGCACATGCATTTCTTACAGAGTGTGACAAAGTATGCTGATAAACTCAAGCTGACTGGCAAATCAAAGGTATAGTTCATTTGTATACCAGATTCCCTTTGTATTACTAGTGTAGCATTTCTTTCAGGAAGTATTCACTTTGCTTTAATAGATTCGGTAGGGAGTGGGGAACATATTTTATGGTTATTGCAATTTTAACAGTCTTCATTAACGCTTACCTGAAGTATCTGTAGACAATATTGTCGGTCTTCATTAATGCTTCACCTTGCTATAATATTTGGTTATATAATAGAATAGCGGCTATGAAATTGTTTTTGCATTTTTACCAAGTGCATGTCTTCTTTCAAATTTCAAATTATAATTTCGATACAAAATTAATCAGTAGATTTTGAATAAGAAAAAGTTTAAATGCATACCCAATATTATGTTGCATCTCAGAGCTTTACGCTCATCCTTAGACAGGGTTATGATAAAATTATGGAAGTATCTGTCAGAATAGAAGTCAGCTCTTTGCAAATAGGTGTGAAGGTAGCTCCAGGTGTTTGTTGGGATGCACTCACTTAAAGGATGATACTTCTCTGTAGTTCTTTTGTTCATTATGATGCGAGGTCTATGGTTTCATAAATATGTTCTAGGATTAATTATAAATGATTTCTTGATATTTCAGAGAAGTGTATTTGAATGAACAATTATTCGACCCAGTGCTTCAAATATTTACAAGGTTATGAGCTCAATGATGCACTCATTAGGACTGTTGTCTGCCAAGAAAATTTCTACAATTTGCTTCCGTAGGCAAGATCTTTGTAAGTTTTTGATAATGGACCTCATTCAGCTAGGAAGCACCCAAGGGAAAATGTCATTTTTTTCGTTTTTCTGTATTTGAATCCAAATCAATTTTTCTCAGTTGAGTTGGTGGGTCGTTTCTGGCATTGACAGTGTTGCACGTCTTCAGCTTTTCTGCCTGATTAAGTGCTGCTAGTATTTGTATGTCTTTTTAGTTGTTTTTTGTTGGAATAAGTTCTACAATTTAGAGCATAAACAGTTTCAAGGTTTCAGATTCAAGATGTCTTGTGCTTCCCTCTGTTATTCCATTAATTGCTTTTGATTGCTTGTTGGTGTCAATAAATTTTGTCCCTTTGACGTGCCAATGCCTATTTTTAGATCTCTTTGTTGAGTTCATTCACGAGGAGTCGTTGGCCAAAATAAATGACATGAAGTCAAATTCTAAGTACAGATTGATAGTTTATAATTGCTAGTGATAATTACATTATCATTTAGATTCTAGATATATCATATTTATTTTATTTTTTCTACGTTTCTAAAATGTTTGAACTAAAGGTGATTAAATAGGATATTAGGCAAACTCTTTATTGTGAACTTATTAGTTGAAATATACATTCTCAATATCATTCCATTGTGGTTACCATTTCAATGGAGAACTTCGGATGTTAAATGTGTGTAGGTTTGGATGTACCGATGCTGTCTTTTTTATATTAACTCTTTTAAAGATTATTCTGCAGAAACTAGATTTGTGTTGCTAATCTCAGTGCATAACTTTGTGATTTTGGAAAATCATGTAGGTTCTTGATGAGGATGTTGCTCTGCTAGCCACCACTATGGAAGGTGGTGCTAGCTGGGCATTTGAGTTGGGCAGTCAAGCAGTAGGGTGCCCCATCATTGTGGAGAATTTGAATCAAGCCCGGCAAATGCTTGTAGAGGTCAGTCATTGTACCAGTATAAGATTCATGTTTGATAACTGAAATGGATGCACATATGCATACACATGCACACACACAGATACACACACGGATATATTCTGTATATTAACAATTTGACAGAAAAAAACAATTGGTAAATACCAAAAAATATGGATTCAACTGTGAATTTATTTTGCATCAACATTTCATATCATGTTTTCTAGTGTCATCCAAAATGTTGATGCAAAATAAATTTGTTGAGCTGAATTCAAAAGTACTTTCAATTATCTTCATGGATTGGAAAAATCATGACTACTACTGAAAAATGGACTTTACAACATAATTGAGAGGAGGAACCAAACAATGTTTTATTGTGAATTGAAGTTTATCTAGAATGTTATTTCACGACAGTTATAACCACTTCATGTGATGCAGGATTTACTATTTAGTTCTTTTTTTCTACTTCTTGTGTGGCTAATTTAACAGTTTGATACGTTTTATTGTGTTTTGCTGTTTTTTGTTTGTGAATTATCCCTTGAATTTAACATGAAACATGTTTTTCAATCTAACTCATTGGTGTGCTATGCTGGGTTGCTGGAACCAATGTTGGCCAATTTACATGGCTGGAAAAGGCTCTGAAAACTTACAATAGCTCAGAAACAGTGCTCTTAATTTCAAAGAATAAGAGGAAACTTTTATGAAACTTTTGATTTTTGGTTGTTTGGATCAAGTGGTTTAGTGTTAATCTTTGTCTGTATGGCTTCATAAAAATTGCAGATGCTGTGTGAAGAAAGGGGGCTCTTTCTGGAAATAGCTGACATCATTCGGAACTTGGGGCTTACAATCTTAAAGGGTATCATGGAGGCTCGCAATGACAAGATCTGGGCACGCTTTGTTGTTGAGGTAAGTTGTTCCTCTGCATTGCTTAACTCGCTGATTAATAAAACTTATTTTTCTGGATTTATTTGGGTCACCAAGGGGTAATAGGTATTTTTTAAGTGATGCCTTTGAATTCCTTACATTGGTTACTTATCATTTGATTGCAGGCAGACAGGGATGTACACAGGGTTGAAATTTTATGGTCACTAATGCAATTATTGCAACCAAACACCAAGGGTAGCTCTACAAGTAATCACTCTAGCTTAGCGAACTCTCAGGTCACTGAAAATGTCTCTCAGACATTTGACACTTACCAGCTATCACCAATGGTGTGTGGGCCTTAATAGTCTTAGCCATCCATTACTGACATCATTCTATGCAAAGTACACTAGTGTAATTTAAGCAATATGAATTGCTAAATATTGCTTTGATGGGCCATCCATCCCACTTTATTTGGCAATTTAAGCGCAGAGAGTACTCATTTTCTGATCATTGGAAAAGGTGCACTCGATCTGCTAATTTTATAGTTTGATTCATAACTCTTTCACAGATTGTTTATTAACTTCTAACATTTTGTATGCTTTAACTAGCATAAAGTATTTTAGATGACTAGCTTGCTTGCATTTTTATTAACTATTTACTAATTGGTCATGCAGTCAGAGGGATTGAATTTCTTATGTTTTTCTACTCTTATTGATGTTGGGTTCTTTTGAATTGGATTACAACTGCTCCTGGATTAGATTCTGTGCTAGTTCTTTGCATAAAAAAACTATGGATACAATAACCATCTTCAATTGTGCAGGCATCTAGAAAGATCAGAAAAATGCAGAGAGAAATTCAATTGATCATGATGTACTAGTTAACTAAAGATTGCAAAACATCATTTACCTTTTATTTGCTGATGCAATGGGGCTGCATGCCTGTGCCAAGCATAAATATAATTACTAGAACAAAATTAGGTTGTTTTTTGTTAACCTAATCGTCCTTGAAAAGAGATGCATATGAAACTCTAGGTTGAGATGCTATTATAGAACTAAATGTTATAAATTGCTTTTTTTATCATTTCAAATTGTGTTAAATGTGAACCATGTTTTGTTTGGGATAATGCCTCGTACGCTAACAAAACAAGTTCTGTACTGAGAAATATGCCTGCAAATATTTTGCTGAATTATATTGTTTTTCTTTGGCTTGTGTCACTGTAGTGGTTTCTTAATTTTGTTCTCTGGCTATCACAGACAGCTTTCCAAGAGCTTTTTTAGGGTGACAAGGCTTCCTTTTCTCTGCAAACACTGAACCAGAAATTGATTCTTAGACACTAACGATTCTTTGTGTTTTCTGTTTTCTTGGGCAAGCGTTGATCTGTTCTATCCCTGCAGATCCAATCTCTGTTATCTTTGACATTATTTTTGGCTCAACTCAATTTGCTAATTCTGCATTGACTTGTAAACTTTGTTTGTGGTTATCGCTGGTTTGCATGTGGTAGGGATAATTTGCCCCCTTGTGTCAAACAATGTAAAGATCTATTTCAGCAGCTAGATAAAGATCAAGGACACATTCTCAAGCACACAAGTTGCTTGGATTTTTTTCGCAATTTAGAACTATAATTTAAATTAAGGGGTCATTTTTGCAAGTGCAGAATGCCTGCAATTTTAATGTTCAATTTATTTATTAATTTATATTATTTTATGGCTTCATGAAGAAGGGTGTTACGCACTAAGGTAGCATTTATTATGATTTGCATTTAGGAGCATGTATGTTCGAGAATTTATGACATTGCAAAATGTAAAAGATTTTATGATGTGTAGGAGCATCTAAGGGGGAGTTTACAAGTGGATTATGAAAAGTTTGACTAATTTATGATGCATAAACGTGACGTGCCATGGGGCATCTTTGAATAAAAGATGGTGGAGTGACCAAATTGGGTAATGGATTGCGACATTTTATGACATGGGGTTACGTTCCGTTTTTAGTAGTTGACCTTCACAAAAGTGCCATTGCATTTTGCTCTATATTTGGGTGTCGTTTAGTCTTTAGAAATTTTAGACCATTGGGTGGTTGAAAGCACTTGTTGGTTTGTGGTTCGGGCTTTTGCTCTAATTCATTTTGGTGTGTGGGAAGGAGATTGAGATTGTATCATGCTTTGCAGGAACATTGTGTTATTGGAATATCTCCAAAGTTTTATAGTAATTATTGTTGTTGTGGAGACAATTGTTTCGAGACTAGAAGACATTTGGTTTCTAGGTGTAGGAAAAATGATTTATTGGACTAATCATGGTTTGAGTGCGAGTTGTCTGCAAATTGCATCCTCCTTTTAGGAAAGGTGTCAAACAAGAAAAATGCATCATGGTGACAAAGAAGAAAAACGCATCATGGTTGGAGGGGAGGATTCAACATAAATTTCGAGTTGTGGCAGCATAAAATGCAGGACTATTAGATTGAGCAAGTCTAATCTTGGTTTGAGTGGGAGTTGTCTATAAAATAGATCTTCGTTTTAAGAAAGAATATAAGAACATTGTGGTTGGACATGGGAAATTCAACAACATCAATTTTGAGCTGTGGAAGCATAGCATGCAAGACTTGCCTATTTTATTTTTGTTTGACGTCAAATCTCTTTTTTGGACCTCTGAGCTCATAACTTTTTGCTTGAATCTTTGTTTTTCGTGATATTTGTAACATCTAAAAATTATTTAGGAGATCTATTATTGTGCACATACACTTTTTCCAGATTCAACCCCAAGTGTCATTTATTCATATTTTGCCATATGTGCATTATGGTTAATTATTTGGACATCTTGACTCTTGGAGAGGTTTTATTTTTTGGGAAGGCTTCATTTGCAGTATACATTATGTTTTGGGGTTTCTAATTGTTGTTGAAGGTTTCGATTTTTGTAATTTTGGAGATTTATCATATTTCATTATGATTGATTTTTTTGTTTTCTTTGATTATATTGAAAAGGGAAAACTATAAACAATGGAGAGAAGTCATCATAAAACATTTATGTTGGCTTCATTTGTTGCCACATTTGTATCGTCTAATTTCCCCTCTTGGTATTGATAGTAATAAATTTGTTTAGAATTGCAAATGGATCATGTCTGAGGAGTTATTGTTACACATGTAGATGATGACATTTGGAATGATATTGTTCATTTTAAGTGCCATCATACTCTTTGGACTAAAATATGGGAGATATTTAGAGATCCTAATACTCAGCCATTCATAGATGAAGCTATTTCAGATTGTCTCATGCCTCTTCATTTTTTAGAATGGGTACCCTGTGATTATGATACTACTCGAGAGTTTGAAGATTTGAAGTACTTTGAATATTGAGATGAGGATGATGAGTTTTCTTCGAATGCTCCTCCTTTAGAGATGGTTGTTGATCCTTTACCTTCATTGATTCCTTGTGTAGAGTCATTGATTGAAACTCCCATCGTTCCTATTCAATAAGACCATTCATCTTTTATTGGTGATTCAATGAGAACTTCCAATGTTTCATTCCAACAAGTGTATAATTGTCTTTTTGATTGGGGTTCCTATTTATCAAACATTGCATCCTTGTTGTGGAGTCTCACATTTGAGATTTGGAACACATTTGAGGGGTTATCTCTCCCCTTTGATGATAGTCATTGCACAATTGTTGTCAAACCATCTTTGTTTTTGAATCTTGTTCAACATCAATTTCCGCAGTCTTGATTTGTTGCCTTCTTCATTGATTAGGCTTGTATGTGATTTGCTTGTTTCTTGCATACTCTCTTGTGGAAGGTTTTCATTGTTTTTGTAAGTGGTCTTGGGTATAGAGCTAATCTTCAGCACCTACATTAGAAACAAAAGAAACTATTTATTGTTAATGTGTTTCTCATTTTTATTACATTTAAAGTTTGCATTCATTTATACTCCCAGGTTTCCTTTATATAAAAGAAATCACAAAAAGAGAACATGAAAAATAGTTTTCCAAGACAATTTTTTTGAGATCTCTTAGAGGTAAGTTCTAAGGAAACAATAAGATTTTTTTCAAAAGATCTTAGCTACCTTTGACAAGACTCTTTAGCTATACCTTAACAACCACCTTTTAAAACCAAATCACCAACATCATTCTAATATTAATCAAATAAGAAAAGCTTCATAATCTTCTATTATTTTTATTCAAATGAGTATTTTATTTCGTCTATCTAATTCATTGGAACTTCTTTGTTCATTGTGTTTCTCTAAAAGATTAAATAGCATTTATTTGATAGAATGCACCAAAACAAATCAATTTGATTAATTTAGTATAATTATTTATTATTTATTTCATAAAAACATTAAAAGCAAAATGAACTAAAGGGCATTTATTTTAATTGGAATATTTAAATTAAATTAGTTCAATTAATCATTTGATTAGATTAATTTACCTCTTTTGTTTAATAATACAAAAATGATAGTGAAAACAATTAAAAAAAAACAACATAAATGTTTGCCATCTTTTAAATTGTTCAACCTACTATTCTCCTCGAAGAAGAGTATCCTAGAAAATTGGTCAATGAATATAACCATTTAAAGAATCCCTAAATACTAGGTCTCGTTCAAATGAAACCTCAACCACCTATTATCTAATTAGTATTACCATAAGAAAATCAAAATCAAACAAAGATTTAGTCATTCGTTGGCTACGTCACCAACTTTTGCTTCATCTTCATAGATAAAATAATGGATCATGTGACCAAATGAATATTTTAATATGACCATTTTGGTGCACACAATGACCTCTATGTGGTGACGAGTACAAATGGTGTGTTCTTAACTAGGATTAAACACAACTAAAGCTTTATTTTTTCTTACTTGCACTCTTTCTTATGGACTACTTGTGATCCTTAGTTTTACCTATTTCATGTATTATCATGAAAGGGATCTTGATCATTAATGAAAATAAACGATAGAGCAGCGATGCTTCCAAAACTAACCTATAAAAGAGAAATGCAAGGAAGATAAGATCTAGAACAATTTCAAGAGAGACATAACACAATTTATAATCACAAATAAAGACACAATATGTATGTTGGAAAACCTTTCAAAAAAATCTTGACTATAAATTAATGATTTCTCTAGAAGGGCACATGTTTATTTTATGAAGCAAAAATATGAGGTCTTTAATCAATTCAAAGAATTTAAGGCTCCTCAAGTGAATCATATCTAGGTGTCTAATATTTTATAAAGCTAAAAAGATAAAGTCTTATTTAAACAACTTAAATATGCCTAGGACCTAGCAACCTCACCATACAATAGGCTCATCTCCATTCATGATCAATAAATTCACATAACTATGTGATGAAGGGGAGTGGGCCATTTGATGTGGTGAGGTAGATGGTGGTTTTCTTAGAATATATAGACATGATTGCAGATTCATACACAAATATGACTAAGATATGGTTATGTGATGATATACTGTACTTTTTGGGTGGAAAACCTCCTGATTGACAAACATGGGTCAATGAAGATACACCAAATTGAGTAGGTATTATACTATTTTAGGGAGGTTCCATCAATATAGATAGCTCCAATGATTCCATACTATAAACTCTAAGATATAAACCATGATGACAAAAGGGTGAATTAATGACAAGGCTCCACACTTATAAATCTTATAGAGATCATGATATACAAGTGTTAGAATAATTACACCCCATATAATAACTCTCCCCTACTCCATTAACTAAATAATAAGATTCCAAGCCCAAACAATGTCTAGATAGTTTTGGCGATACATCAAATGATCATCTTTAATAAAGGTAGTATATCTAGATCTAAGACCAATTTCAATTGATTCCCTCTCCTCTCTTGTGGGTTCTCATCCCCTTGTAGGCATCCCATGATATTCATTGAGCCTCAAAAGTCTCATTTCTTAAGACAAGACAATCCCCCTAAGCTAGGATACCATGTGATTATCCACTTCACAACAACAAAAAATTGGAAGATGTTCCTATTAAGATGTAAATAAGTGAGAAAATTATATCTAACTTGAATGTACATTATATCAAGGTGCACACTACCTTATCTAATCCATCCTATTGTAGAATGACCTAATCTATAATAAGCTTTTTCAAAGGACAAGAAAGCCATGACTTCTCTCTAGTAGCACTCTACCTAATGTATAAATTCTATTAAGTGTTTTGAAAACCTTCTAAGAAAACTTAGAACTCCCTAAAACATATAAAAATAAAAAAATCATAGAAATAACCCAAAAATAAAAATACAAGCTCCTTTTTTTCAATCTTCTCTATTGACAAGTGACCATCATTGAATCATCTAGACAATTCCTAAATTGTCTAAATGATTTGAAAAATATATTGAAAATTTTTGAAGGGAAAACAAAAAATCCTATTTGTCAATTTCCAAACAATACAAATTTGACTAAAAACCTTGAAATGCAAATGAAAAAATCTATATATCTATTCCTAACCTCGACACCCCGTCTTTGATCCTAACAACCCTAAATTTGATAGCCAAATACTTGTGAATCTAACATAGAATAAAAATAGAGTTAAAATGTTTTTTTTATTATCAATTTACACACTTATGGATACACTTGAGTTGGTGCACCAACCTTCACTAAAGCATCACACCACTACATCTATGTAGAATATAAGTTTTCTTAAATTTAGTGGTATCAATTTAGAGTTGCTAACTCAACAAGTACAAAATGAGGTCTAAAAACCTTGATTCTTAGTTTATATGCTAGGTTTTTATTTTTGATTTTTTTACACATTATTTGTCTTACAAGTCATTTAGGAGAGGCAAAACATGTACACACAACATCCCCACCCACAAGGTACACCTTGCCTATGTCTTTCACAAATCTAAGTTGATGTTTATATTCCAATGAGCTTGAGTTATGTTTTTTTGTGTTTGTTTTGCAATTGATGGGCATATGACAAGAGCTTGTGACAAAGGTAGTATTTCTCAAACCCCCTACTAATGGGGAGTGCTCTTATCTATGTTTTCATTGTTAGTCATATTTATGAAATTACTTTCTACTATGTGATATTTTTTTCACTTTTGTTGGTCCAAATGTGGAACATCAACCAAAGGTAAGTTTAGAGAAGTGTTGAGGTTAAATGACACTCATTCTGTAGATTGTTTTTTCAAGGGGGAAAATATGTAAGCCCTTGAAAAAAAAGCATGTATAGTGTTGAGGTTAAATGACACTCACTCATTCTGTAGATTGTTTTTTCAAGGGGGAAAATATGTAACCCCTTGAAAAAAATGCATGTATAGCAAGTTCAATGATGATCTAATGGCTTAACACATGGTCCGCATAAAATAATCAAATTTCCCCTCTTGATAGCACAATAGTATGTATCACTTTTTGGGAAACTCAAAATTAACAATTTTTGTTTTTTTTTATCAATTATATCAAACAAATGGTAAAAAATTTAATGATGATGTAAACTAATAAATTGTGACATTTTCTATGTACATTCAAGTTGTAATTAATTTTTTTTTTTTTTTTTGAATTTAATTTATTTCTACAATCAATTTTTTGAGTGACATTTTACCATACAACATAACTTTCACTACAAATGAAAATTTTCTTTAATTTATTGGAATTAGATCATTAACTCTAATATTCACGAAAAAATATTTTTTGACAAATTAATGATTGAATTTTATTAATATAAATTATTGAATTGATATTAAAAAAATCAAACCTATATTTTATAAAAACACATTTCTCTTAGCATATATCAACAATATTTTTTATTTTTTCATTGAAAGGACATTGGTGTAGAGGGAAATGAATGTTTTTGAGATTTTTCTAATGCTTGTTATTTTTTTTCTATGTCTTAAATAGGGAGCATTGATTTTTTGTAATGGAACTACATTCATTATAAATTTTAAAATATATAATATTAAAAAAATTATATGTTATAATTTACAAAAAATTAACACTAAGGGATACATACTTGGAAAATGGCATTGTTAAATGACTTCATATGATTCCCAAAAAAGTGAAACTAAGTTGCTTTTATTCAATGTTTTGTCAAGCACAAAGAAAACTTTGTTGAGGGTGTGATCTAAGCCTATGGAGGTTCTATCCAAGGGGTTTCAATCTAAACCCCTTTACTTGAACCCCCTTAGATGGAACCTCTCTAGGATTGAATTATGCATTTTCTAACAATATGTGTTTTCAAAGAAAAATCAAAATTTCCCATAAGGTCCACATTGTCATCTCTAGGGCTAATGGAAGAGGAAACAAAGCTACCAATCAAATCATCTTGACAATTCTATTACTAACAAAACTAGCAATTTTATCATTTTAATTTGTGTGTATGAACTTTTGCATGTGGTCATTTTGAAATCAGTTTTAGTTAACAACTCTTACTTACTTGATCCTTAATGTGTTGAATATGTCTAAACCTCACTCCACTGATTTTGGATTCTAGATCTTTAATAGATTTTTTTGCAATTTTAAGAGATTTCTCTCTTAACAATTTTAAATTTTCTTCAATATAGGCCTATGTTTTTAGCATTAGCAACACTTTCTTGTTGGCCCTATGATTTTTCGTTGCACCAAAAGATCGACCTATTAATGTCTGATACAACCACTAGAGTTAACAGATCCATAGGAGGCGGTTAAGCCATGCCACAAATCCTGAGGGGAGCGTTGACCATATGCCAACAATTTCCCCCTCAACGTTACCCAAGGGGATTTGAACTCGACACTTTTGGCTTTGATACCAATTGTTGGCCCCACAGTTGTCATTGCACCAACAAATCGACCTGTTAATGTTCAATACAACCACCAAAGTTAACGGACCCACAAGAGGTAGTTAAACCATGTCACCAATCTCGAGGGGAGTGTTGACCATTTGCCAACACTTCTTTTATGTTCATTATTGCTTGCGGAGAAAATAACTATCCTTTTTGAGTTATCCATAACTCATAGTACTTTGTCCTTGGCACTCTTCACATCATTTTGCTTTTGTTTTCTCCCTATTATCAAAGGAAGAATCCCTTTTATGAAAATTCAAATTTAAGATTTTTGATGATTATTAGCTTATCTAAACAATCAATGTCTTTAAAATAAAATGCCTAAAACTATTGAAAAACAAAAAAATAAAGCACTCTAAAGCATAAAGTAATCTAGTAGGAGGAAAATGGCTCCTATGGCCTCTTCTGCTTCTATGGAAGCATGATTTTATTTTGAGATTTCACTTTCACTTTCATCTTCATCTTCTTCCAATTTGTCTTTTTTTTCCCTTGTGACATGAAATTTGATTTCAAGAAACCTAGCCCACAATTCAATTGGCTATTTACAAGCTTGAGTGATGAGATAACATTCTTTCTAGCAACTATGTCTCAATTATAATGTAAATCTATCCACAACCATTGTTTCCTCTTCCATTGGCCCTAGAGATGATTGTGGCACCACCTTGACAATTCTATACTAACAAAACTAGCAATTCTATCATTTAAATTTGTGTGTGAACTTTTTCATCTAGTCTTTTTGAAACTTGTTTTTAGTTAACAACTCTTACTCACTCGATCCTTAATATGCCCAACATGTCTAAATTAGATTCCAAAACTTTAATAGATTTTTTTACAACATTAGGATTATTCTCTCCTAACAATTTTAAAGTCTCCTCAATATAGACGTTCATTTTGTAAGAATTGTGTGCTTCTAGTTTAAACTATGTATCTTTTTAGCTCCACAAACCACACATTCTAGTTTAAATTTCTTTTGTGTTCACTAGTGCTTGAGGAGAAAATTACCATCATTTTTTTTAATTATTCCTAACTCCTATAGTAGTATCTCTTTGTGCTCAACACTCTTCACATTGTTTTAATTTTGTTTTCTCCCTTCTATCAAAGATTAAAGAAGAAAGAAAATAAAACAAAACTAAGTCCTTGAGAACATCAATCTCCAACATTTGGGATTGTCAATTCCTAGTTTTATTTCAATTGTTTCAATTAGAATAGTTTGTTACTTTTTAGAGTGGAGTATTTAAAATTAGATTTGATTAGTTCCACACTCATCTCTAGGTCCATAAATTTTAGATAAACCAGCAAGGCCAAACACTATCTAGTAACAAGCAACCATCTATCATTAAACAAGCAACTATCGAATTGATCGGGCAACAACAAAACAAAAAGAAACAAATACGTTTTTTGACCTTGAATAGAAATAATATTATATAATTTGTTTGATCTTGTGAAAACATATTTTGAACAAGTGTAAATGGAAATAAACATTTGAATTGATCAATTATTTTGTTACTATTGAAATCATTATTCAAACCATAATGTAGATGAAGGAAAATGTTGATTTATTTGTTAAGTTAGATTACTTTACTTGTACATGTCATTCAAAAACATAAAAATTAAAAAGTTAAATAATTAAAAAATGATAATAGTTGCACTAATATAAATCTCAATTTTCATTATCAAATAGATTGTTAATTACTTCCATATTAGAAAATTCTAAAACATAGATTAATCTCAATCTATTTCATTTATAATTTTTATTTCAACACCTAATTTAATATACAATTTTTATTTTGTGAGCAATCATATTTTCTAAAAACAAAACTTAAAAACCTTCCCATTTAAGTTGAGCATGCTCCAAAACTTAGTCTCAAAAACTAAACAGTCAACAAGTAAACAAACATCCAACAAAACATCAAACAACCAAAATAGTCACGAGTAATTTGACATCTATTAACCAATCAAAGTTAGGCATTCAAGTAGTAATCTTTAAGATGTTTCATACCCACATCCTTTTTATTTTGACCACATTCAACATATTACATTTGTGTCTAAGAATAAAGAAGATCAAGTTAAAACCACTCTGAGAGTTAAGGAAAAATCAATTCCTATTGGTGTCATCGAAGTAAAAGTCCAAGCTATATTATAAACAAAACAATTGACAATTGGCCATATGGAAACAATACTCAAAATAGGTGCTCTTTATTTTGAAATCTTCTTTCAAAATGCTCATTGATAACTTACTATTCAAACAAAGATCACCATCCCACAAACAACCCTACTTATCTATACTGCCATCACAACTCAGACCAAATATCCTTGTCTTTCACAAAACTCCTATTCCTTGTGAACAGGGTAGCTTGTCTCATCTTATGTTGTTACACCCTGTTGTTGCCTCACAAGCAACAATAATTAATTTCATGCAATCAACGTGAATTCTGATTGAGCATGCAACTGATGACTCACAAACAATAGTGGGGAGTCAACACCTATCATTACCTCATGAGCAACAATAATCAATTTCATCCTAGTATAATGAACCATGATTGTGCATGCCATTGGTGACACACAATAGTGGTGAATCAAATTTAGATAACACAACACTACTTTGGCTCTTATTTGAATTTCTTTTCCCCACTACACAGACACTATAAATGTGTGCAAATCCTCTATGCCTTTATATTTCTTCTCCTAGCCACGACCTTTGGGCATACATTCCTTTTCTTACAATTTGAGCAAAAATCTTTCACAATGAAGGTTTTAAGCTCATCAACAATGTCTCAAATCACCACCTTAAAAATCTCTAATACCTTGAAGACAAAGGCAAAATAAATCTTATGTAATTTCTATCAAATCATTTATGTACATAGATCAAGATTGTGCATCAAGTCAAGTTTGCATCAACTAACTTGTAGGGCTCTAGATTGAACTGTCATTTTTTGTGAATAACACTATAACATTCATCAGACCAAGGCATGCTTTTATTTCTCACTGGGGCAAATTGATTTAGAATAGTATCAATGACATTTATCATCATTGATCCTATAGTGCTAACTAGACCAAACTCATTCATTGAATTTTAATGCATTTATTTCAATTATCTCTTTCAACTTTGTCATCTAAGCTAATTTGTTCTTAATTAACTTACAACTATTAATATGCCAATTTCTAACTCAAATACTGGACCAGTAGTGAGTTTCCAGCCCATTAACCCAATTTGGATAAAATCTTTCATGTTAAAGACTACCATTGCAATTCAGCATCTCCATATTTAGTTGATGACTGAACAGCCATGCATTTTCATGGTGGTTACATGTTTGTTGTTAACAAGGAATATGTGATGCATCACAAAACCAATCTCTTCATACATGTCACCGTTTTGTGAATAATATAGAGAATTTGGCTGACACGATATGACTCGTCGGGGTTAAAATTAAATAGAAATATTGCAATCGTACCCATATTGCTTTATATGTGTCTGCCAGCTGCAGATAAGCACTGCCAAATATCTACAAAGAAAGGGCGACGAATTATACTGTACACAAGAAAAATAAAAAACAAATTCAACAGTTTTTAAACTTAATCGACATGCCCCTCGTACGTACTGAAGCTATGAAAAATCGATATGTATGAACTAGAGGATGGGTATTCTTAGTTACAAAAAAAAACTACGGATCGTCCACAGAAGAGGCACAAATAAGAAAAACCCGTGTCTGAATCAGACGACATATTTTTGAAAGCCGAAGGTTTGGAACTTAAAAATGTACAAATTTGAATGATATATAAGGTAAATAGAAAACCAGTCCTCTTATAGACTCCTAAAAGGAAAGTCATACACCAAACTGATGTCTTGCTTGGCAGTGAGCTAGAAAAAACTAGCTTTCCCTTAAAGGTTAAGAATTGACACAATTTGAAAGAGACTTGTTTCCAACCCAATATCATTCCCAAATAAGTCCCTCATCCTTCAATATTTGTTTAAAATTGAGCAATCTCTTTAGCAGTCCAAAGCCTGCTTCTGATGGGTCTCCAATCAAGTTGCCACAATAGAATCGAGCTTGACATGGGAGGTCCTGCAGCCACATGTTTTTTCTGTGTTCATCCCCTACGTCAAGAACATACGAGAACTTTGTACAATTTTTTTGTCAGCACAGTATAATTATTAATTAGAAGCTATAAAACATGACCTATAACATATGTAACAGATTTGTTGTCTACAGGAAAGACTAAGATATAGATCTCTGTAAATAGAATATAGGATCATGAACAATTCACTCTTTACATATTGTGCGTGCAGATGTTTCTGAGTAGAACCTGGAGTAAATAGTAGTTCTAACACCTTTCGGCCCTGGAAAAGATTAAAAACACTCAGAACTCTTCATATAAACAATTGAATCTTTGTTATTTTCATCTACAAGACTATATGTTGTACAATTTGCAATTACCAACATTGTGTGCTATATACATACAATCCACACCTGTGGATACGAGGCAGCGATATAAGAACAATCTGCATACCTAGTATTTAATGGACTCTAAACTTATCAAGGATGAGTTGCAAACGACATTAATAAAATATGCTGCATCATAGCTCAGAACCTAATAAATGTGATTTACAAAATATGCTGTGTAAAAGTGTGGAACTCAATATACACTCGGCATAAAAATTTCCGTGGCTTGTTGGGAAGTCCCAAAAGCCAAATGTAAAGTACCTAGATATTGTTTAACATCAAAACCGAAACTGAATATAGCTCCTCCAAGAAAAATATACCACCGTGGTATATACCACTGGATGGCTCAGTATTACCAATATTACGATTTTACCCCTGACAATTTATTGGGAATTCGCTGATGCTAATGTATGCCACCATCCACATGCAACACTCCTAACAAAGCAATTTCCAAAAGGTACTTCACATGGAATATTTCTATCAATGGCATCACCCAAGCCAAGCTGCATGAACAAAAAGAATACAACTATTAGTATAAAACCAATGCCTGCAATCTTCAAAAGATTAAAAAGGCATTCCATGAATACAGATGTAAGAAAACCAAAAATATCTACACAAGGCATATACCTGTCCATACTTGTTCCAGCCCCAGCAAAATATTTTTCCATTTTCTTCAAAAGCCAAAAAACATGGTGAACTACATCAGCATTCATACCATACCTTTTCAGAAACTTGATAGGAACCCATAGCATCTATTCAATTAGAGAAAAGATGATTGCATAAAAAACCATAAATTTTAGGGAAGCATCAGATTATTTTTTTCAACACCATGCTTTAGAGATCTGAAATCTAAAGACATAAACCTCTAACCATATACTACATGAAGCAGTTTACATCAAGGAACCAAATTTATTAGTTTCTATGCCATAAAAATTAATAGAAAAGAGAGACATTATAGCATAATTGATTGAGTCGCACACATAACAATGGCATTCTGTTATATTGTAAAAGTCTTAGTTTTAAAGGAAACAAAGAAAATGAAATCCATAAAACCATCAATAAAATGGTAGGATACAGGGTACAATACCTGTACTTATAGCACTGTGTCGAGCCCCACAGGAAACAATTTTAGCATGTTGGTTCTCCAAACTTGATGCCTCTAAAAGCCTTGGAAACATCTGAGAGCAAACGTTTCTCAGATATCAGTCAAGGATGTCTTTAATAAATCACCTTACAAAAAAAACATGCAGAACATTTTACATATACAAAAGGACTGAATTGCACAGACCTCAGCCTGTTCTCCACCTGTTCCAAGTTGACCAAATTGATTCCCACCAAAGGCGTAAACATCACCTGTAGCAGTGATACAGATTGTATGCCACAAACCAGCAGCCACTGCTTGTACTTGCAAGCCTCCAAGAGATGAAACATAGGTGGGACTAAGCTCATCTTCTGTGAAACCTTGTCCACACTACAAGCAATAAAATTCAAGAATCAAAAAAACCATGTAGTTACCTAACATGCATGTATTAAGTAAATGTCGGTAGCAAAACTGAACATTTGTTGTTCATTAAAGATGTCAGAATTCTTTATCTAACCAGATATTTCACGCCCCACTCAGATTGATTGTTTTATAATATCATTGTAGCAGGGCATTATTGTGACTCATTCACTCTTTTATAGGTTTTCATCCCACCTTGGAAAATGCACATAATGTGTTAGACACTACATGTACAGAGTTTAGGGGTGTGAGCTAATGGCTTGCTCTTGTTCTTAGCAATGTTTAATACTGAAGTGCAAGTATTTTTAGGAGACTTGATTTAAAATCAAAAGCTACCTAGGTTGATATATAATTGCTTCTCTTCAAACCGCATGGCTTTGTGAGATGATTTTACAAATGTGCTAAAAAAAGTTCGATATGATAACTTTATAGTTCTGGAAGAAGTTAAAAACTGATCAAAACAAATATTTTATAATTTATACCCTCTCAAAAAAATGAATTGTCTAATTTGTGAACTATGATTGAACTAATATATGGGAAGTAACATTGTACCTCTTGCCTGTTAGAGCAAATCATCTGTAACTGGTAATGCAAGAAATATTATAATTAATGATATTTGGTTGTTAGACTGAACCGAGTGGTTACCAATTTTACTTTGATTCTATGCCGATTCTAGAAAAATCTTCACAAATGACAGAAAATAAGGTTAAATTTTATGTTGTACATTGTATCCTTAACAATTACTAGTTCTGTTTTGGCATAAGAAGACCAAAGAAGTAATATTTCTTGAAACTAACACACGGTGATAAAATCTCACAAATGATGATAATTTGGACAGAAATAGCAACTCTAAATGATATTCAGGAGATGGAGGGAAGTCTAATGGAACATCTTGCAATTATCCTCTCCAAGCTGGAAACTGCAAACACAGCTTCCAAGTTTCCTCTTCATTTCGAATTCAGCCAAGGGTCTAATCACCATGCCCCATCATAGAAACTGATTCTGATAATACAAGAAATGTCAAAGTTATTAATAGATAGGTCATTAGAATTAACTAAGTGGTTACCATTTCACTTCAAGTCTATGCTGATTTCAAAAATCTTCATAAAGAACAGAGAAAATATGGTATAATTTTATGTTGGACATTTGTCATTTTACCCTGAACAATTACCAGATTTATTTTGGCATATGAAGACCAAATAAGATATTATTTCTTGAATCAAATCACACAGAAAATCTCATAAATGATGACAAGAAATTGGATAGAAATGGCACTTTTAAGAAGATGGTGTGTCATCCAATAGAACATCTTGCAATTATCTTATCCAAGATGGAAACTGCAAACACAGCTTCCAAGCTTTCTTTCAATTTCAAATCTGACCAAAGGTTTACCCACCATGCCCCATAAAAGAACCTCCTCTGGAGCTTTACATGTAGTTCATCACCCTCGAGGCAATGATACAGCAGGAAATCCAGAGGTTGGACAGAAAAAAGGACAGAACTTTATTTTGTTTACAAAAAGCATAATGTAAAGAAAAGATGCAGAAAATGTTAATACTGTAAAATTTAAATGATTTCAAGAAATATTATATTATCTCGCAAAAAGTAAATAGAGGATATCTTTTCACAGGGCCATTATGGCCAACATTGTATATCTAACTTTGTTAAGATTCTATATAGTATATATAATGTTTTATTAATTAAAAAATGTCGAGCTGTTTTATCATTTTGCAAATGTTCAGTTCTCAGGCAAGTAACATCCAGCTAAAATCTAGCAGGCCTAACAATTATTAGCAGACTTAGAAGAGCATTTATGGCATATAAGACATTAGGAACTTACTAGCATTCACTGCTATAAGCAAAAGAGAAAATAAGATATTTTTTTTAAGCAAATTGCAAAACAAAGGCGAATAACTAGAGCTCATGCTTGCTAGTTGAAGATTCCTTAAAAGTTGATTCTTTCGCTGTCTTTTAACCGTCTACTCTTTTTGTAAAGGAATTACTCTTACTTTTTGGTAAAAATGAGTAATTTTGGTTTACAATCCATACATGCATGCAGTTTGTGCTCTTACCACAAGCTTCTTGGTGCAAATATCTGATTAGTAAAGTTCCATAATTAAGCTGCCATCTAAAATTCTTTGGCTTCTAAAATCTATTTTCATTCTCCCTGGAAAACAGGGATCAAGAAATTAAATTTAAAAATTAGCACGTGCAGCAGTCCTGCCCTATGTCCATATCTACTTGTCTTGTGCATCTTATTGATCAGCTATTCACACATAATTAAGAGGTTGAATATGGCACATCACTGTTTTATAACTTTGGACAATGAGCGATAAGCTGGACTGAAAGTTACATCATTGACATACACTTCAAATTTTGCTTGACTACCTAGTTGTGCACAGCTAAAATAATCCTCAATATAGAAAGCTTACCCTTACTTGTCATGACATCATCTTTTGTGAAAGATTTCTTGATTGTGGCAAGGGTTTGATGAATGCAGATTCTTGATAGAAATTATTACATTGATTCTTTTCATTTACTTTTATGCATAAAGATTGTGCACAGCTAATATAATTCTTGGTATAGAAAGCTTACCCTTACTTGTCATGACATCATCTTTTGTGAATAAGAGTTCTTCCTTGATTGTGGTGAGGGTTTGATGAATTCAAATTCTTGATAGAAATGATTGATTTGATTTTTTTCATTTACTAGTACAACATTTTTTCAGAGTCAGATGTCCAGGCAATTGGTTATGCCACATGCAGGAAGAAGAGTCAAAGATGTGTTAGAATACAAAGGCAGAAAACAATCATGTTGTGAGAGAAAAAGGCACTAATCAACTCTAGGTTGTGTACGTGAACTGAACCAACCAAAGAAATGCCATATTTGTATGTCAAATATGGCATTTCAAGGGGAACAAATTGCAATGAGTACAAATAAAGACAGCACACAAATGCACAATATTCTTGGAGAAAGTTCAATAAAATAGTCCCTATTTGCAATTGTTAATAAAGATAATCCATAAAAATAAACAAGCTCCTAATTGGAAAATAAATGTCACTATTGATCAAACTCAACAAACATTATACTTCTTTGTCACCTACAAAACACAGCATAGGAAAAGGAGCTAAATGCACAGAAACTCAGACCAAAAGATCACCAACAGATAATCTATTACAATTTCCAAGAAAGGCTGAACCTTTTTGTCCAGACTCCAAATTGAAGCTTTAATACCTTCTCTTATTGCGAGAGCCAAAGAACAATAATATATGGCAGATCCATAAGATAATAAGAGTAAAATAATCAAATGAATCCACACATAAGAGCAGAATAGATCAGATCCATACAATGAGCAAAATGAAAGCTAAATATTGAATATGAGACTGAGCCACTTTGAGGGTACAACCTCCATAGTTCTTCAATAAAAATAGAATTCACAATATTATATCCAAACACCACATCACTGCCTCCTAGATATAGAATAATTAGGCTCTAATGATCTCATAATCCCAATGAGGCCAACTACAAAATATAGGAACTATCAAATGACCAAGACTAAGGTTATGCCTACCACAAGTTGGCCATTCCATATCCTGATACATCCAATAGGCTAAGGCTGTAAAATGCATTAGCATGCAAAGGATGGAATGACTCTCATTTGATGGTTCTACGAGGGAAGGTGGGTGAATTGCTATTATAGGAGAATGGAAAATATGCTCATAACTTTGAGATTTACAATTTTGGGTGGTAATGTGATCGGACGCCAAATATATCCAAGGTCATAACCTTTACAAGCTTTGCCAAGTAGTTTTGAGGTTATTGATAGAATAACCCAAGATGATGAAATCTAGGGAAGTGACACAAGTTTCGGAGCCTTAATCCACAAGGGCTCATTATAGGACAATGGAAAATATGCTCATTGCTATTATAGGAGAATGGGGGAAGGTGGGAAAATTGCTGTTATATGAGAATGGAAAATATGCTCATAACTTTGGGATTCATGATTTTGGGCGGTAATGTGATTGGAAGCCAAATGCATCCAAGGTCATAACCTTTATAAGATTTGCCAAATAGTTTTGAGGTTATTGATAAAATAACCAAGGATAGTGAAATCTAAGGAAGTGAGACAAATTTTGAAGCCTTGATCCACAAGGGCTCATTTAATATGGGTATCTCCAATTTTCATGGTGAGGGATAGAGGCGGATTATTGGATTGGAATAATATCTCATTGGGAATCATAGATTTGATAGTGAACTTATGGGATAAGGATTGGTCTATGGTTTGTTCAATTTGAATGGATGGCTCCTATCATTATTGCAAAATGCTTTTATTGAAGCCATGAAGATGGGTTTTTTTGCCACAAGATAGGGAAGTAGGGATGTTCATCTCAATAAAAATCTTCCCAAGCTTGTTACAATGTGTGGACAAGGTTTTCATAGGCTCAAGAAATAGAATTTCACTATGAAGATTGTGTAATGATGTAAATTCCATACCCTACAACTTTCTCACTATGTTTTGCAAATGTTTTAGCGTCCATCTCCCCTCACATGTTTTAAGGTTCATTTGGACCTACCTTAGACTTTATTCCACTCTTGTTGCCAACATGAGCTTCACATATTTGTATGTCTTTATATTTGCCATGTAAGTGAGTATGATGTTTTTTGAGTCAACCCAGTGCCATACTATTGTTCCGAGCCTTTGTGGGTCCTATTCTACTTGAATGCCAACATGACATGAGGGCATCTATACAATGCACTATCTTACACTAACTTTGCAGTCATTTAAAGGCCATTTTCTTCTGATTTTTGCCACTTTGAGTGCCAACATGACATGAGGACATCTATACAATGCACTATCTTACACTAATTTTGCAATCATTTAATGGCCATTTTCTTCTGATTTTTGCCACCTTTCCAACCTGAGCATGCAAATGTAATTGTTGTTGGATCCAAATAGCTAGTTCATGGTGGCATGGCTCTTCATCTTCCCTCTAATCTCAGTTTTTAATCACACAAGCAATCTACTCTCATTCTTGCAGTTTCAATACTCTACATCATTTTCTAGAACTCTTGCACTCTTGAGCATTTGGACAGCAGCTTTGTGTCTTGAGTATGCCTTCTATGAGCCTATACCATTGTTAAAAGCATGCTTTTGTGATTTGCAGCAATTATCATCCCCATCTTGAGTGTTGTGGCTGATATTGTTCAAGATTTGATTTCATGTCTATTGTTATTATTATTGTACTTAGTTTTCTTTGTGTTTAACTTTTTTGTTGGTACTATGAGAGCTCTATTTTTGTATTTTCCTCACACAAACACTACGGTGTTCATTCTTTTAGACCAAGAATTTTAAAACTTATAGCTTTTATTTCAATATTGTTATTTTTTAATTCTTAGAAGCACTTAGAATTTAAGAGCACACACACTCCAATATCTCCTCGTTTCATAGGCTACCCATGGAGGTTGAAAGACCAAAGCAAGAGCTTGACTTGAAGGAATACTCCTTTACAATCACCCCTATCTCCTCTTCTAAGTCTTCTTAGTTTGCAAGTATTTGAAGACTTCCAAATGCATAACAAGTGTGTTGTTCATCTCTTTTCTCATTATTCCATTTTATTTCTTTATTTCAATCCAAAATCTTCATTTAAAAGCCTTTCATTTAGTTTTGTTTATTTTTGGAAATACTTGATATCTGCTATTTTGTGCTATTATTTCCTTGTGTGTAAGAATTTCCAAAATATGTACAATCAAGACAAAAGTGTTTAAACTAGATGTCAACATGTTGCACTAATGTCTTGGCTAGGGCTTCTCAAGTCATTTTCCAAGTTCTTTCCTATCTCCTCTTTTGTGTTTTGAATTTTGCTTTTCAATTCTACATTACAATATTTGATTATTCACATTTTCTTTACCCAACTCTCTCTCTTTCTTGTTGAACATAGTTTAATTAGGAAGGGAAAAATTCTAGACATGATCAGATAGGTTTTTGTTAGCAAAATGGTAAGGTAAAAAAACAAAAACACAAAAAATATCTTTCTTTTCTTAGTCTTCTCTAGTGTGTTTCTGATTAGTTAAGACCTTAAACTTAGGTAAATCATTTTTTTCATCCTTATAGGTAGCTAGTTGGGCTATAGGGTCCCATTCATCAAAGATAGGTTGGTCTAAGACAAGCTTGTGAGGAAGGATGGAGGTTATGAAAAATGGACAAGGGTTAGAGTGGGTGTCAACTTTATTTTTCTTGAGCTTTGTTACACGCGATGTTGATATTTATTCATCAAGAACCATGGCCAATTACATTGATTTTTTCCAAAATTTTGTGTTTGAGTTTAGGCCAAGGAATATCTTTGTCAATCATACAAGGATGTTGGGGTTATTTAAACAACCCAAGTTCATCTAAGCAATGACAAGTTACATGCCTAAAAGGTTGACTAGTTTCTCGTTGTTGGAGGCATCATGAGGTTTTGAGGTTAGTAGTCTGATATTAGTTGATCGCTTTCAAGAGTTACATTGGATGTTTGGAGTGAGATTGCTAGCTGTTTTGGCATGATTGGGAAATGGATGTTTGCAAACCTCTAAATGTGCATTAGTAGTTTAGCACAAGGAACAACTTTACATTTTCTTAGCATTTCATGGATTTGTTTGACCTTATGGAATTCTTTATTTCATTTGTGGGTCATGGCACCAAGGTTGAATTCATTGCACATGAAGGAAAAAGATAATTTATAAAGATCAAAATAATTCTCAAGGGAATACTCTAATCTAAAATGCCACACATAATCTATTAGGATTGTATCATTCAAGGAGAGGTCTAGAGATACCCAATTCATGGAATCAAGCAATAAGGTTAAGTTCTTTGAGTTCTATGACACTTAAGGGTGTACAAGTAACATTTGTTTGGATAGTGTTTAGGTTAGGAGGGAATGGAGATCTCAATATGCATACCAACAAGGTTTTTTGTACTGACGGATTGATTACATTGATTGTGTAAAGGGAATAAAAGGAAGTCATTATGAAATATACGCTCTCAAAAAAAATTGATTTTTCAATAACAAATACAATGTAACCAAGCACCCGTTAAGGTTAGCTTAACCCAAAATGTTGCATGAAAGAGCTCTAACCAAGAATGCGCCCTAAAACCACTTAAGGAGGAGGGGTGGGCATATGGTCAGAGGATCCCTAGGATCTACTGAATAAAAGATTACAAAGATTACAACTGAAAGAGACAGACTAAACTCAACACCAAGAATGTGCACTCAAGATCCTTTAACAGGCGAGGTGCTAACATATGGTGGCGTGCTAATTGCTGAATTGAAAGAAGATAGGCGGATAACCAGCCATGAGAGAATTTTCCACACTACAACCAAACAGTGGGGGGAAAAGATTACAATTAAAACACTTCGTCTGCTGCGGCAGACATCCACTCAATAGTGGGAATTCTCCACTTCACAGTGGGTGATAAATGAGAGTACAAGTAAATTCCTCCACACTGGCGGTAAACCGTCAAGGGGTTAAAATGTTGCATTAAATTCACAAGTAAATGCAGTAAATACCATGACTGGATTAGTACTACTAAATCACAGCCTTACAATGAAAGAAATCTGCAATTTACGAGTGTTACAAAGACATATTCAATGCAATAAAGGAGGCTGAATCTTTCAAGTTTTAAACCTCTCAAATACTGAAAGGGGAGCCAAAATCTGCACTTATTGAATTCTGATATAAAAAACCAGCATACTGAAATGTAAATCGGCAATTGCAAATCACAATGAAATGCTCATAACTTTCCAAATATACCTCCGAATGATGTGAGACAAATTGCATATGCTTCCTAGATGGTTGGTGCCCAAATTACAACTCCAAGACTGCATCAAAGCTCAACATTTGATTTGGCATGCATCCCAATGACCTCCTGAATGGTACGACCTCCTTGCAAGGGTGATTTTAGCAAATAAATTCACAAACTTCAAATTTAAATATGCAAACCTCCAAGAACGGTCGCCTCTGGTCTAGAAATGGAATGAGCAAACACCCAGAACAAAACAAAAATCACACTCAAAGCTGCACCAAAAAACGTCCTTTAGCCATGAAGAAACCAGCAATCCCAAAACTGTGGAAAATCTCTAGAACTCATCTACCATGAAGACCAATCTGCTAGTCAGAATGAGTAGCAGTCATAAACCAATTAGATGTTATATTTCAAACACGAAATCGGGCCAATGCTAGGAGGTAAGCATTCCTCGAAGCCAATTACATGAAGTCATTTCGACAACATAAGTTTAGCATAAACAAGAGATGATCAAATGTTGGAGCAAACTCTGCTTTTAAAGAATATGATGTGACTTTTCAACTTCAGTAACTCCCCCAAGAAGAAGGGACGCCCCTTTCACCAATAATGAATTATCAATATTTAAAAAAAAAACACTTTATCACCTTCTTATGGCATCCCACATAAAAGGCATTTAGAATTTATAAAATAAAAGATATTTCTTCATGAAGCACCCACCCTCAAGAACCACTTTTCAGAACAA
The DNA here is from genome assembly GCA_007115665.2 of Sequoiadendron giganteum. Classification (NCBI taxonomy): domain Eukaryota; kingdom Viridiplantae; phylum Streptophyta; class Pinopsida; order Cupressales; family Cupressaceae; genus Sequoiadendron; species Sequoiadendron giganteum. Next base: position 42,076,164 of record CM021108.1, read on the forward strand.
CTTAAGTTGATGCACTAGGCCAAGGGTTCAACTGAAAATTAGAACATTAATGCCTTATATTTAGAACTCATTAAATAATGTTTTTTTTAAACCAGCACTGAAAAAACCTTATTGCTCCAACTGAAGTAGGACTTAACAGTAGAGCTGATAAATGAGATACTGCTGAGAATAGAATTTACTATAAATAGTAACTTATGAGAATACCACAAAACCTCTGAAAAGTAAACCCTAATTTTACCTCAACGAGCCTACGGGCATCCGGAATAGGCTGATGAGCAACCGAACTAATCATGGACGAGAAGGGGATATTACACATTAGCATTGGTGACTCCATCATCAATTGCATGTTTGTTTTTGTTCCTAGTGAGTAATCTAGTGGTTTTATACCATTGGAATTGCTCAAAATGTACCATAAGATGTTCTTGGCATTTGGCATAGTAAAAGGATTCTTCCAAAATTCTGTTATCTTGGGTTCTAAGGCCATAAGGAATAGCTTATATTAACCATGAACATCCATGTTATGTTCACCTTTGATGGCTAAATGTTCCATTAGTTGATGCAATCATAGGTGGTTTCAAGCTCAAAATGTTAGGCATTGATAAGGTTTCTTGAGTTATTGATGGGTAAGGTAATAGCTTGAAATTCATGGAATGTGAAGAAACTTGGTTATACCCAATGAGGACAGTCCATGTATTTAGATAGTTAACTCTACATCCAAGTGGATTGATGAAAATAAAATAAAAGATAGTTGTGTTAGCATTTTAATTTGTACCTTTTAGTTTGACATAAGATGGAATAGATGTGTAGAAGAACCACCATTTGAATTAGATGGGATGCTCCCTTTAAACTAAAATCTAACCTAAACAACACAATATGTATTTTCTTGTTTACCAACTTTATAGTGTTTTTTTGTGGTGTTTTTGAGTATGCAATACAAACTAACTAAATAAAAACCTACCTTTTTGTTTTCATAATTCAAAGCTCAAGGAAACTCAATACATCGGCATTAGATAAACAATCTTTAAGTTTTTGACAAAAATAAATCTTATAACTAGATGATTGCATTGTTCAACTAAATGTAGAGGCTAAGCAATGCAAGTACAATACATAGTTGAATAGGCTGACTGTTGATGTAATAGCGGTGGGAGATATCTTTCTCTCTAATTCGTGAATATTAAATATTAAACAAATAATTGTTAAGGCAAGTCGGCCTTATTATAATTAATATTTTATTTTCTTTAAGAGGCCGACCAAGTAAAGAGTCGCCTTGCTTGTGAAGAGTCACCTTGCATTGTATATATAGAAGGTGATGATCATCCATTTGATCATCAATTAATTTCATACTCAAGTCAAGTTGCACTTATCAAGGAGTTCACATATCTACAACAGATCATCATTTTCTTAGAGTAGATCAATATCAAGGAAAATTCATAGAAATTGTGTATTCGCATATAGGAGAGGTATTGTGTTTCATTATATCAGATCAGCCTAGAGTTTGGCCCAGTTGTAAGCAGATTTCTGCTCTCTTCATTAAATATATAAGAGATATATTTTGGCTGGGTTTTTCTCCCTCGAGGAGGGTTTTCCCAAGGTAAACTGCTGTGTTCATTTGTCTTATGTGTTGCATTATTGCTTACATTTCTGATCCTAAAACTAACATGGCATCAAAGCAGGTCTAAGAAAAGATCTGATCAGATTTGTTAAGCAGTCAAGTCAACTTTTCATTTAGGGCAGATCTTGAAGGCAAAAGGTTGCAAATTATTTCAAACCTAAGGGCAGATCTTTGAAAGTGAATTTGTGCAAAAAAAGAAGATGGTGATTGGTGTCAAGGTAGAAGATAGACTTGATGGAGCCACAAACTTCAACTCTTGGAAACCCAGGGTACTCATTGCATTAGAGGAGAATGATCTTCTTGATTTCGTGGAAAGTGATGTGCCCGAGCCTTCCGATGATATTGAGAAAATCTAGTGGAAGAAAAATAGCACGAAGGCTAGAAAGATCATGATAGACTTTGTGATGGATCACCTAGTACCGATCATCTCCAAGTTGAAGACAGCTAAAGAAATGTTTGACACTCTAAAAGGATTGTATGAGATCAACAACACCAGCAGAGCCCTTGCTTTGAGACAACAACTTCACCATGTAAAAATGGCTAAAGATGATTCAGTCATCTCATTCTTTATGGAAATTGCTGATTTGAGAGATCAGTTGATTGCCATTGGGGATATAATTGCAGACAGAGATCTTGTTATGTTGGCACTAAACGGTCTTCCTCATTCGTGGGAGCCCTTTATCCAAAGCATCAGTGGGAGATCTAAGTTGCCTAAGTTTGATCGTCTTCAAGTTGATTGTATTCAAGAAGAGTCCAGGTTGGCAGCAAGAGGAATTGGGCGAAACTATCATGATATAGAAAATCAAGTTCTTGCTACTCATACTTCTAAAGAAAGAGGCAAAGGAAGAAAGAGGAATAGAGATGGAGGATTAGATTCTACCCCAAAACCGAAGAAGAAGAAGGATCTCTCTCACATTCAATGTTTCAGGTGTGACAAGTATGGTCACTTTGCTCGAGATTGCAAATTAAGGTCTACACAACTTGTTTCTATTGCAAAAATTGACATAGGGACATCTCAGAAGGTTTCTTATTCTAAAGTTGTTCAGTTTCTTCGAAGTGGAGGAAATAACATTCAGAGGGAGTTTGAGAAACCATCAAAGGCAATCTTGGACGAGGAGGTCAGGAGGTTGATGCAATTAATTGAAGCTTTAGAGGGAGTCACATCATCATGAAGATTTGTGTAGTATATATTACTCTGAGATGAAGAAATATGAGGTGAAAGCCCTTGTAGTGTATATTTCTCTGAGACGGAGAAATATGAGGTGAAAGCCCTTGTAGTGTATATTTCTCCGAGACAGAGAAATATGAGGTGAAAGCCCTTGTAGTGTATATTTCTCTGAGACGGAGAAATATGAGGTGAAAGCTCTTGTAGTGTATATTTCTCTGAGACAGAGAAATATGAGGTGCGAGCCCTTGTTCATCTCTGAGACTGAGATGAGACGTCATGTTGAGTGAATCCATGACGGTATCACGTTGAGGGACTCCGTGATGAACTCTTTTTTACAAATGGGTGTAGCCATTGTGGGTGTCATGTCGAGAGACTCCATGACATGGATATCTGTAAAGATACCTCCCTAACTAAGAGGGAGTGTTGATGTAATAGCGGCAGGAGATATCTTTCTCTCTAATTCGTGAATATTAAATATTAAACAAATAATTGTTAAGGCAAGTCGGCCTTATTATAATTAATATTTTATTTTCTTTAAGAGGCCAACCAAGTAAAGAGTCGCCTTGCTTGTGAAGAGTCACCTTGCATTGTATATATAGAAGGTGATGATCATCCATTTGATCATCAATTAATTTCGCACTCAAGTCAAGCCACACTTATCAAGGAGTTCGCATATCTACAATAGATCATCATTTGCTTAGAGCAGATCAATATCAAGGAGAATTCATAGAAATTGTGTATTCGCATCTAGGAGAGGTGTTGTGTTTCATTATATCAGATCAGCCTAGAGTTTGGCCCAGTTGTAAGCAGATTTTTGCTCTCTTCATTAAATATATAAGAGATATATTTTGGCTGGGTTTTTCTCCCTCGAGAAGGAGGGTTTTCCCAGGGTAAACTCCTGTGTTCATTTGTCTTATGTGTTGCATTATTAATTGCTTACATTTCTGACCCTAAAAATAACACTAACACATAAAACACGAATACTATGGTTAGATTAAATGCAAGACTCCATACAAAGCCACAACCTACACCTTCAAGCTCACCTACAATACAAAGCTTGCAAATTCACCCTAGTAATTTAACCCTTAGCCCACATAACGAGACATCTCCATAAACATTTATAAGCAAGATAGGTGTAATAAATGTCATTAAGTGAATAAATTTTTTTGGGTAACAATAACAACGAATACTCGATGAATAGCTACTCAAACAATCTATAAGCGCAAGAATTACCATTAGCCATCCAAGTGCAAATTACACTTATTTATATTGTCTATAGAGCTATGCATCGAATAAATGAAATACATTGACTAAACTTTATCTCTACCTATGACTGCTTGCATGACGTGCAAGCTTTATTACAAATTATCTCATCTACTAATTCTTGTATTACAACATGCAATTGTCAATTGAACCGATCATTAAAATTCCTACAATTTGTTTTTCAATGCTCATGTCTCTCACATGACAAGATAGATGATCTAACAATAGTCGGTTCCAAGTTATAGATGGTGAATGTCAACAATAACTAAAATTTAAAAATCGTGAGGGCTCCAACTCTAAAAAAGACTTCTAGAAGGCTCTAGATGATTTCAATGAAGTTTACATGACAAACCTTATGAGATTCTAAAAATCACTTGGTGCTTTGACTCCAAATATCTAACCTATTGATTTGCACATTATACATCCTCCACATAATCTTAAGATCGGATTGCAGAAATAAGGCACAAAAACATAATTACAACTAGAACTGTAATTTACAAGTAGTTAACAATAATCATTTCTCTTCCAACATACAATTTATCATCTTTTTGATGTCTTCATGGCTTTGACAAAACTTTCTTCTTTCTAATCAAATAAAATCATGACAAACCTCTAACAAAGCCCCGAAAATTCACTTTGTTGCTTTCATGGCAGATCCTTCGAAAACATTCCAAAACTGAAAGCTCTCTTTGATATGCGAATATCAAATAAAAGTTTTAAGCAATTTGAAGAAGATATGAAGCTGATATTTTTTCTGTATTTTGCTGTGATTAGAAAAATCGCTTACTAATCTGTCATTACACTGATGATTTCTGCTTCTAAACTTTGCTAATGATGACAAGGTTAAGTCAATTTCAAATAAACACAACTAGGGTTTTAAAATATCAAAATTGGAATTTTAAAGTCAATCCAAAAACCCTAGTTGCTTTCATTGTTTGAAAGCCTTGAATTCTCTAAGTAAAATCCTCATCAAAACAAATGCCTTTTGAATACTAATGACTTTGGGTGCAAGTTTTTAACTTTATTGCAACTTTTTTTAAAAGATTCAAGGCCATATAAGATATGCACCTCTTTTCCTTATGCTATCCACTACCTCCAAAATACTAAGTGAGCTTCATTTTGCTAGTGATTTGTATTTCTCTTCCCACTAGCTGCCAAAACCTCACCTTTAAGCCTCTTACAAAAGAAGCTGACTGCGACCATTTTTAAAAAGGAGGTTGGTCTTTTGCAAAGAGGCAGCTGCCCTTTTATATATTTTCTATTTTTTGTTTCTAATTTTTCTAATTAATATCTTAAAATAATTTTAATTTGAATAATATCAATTAATAATTAATAATAAATTATTAATTAAAATTAAAAATGACTACACAAGCTACAATCACTTGACAATTTGATATTTTGGACTTTAACATGATCTATGACTCAACCAGAAATAACTATTTCCGACTTGAACTTTCACACACAAATGACTAATTTTTTAAAACAATGGAGTTTCATGTAACACAATTAAGTTTCAAATTTGGTAAAAAAATTGGCTCTATTTGGGGACCATGGTGTGTACATGTGGCATAGGACTTCAAAATCTTTGGGTTTACAAGTAGATCAATGCTTTATTAGTTGGTCAATGGAGTTAGTTTCTTACTAATCTAGGATGAACATTCTTGAATCACCAAGAACATAAAATTTCATAATACATAAAGGAAATACAATCCAACATTACGATTAGGGGAAAAAAATACAAAATAACCTAGAAAACTAAAAGTTCTCTTTCAAGAGCAGGTACTAAAAATAATAGAATGGGTTACATGAAAACATTTAGAGGTTGAGAAAAGTAGCAATTGCTCCCCGTGAGCTGAGAATTTAGTCATGATAGCACATAGTCTGAAAATTGTCACAAGACTTTCTCAAATAATCATGGTTCAAGTGGGTAGACATGATCATGCAATGAAAAATTTAGCAAGAGTTGATTGATACACATTGAGGCAGGATGGTCTTCCATAAAGAGAAACCTTTCTAACAAGTTAAGATACTCAGCCTCCTTTCTAAGGAGGTATCTAGCAAGATCCTACAACTATAATATTGTTGTAGGAATAGTAAATTCCATATATCAGATTTGATTTTCTTCATCCGTGTCTTCAATATATGCAATCCTAAACTCAATCCAAGTATCATCTTCTAGGAAAGGTTGAAGTTGTTCAAAGAAAATTTCCATTAGTTGTTCGTGACTTTCCGAATCTACAACCAATAATAATTGTGCAACTTGTGATAAGAAGACTTCTTGATCATCTTCAATTGAGCCTTCATCTAACCAATCCTCAGAGTCATTATCAAGCACTAGCTCATTATCAAAATACATATGTTGAAAGAAATCCATCTTTAGCAACAATTTCTTCCACCCATTATCTTCTAACATATAAGCAAGAATAGGAGCATGATCTTCTATTGTTTTCATTTCCCCTTTCTTGATATCTTCCGTGTAAACTTTTGTGTACGTTTGATTTCCTTCACATATTGCTTCCTCAACACTCTTTACCATTATTAACTCATTGAGAGTTTCTAGCTTCCAATATCGTCATCTTCATTGATCATAACTAGATGTTCAATAATGTTCTCTTCACCTGTATGTGCTGAAACATAGAAGCTTTGAGCTACATTCATCATTAATAAAACGTTATCATAGGGCACAAGTTCACTAATAACTATTGAATGTTCGGCATTAGTTTCTTCAATGTCATGTACATGATCTATTTAAAATTAAAATGAAGGGTCAAAATTTAAAAGAAAATTCTCGATGTCCTCAACTAAAGACTTGCTCTATAGGTTTTGCAGAAACTTGTCAAGATTTGGCAATGATTTTACAAATTTCTAATGTGACGAATATTTTGTAATGTGCCTGATTTAGCCCTACGCTCTTCAATTGGATTTAGCCTATTTCCGGAAACTCGTAGGCTAAGCAAAATTGGAAATTAGGGTTTCCTATTTATAGGAAACCTCAGATGCAGTTTTGAGGGCTTGCATGTGAAAGTTTTTGATGCATGTCTGGTGGAGCTTTCTAGGTTTTGGAGAGCTTCAAAATGGTGTAACATGCATCTCCATTTGACAATCTTTTCAGGCACTTACTATTTATAGTAAGTCATGTTGGCTTCCCAGTTTGTATTCAAAAGACATTTGGAAACACTTACTATTTATAGTAAGTCATGATTACTACTCAATTGATGTTCAAATGAAGCTTTGCAAACTTACTATTTATAGCAATTTGCTATTTCTGGTAAATCTATTTATAGCAGTATCATTCTAGCAGTGGTTCAACCATCTGCATTTCATATTTCTATTGAGTTTGGCTTTCTATTGAGTTTGAAGTAAACTTACTATTTTTGGCATTTGCTATTTTTAGTAAGTCTATTTGTGGCAGTGGCATTGTAATGTCCCCTTCTCAGCAGTGATCTGACAGTTGGCCGTTAGTCTATCCTGGTGACCTGTAGACTACTCGGAAGCAGAAATTAGGGTTCCCTATCTTCTAGGAGGATGTTTCAGCGTTTGTTGGAGTGTGCTTTTGGAATCTTGGTGTTTGGTTGGCACCTCCTTTCTGGGTTTTCAGAGAGCTTCGCGATGGTATAACTTGCATGATGATTCGAGTTACTTCCTAGATTTACTATTTTTAATAAATTCTATTTCTGGCAGTGGTCCTGTTGGCTTCATGCACTTTTGGCTTCCCTCATTAGATGGTTCAGTTGGCAGTGTCAGAATCAGTGCCTGGATGCAGTTTCTGGAGAGATAAGTTGTTTTAATTAAAATAATGTTTTATTTTAATTATAACCCCCTAGTCTAGCTTTACAACTTAAGTTATTTTTAAAAGGGGATTTTTATGGGTAGGCGCCTCATCAAAAAGGTTAAGTGAAACATGTATCTTTTATTAATGTCAACTTGAGGAAAAAGGTACACCAACTTGAGGAGGCTTGTAATAAGTTAAAAGCGTGGAATTACCTTGGGAAAAAGGGATGCCATCTCTTGAGTCAAAGGTCAACATGGAGTTAGGGCAACTCTTGAGTGGGGCGCACCTTCTGGAAGGTTCTAGAGGTGCTTGGCAAAAGTTATAAAAAGGAGGTTTGGGGTTTTCATTCATCATCTCATGTTTTACAGTATTGTTATGCTGCCGGAATGGTGTCAGACTTGCTTCGAGGGATGCATTCCTCCTAATTGGCTTAGCTTCTTGCTTGAAAAATAGCAACTAGTTGAGAGGTTGATTTCAGTTGAGCTATTTTGCATTGTAGTTGGTTTTCTATCATTTAAGTTAATTTTTGCAGTTGTTGTTCTGTCACAGCTGATTCATGTTTTTGCTCATATGTTTGGGAATAAAAATCATATGGTTCTGGGTATTGACTCAATGTGTTTCCTTGCTAGGGGCAACCCTTTGTGTTGAGTTTCAGATTTTTTAATGAAGAGTTGGATTTTATATTGCAAAATTGTACTTCCTTGAGGGCCGTACTTTCTTGAGTTGCATTGGAATTCGTGCATAAAATATTTAGGCTTGTTTGCATTGGTTTCTTCATTGGGATGTGGGCGCCATACCTCTAAGAGTCTTTAGCATTTGTCCCCATGACTTTTGGTGAAGATTTGAGTATTTCATGAGCATTTTAGTGAGGAACAGGTTGCTGTTCTGTGTTATTTCAGTCAGCTGATCAGTCATATCAGTTTTATTGGAGTTCTTCTTAAGGGTGGGGATTGAGTCCAAGAAGTCTAATAGAGTAGAGAAGAGTCATTTACCATTATCGCAGCATTGACCGGTTTCTAATCATGTGTACTTGGCAAACTCTATACATATTGTAAGCTGAACAATAGTACTGTCAGCATTTCTCCTACTCTGATATGATTCTTGTAATTCCCACGACTGTGGAAGAGACTGGCATGTTTCAATCTTAGCTAGTTTCAATTCCTTGTATCACTTGCTGAAAAGTGGAAGAGGCTGGCTTGCCGCCTGTTACTTTGTGTAATTGCATTATCTCATCTTGCTGATCGGTTGAGCTGTCAACCTGCTCCCGCTGAATAAGTGGTCAAGTTGCATTTTACTTTCAGCATTGTATTTCATTTCAGTCCTCTCGCTAAATAAGTGGTTGAGTGATTTCTCTTCTTTCTGTTACTTTCAACAAGCTCTTGTTTTGCTAATGATCCCCTTTCGTGTATGCTCTCAACCTTGCCCGCATTGAAATTTGGGTTGATCAAAGGAGAGGGTTATATTCAACTGGTTTATGTTGCACTAATGCTAATGGGTGAATTTAGCTGTGTAATAAAATGAAAAAATTGGCCGACATATTTCAGGCATCATCTCCAGTTTGACTCAGCTCAAGTCATCATTCTATTTCTAGTAAAATCAGTTTGAGCGTTGGTTTTGGCTTTGGCTTCTATCCCTAATTGGACTGAGTTCCAAACTTAGTCAATTTTTATGTTTCGAAGTTGTGCCCCATGCCTAGGCTTGATGACTTCAAGTTGTTTTTAAAAAGGGGACATAAAGGGGTTGATTTGAGCATGTTTTATTGTGCAACTTGTAAATGGACACCTAGAGGGAGATGATTAATGTTTTAATAATTTAAATAAAGTGCAACATGAGAGGTGGAGTCCCTTGGAGGAAGCTGAAGAGTTTCTTGTGGGAGTTTCAAGTTGATTCATTTTCTAGCTGAAGAGCCTATTTATTGATGCCTTGTTCATTCATTCTCATCTTTGGAAAATTATAACAAAATGCTGTTGGATTGAATTTAGAACCCGGCTAAGGGGAAGCTTAGCAATTCTACTCCATTCTTCGGTCCTTAAACTATTGTTCCCTAGATGGTGGTTTGAGAGTGTGCTTCATCCAAAAGGACATATTGAACATTACTGTGGAGTTTATATGTTGCTGGTTATTGTTTGGCTGAAAGAGATTTTCATATACAACTCTTTGTATGATTTTAATTTGCTTATGGGTATTGGCTCCTTTGTTTTCTATGCTAGAGGCGCCCCCTTTGGTGAATTTGCAGATTTTATCTAATGAAATCGTCTCTCATGAAGGCCGTACCATGTTCAAAGTGCCTTGGAATTCATGTTAATTATTTGGTGAAGCTTTGATGCAATTTGAGGGTTGGTTTTTGGGCGCCATCCTCTTAGGGTGCATTTGCAATTCGTTTCAGCTCATTCAAAGGTATTTTGAAAGAGTTGTGAGCATTTTAATGATTGACAGTTTGCTGGTTAAACATTTTCAGTTTGCTAGTTTTTGTTATCGGAAATCAATAAGTTCAGATTTTGGCTTCAATTTCAGTATGTGAGGTTTAAAACCTGAAAGATTCATCCTTCACATATTTTCATTGATTCTATCATTGTAACACTTGTAAATTGCAGATTTCTTTCATTGTAAGGCTGTGAATTAGTAGTACTAATCCAACCATTGTTATTACTGCATTTACTTATAAATTCTAATGCAAACACATTGTAACCCCTGGATAGTTTACCGCCAGTGTGGAAAATAAACATTTGTATCTCTCTTTCTCACCCACTATCAAGTGGAAAATTCCCATTGTTGAGTGGATGCCTGCCGCAGCGGATGAATTAGTTTAAAATTGTAATGTTCTATCCCCCCCACTAATTAAGTGGTAGCGTAAAAATCTTTCATGGTTGGTTCACTGCCTCTTTTTGCTTTCGGCTGTATTTACTTTCAATCGTAATTCAGTTTCCTCCACCATATGTTAGCACCTCACCCACATCGGGTCTTGTGTGCACATTTTTGGCATTGAGTGCATTTCAGTTTACTCTCTTTTGAAGCTAACACTAATCAATTGGCATAGTGCCGGTTTGTGTTGTGACAATTCAAGGAAAAAATTGGTTGGCACATTTCAGTGGTATCAGAGCCTGTTTTCTTGCCATCCTGTGAGTTCAACACTTCAGTTGTTAGATGTGTGATAGGGAATACCGATACTACATCAGAGGTTAGAACAAAATTCACTTTCAGTTTTCAGAAGTTCCGAAGATGATACATATTTTAAAGTTTAGAAGCCATGAGCTATCTTAATTAATCAAGAATTCTAAAGAAGAAATAAGTTTTGCAAGGTCACTTCGCACTGCAAGAACAAGGCTTATTGAAAAATATCAGACAAGGGAAGAAGTGAGAATACTTCTTACATTGGAACAATGTTTGAGCCAGGTGAAGCAGTCACCTTTAGTGTTACATCCCAAAATGTGAGGTTACTATTTACTATTGCTAGATGCAGTAAAAGTGAATGTGATGTGAATTCTCGAGATGAATTAATGATGCATGTACCTTGTTATCAATATGAATGTTATATCATTTGATGTTGTCTCGTTTTAATGTATTTCAAATTGATGAAATTCTCGATGTAATAATGCATATTGAGTTATATAATTGTTTATATTCTAACTTGTGAAATGTTGTAGCTATACTGTTATGTTGTGAGCATTTGACTTCCGTGGACATTTGTTAGTGGATGCAGGTATAGGTACCATTCCTCCCAGCAGAGGGGAAATATCACTTGGGAGAGGGGCTTGGTCGGGTAACTAGTAATGTGAACTATCTGAGTATACACACACTTCCCCGTAGAGTGAGTATCCGAGTCAGTTGAATTAGATAAGTCATCCATAGTCATAGACGTCTTCTTTTGTATCTTTGGTAGGAGGTGTTTGTCTGATAACTGTCCCATGTTATTTAGTTCATTTCAATGGATCGTATTTGAATGCATGAAGTAAGGTAGGGAATATATATATATATATATATATATATATATATATATATATATATATATATATGCATGCATAAATATTGTATACACACATCCATATGTATATACATATCGATACAAGTGTATAACTGACAAATGGATATGCTTGCACGGTTGCATTGATATGGTACACATATACATGCATGTATACCGAGATATATATGGACATATGTATACATAGGTATATGTATATACACCACTTGTTACCTTGTGGATATTAATAAATTATTTTATTATTGCTTGATTGATATACATCTACACGTATAAGTATATATGTATTGATACATATATAGACATATCGGAAATAACAAACTAGCTAACGATATGTTATGCAGGAGTTATATATGCACATATACATGTACGTGTAAATACATATATATACGTATTAATATTATATAATAAATATGCATATTAAAGTAAAAATAATAAAGATAAATATATATATATTACTTAAGGTAATAAAATACACATATATATTTATATAATTATTTAATTACTTTAATACGTATATAAATAAAAATAATATTAATAAATTATATATGTATGTCTTTTGTTAAACAAGATTTCTGTTACTCTTTTCCCATCATGTATATTTGGAAATCGAACATTGCCAAGTATAAAGGAAATCGACTTTAATTATTTCCACCCTTGAATAAATTCGAAATAGCTGAAGGCTTCTCTAAATTTTAAATAAGGAAATAATCGATGGATAAAACATTGGACTTTATAAAGTCGAGTTTGAAATATTTGTGAGTTTCCCATGAAAAGAAATGGCAGATGAAACTGAACCGCTCGAAATTACAAAGAGCGTTTCACCAGGGAGAACACATCTTCAAGGGGCGATGCAGCCATGAGATAGTTGTTGTAGCTTATTTAACCATGACTTTTTCCAGTAAGGCGAATCACCTTCTTGCTGGCGCCATTTTTTTGGAATCACCTGTAAGTGGCGAATTTCAATAAATGGTCGAAACTTTTTGTTAGTGTTGTCAATAACTCAAGTCGAGTCATTACCAAATTGCTTAGTTAGGGCTTGGAGACCCGCCAAGTGCCTTTTGAATAAGTCTTCATTAATGTGTTGTCAATTGCATAAGGAAATGCGTTGCTTTCCTAAGTCTATATAAAGGCTTGCACTTGCTGCGAATTCTTACCAATTCCTTACCAGTTCATACGAATTCACATTCTAAGAAGAATCATTTTGCTGTGAGTAACCAACATCCTAAGAAGTATCATTTTGCCGAGATTAGCCATATTCTAAGAAGAATCATTTTACTGAGAGTAGCCATATTCGAAGAAAAGTCATCATTGCTGTAAGTAACCATTATTTTGAGTAGAATCATCAATATACTGTGTGTGAGCCAAATATGGAAAGAGTGTTCTATTTTGAGAAAGAATAGGGAAACTCTGCAACTGAATTACTGCAGGAAAGACCATCATCATCATCATTTGTGGAAGCTTGAATACAGGCATGATTATTTGGTTCTCATTTCTTCTTGATTTTAAAAGAAAACATGCTAAACCTTTGAAGTTTTATTTTGCTTTTATAGTTAGAACCTATAAAGACATGTTATGCAATTATAATATGATGTTGTTGTGTAAAGCTTGCATTTTGAATGTCTCTAAGATACATTAAGTAAATAAGGTATAAGTAGTGCATGTTTGTATTAGAAAGCAGTATTCCTTTTCAAAGATATACAATGCATCTAGTTGATGTTTGCTTTACTTGTATGATCTCTGTATAATGGAGAGTATTCTTTACCTTAGTTATTACTACTAGGACTGTGATGAGAGCGTGAATCAAGTACATTATAGCTCAACTAAGTTATTAGATTAACTCAATAAGCTAGCTACACTCCTAGGAAATGTTCATTCCCGTATAGGAGAAAGTATTGGTAGTACTTGCGATGCAAATTCATCCCAGTAGGTTAAATTGATGTAGGATTTCTTGGTACGGATTGCCACGAAAGGACAAACGACCTACGCATAGTGTAAGATAGCCCTAAGTCAAATCAACCTTGATTAGTGTATGTGGTAGTTGACCCTCAGTAGAGATACTGATTAAACACTTTGGCCTAAGTAGTGTAGATGAACAACGTCCTCTTGATTGAGTGATGATTACACTGTCATGTCCACCGTGATCCCGTATTGCATACTAGATCGAGAGTTTACCGGATGTACAGGTTCTAGCTATGTAGGACACACCACTATACTCAGTCGGTTTACAGTATCAGTTACCCAACCAATCTCTTCGTAGAAGGGAGGGCTATCTATCAAATGATAGATGTGTGAGGGACCGCATTATAAGTCCGTGGTTGGTAGAAAAGCGCCCGAGTGATGTTTCTCCTCCTTACCAGGCTACTAAGGCACTGAGATTTGAAAGGCGGATTCCTAGACCTTCTTACCACTATTAGTTCAAAAGCTCATTGGAGCTAAGTTAGATAAGGTACGTTTTACCGTTACTTGTATTTGTGAAGTTATCGTAATGACATGGAATCTTTATTGTAATTCTATTATGATATCTTGTTCATATTTTATCAATAAAGGAAAGAAAAATTATAATGCAATGACTTGTAACACGTTTATTTACTCTTTTGATGTAAATTAGAAAAAAAATATTTTTACGTAGAACCGGGTCGTTACATTCAGAGTTAATTAAAACAGCATTAACATATGCAGCGACCTCTTTGAAACATCCTTATTGGTTGAGGCATCCAGATGAAGAAGTAAATCTGCTGGTTACTTCATGCCTCAGTGAAGTGATGAGAATCTTGGCACCCTTGGTGCCCTATGATGACAAAACTATGAAGAGAATCCTTCATATGTTCGTGGAAAGCTTTCAAGACCTTGATGAAACTGATAGCATTCAGTACTCTAGAAGAGCTGCTATACTGAAGATATTTTCTGAACTCAAAACAAGTATGTTGCTGATTGATTTGGGTATGCAAGATCGAATATATTATTTGATCCATTACCTCTTCATTTCAACTTGGAGTGAACAAGAGGAGGATGTAGTTGCAACAATGAGAAACATTTTAATTTTAACTATCAATGAGATGGATGACATTCCAAAATCCGTCTTAACTTTTCTGTTAAACTTTCATGAACAAGAAGGGAAGAATTCCTCTAGTGCTGGTATGTTGATCAAAGATTTGTTCATCCAGTGTGAGAGAAAATTGAAGCCACACTTGAAGAAGATAGAGCAGAAAAATGAGGTAGTTATTAGTGCAAAAGATGGAAATAAAATGTTGTTTCTCAATGATTCTAAGGCGGTTTCTCAAGAAGTACCTATTGATATGCAGTTGTTCGCACATGCTGAGGACGAGTGCAATGAGGCAACATCAGTTTTGAATACACATGAAGAATCTTTGACAAGTAATCAAGAAGACTTCCTTGGTATGCTTGTGACAAATAATGAAGAAATCAGTACTATACCTTCACATGATGGGTTTATTGAAGGTAAGAAGGATAGCCTCTTCAAACCAGCTAATAGTGATGATTCGTTGCTTTATTATAATAATGGAGATTTAGGTGGTCTTGAGTTCGTTCATCAAACTAAGCTCTTGGAGAAAGATTCTCATGAAGATATCAGTTTTGTTGAGTTGGGAGGTGTCTCATTCAAAGAGTCACCATTCCAAGTGGAGTATGAAGGGCAGTTTTCTTTTGATCAAAATAATCGACCTTTCAGCATTTGGGATCCGGGTGTGAAGGCACCTAATTTTGTTAAGGCACTTGTATGGGATAAATTTCCTTTTGATCCCAATAAAGACCAAAATTCAAATTTCACTGCAAGCTATGAGATGGCCTTTGGAGGAGAAGTTTTTGACAAAGTCGCTTGCATGAAAAAACCCCATAATGACCATTTTAATTTGGTTGTAGCCACTAAAAAAAAGTTTGTTGCTGCTAAAACTTTCAGGACTGTGATGAATAATGATTCATTGATCAAGTTGGGAGATTCTTTAACATATAATCAAGGAGACAGTGAAGGGGAAATAGAGAGCTAGAAGACCACGGGGCTTTTGCTGATGAAGAGTTCAAAAAAGTTCTCAAATTCAAATCAGATTTACCTCATCTTGAATCTAATTGTAAACAGAAGCCCGAAAAATTGGTAGGATTTGACCCTCTTCATGACCTTAAGTATTTTCACTTGGTGGGTGGTGAAAGACAAGAGTCTTGGAGTAGCTATGGGGGTAGCAAAGACAAGAAACAAAGTTCTGATTTTGAAATGCAGCCCATCAACAGTTCACCATCCTTGCACTTTTGTGAGTGGAAAGGACAATTCATATTTTCCATTGAGGATGAGGTGCATGCTTTATTTAGATTTGACCGCTCACATAGTTCGATTGAAGAGAGACAGGAAGGAGTTTGGGATGGAGTCACTCTCTTTAATCTACAGTTTATTAAAGACTCCTTAGTGATTATGAAATCAGAGTATCTATGCTGGATTAAAGATCAGGATTACACCTATCAATTCACAAAGAAGATCATTGGTGCATTTCAAAGAAGTGAAAGAAAGGTTGATAAACTTACTCTTGAGCTTGAATCAACAAAGTGCATGTTAGAGAGTGCTCAATTGGGTGTAATGGAGGTAGGAGACCAACTAGCTGATTTCAAACATCTCAGAGAATGTGGAGACGAGTTATACTCTGCGATTGATAATCCTCCAAGCTTGCTTGTAAGTGAATACATAAGAGGTTTAGAGGATTCAGCCTCCATTTGGAAAGTGTTGATTCATGATGACTTTCCCTTCTTTGACTCCAAGGTGTTGTCAAAACATGTTGTTTACATGCTTGACAGTTTATCCTTTGGATTGAGTAATGCTCACACTAACCTGTCTTGGGAGATGGATTTGAAGACAATGTTTGTTTTAGGCTCCCTTGTTTTTGAAACTTTCTTGGATAGACTTTAGTGGTTCACCAAAGAAGTCACTAAATTTTTGAGTGTGCATTTGGAGTTGATTGGCACTCGGGAATGTGTTGTGAATTTCTTCAGGGGTGTGGTGGATCATTCTTGGTCAGGTATCTTTGTTTGGCACCCTCGATGTGGAATGAAAAATCTTTTGGGGTATGGTAGGAAGGTTCATTGGAGGGATAAGGATCAAACTTTCAGAATTAATGATGTTGTTCCCTTTCTTACCAACCACTTGATGATCCCATTTGTTTATCAACAAATGGATTGGAGAGAAATTTTGAGCAAAGAATGGTTCTTTGCTGTGATGAAATTGTTTGGATGGGTGTTCCCAGCTTCGAATCTAAGCAGATTGGTCAGATTGAATGAAAATTTTCAATATGGCAGTAGTTGTTCTTTTCTTAGCATGTTGATTTCTCTTAGATCAGATGTTGAGTCATTCAATTTTGACTTGGTGAGCAGCTGGTACGCTCATATTTTCACTTCACAATCTCTTTTCAGAGATGATATTTGGCCTCAAGTAGGAAAATGGTGGTTCAGACTGATCAAAACCAGTTTTTGGAAAGAGTTTGAGTTTTTTTCAGTGATTACCTGGACACATTCTTTGGTATCTATGTTTGGGGCAGCGAGTTAGTAACAAATTTGGTTCACCAGTTGGAGACTCATGAGGTGAAATTTGTAAGCTTTTCTTGGAGTCTTCTCAGTTATATCAGTTTACTTTAAAGAAGAATTTGATGGGGGATCTTTTGCAAGGAGTTGCTCTTCTCTTTGCAAAATGTGTTGGAAGAGTCATATATGTTGTTGTGACTCTATTTGATGTTATGAGGAGTTATGTTGAGGAGCATGTTTATGAGTTGAGTAGTCTTTTCTTCTTAATGCTCGAGATTGTGTTTGACGTTGGCTTTGCAGATTTTAACTCCTCAGAGTTTTCAGGACATGAGATGTTGCAAGATTTTGATTTCAGTTCTTCCAGGCCTATCAGTTTGGATCTCAGATATGGTGACTCTTCGGGGTTCCAAGAAAGATTAGAGCAGTCTTGGAATATTGGATATGTTTATGTGATCAGTGTGGTGCAGCGTCAGCATGGTGGGTCTTTACAGAGATGGATTTGGGACCCTGGGATCCTACTTGGCATAGTAAGGATCAAACTTTTTTTTCAGAGTGTGGTGGCATTGCTTGAGGACAAGCAATTTTGGGAGGAGCAGACTGTAATGTCCCTGATTTAGCCCTACACTCTTCAATTGGATTTAGCCTATTTCCGAAAACTCGTAGGCTAAGCAGAATTGGAAATTAGGGTTTCCTATTTTATAGGAGGTTTCAGATGCAGTTTTGAGGGCTTGCATGCAAAAGTTTTGATGCATGTCTGGTGGAGATTTTTGGGTTTTGGAGAGCTTCAGAATGGTGTAACATGCATCTCCATCTAGCAGTGGTTCAATCATCTGCATTTCACATTTCTATTCTGGGCAGTATGGCTGATCAATTTCGCTTTCTGTTGAGTTTGAAGCAGTGTTCCACGGGGACGCATTTCCCCCCTTTTTGGGCAAGTTTTCGAAATGGGGACGTTTCGGAGACGGGGAAACGGGTACTTGGCGTTTCCCGCCACCGCCACCGGTGCTCCGCCAGAGACGGGGAAACGTCTCCGCGTCTCCCAGGAGACTTGGAGACGTCTCCAAGCCTCCAAGTCTCCTGGGGAAATGCCTAGGCGTTTCTTGGGAGACGGGGAGACGCCTAGCCGTCTCCCGTCGAGCCCACGTCCATGGAGGCGTAAAAGGTAAAAAATAAAAATAAATTTGAATTTTTAAGTGTTTTGGGGTTACCCTAATTTGGTGTGGGCCCCACCTCTTCCTCCAAAACAACACAAAACAATGTTCCTTTATCATTTCACTCACATTTTTATTGACTGACTTATTTTGCAGCCAGCTGAAGAGGAAGAAAAATAGTTCAAAAACTTGAAGAAGTCTTATTGAAGGAGTTAAAAGAGCGATTGCAAGTGTTATAGGAGTGAGAAGGAGCAAGAAGAAGAGGAGGAAGAGGATTCTACTGCATTTTGGAGAGATTTATCAAGCACAAGGTAGGGTTTTTGAAGTTTTTTTCAAATTTCTTGTTGTTTTTGTTTTATTTTATGAGTTTAAACTTTCTTTTTTTTTATTCATCTCAAAGACTCAAAATCATATTTGATGTTGAATCTTGAGGGAAAAATGATGAAGATGATTGAATCATTCATCATTTTTCCCTCAAGATTCAACATCAAGTTTTTTATTTAAAAAATTTAAATTATTTAATACTAAAGTTTAAACTTGTTTTTTTAATTTTTTTTTCTTATTCATCTCAAAATCAGATTTGATGTTGAATCTTGAGGGAAAAATGATGAATGATTCATTGATCTTCATCATTTTGCCCTCAAGATTCAACATCAAATTTTATTATTTAATATTTTAATTTCAATTTGTTAAACTAGGCTGTTTTTATTTTAATTTTGTGAAATGCAGTGTCACTTTCACAATGAGCAGTAGCATGAGTGGGGATGACATGGAAATCCATTCCCATAGTGAACATGATTCAGATTTTGAACCTGAGAATGAGGGGGATGACCATGGGGCTGATCCTGCAGCCCATTCTAGTTCCATGGCGAGTGCACCAGCTAGTACAGGTTGCCCTTCAGAGTTGTTGGCAGAGTATGCTAGGGGTCCTTTAGATCCTAAGTCTCCTCTCAAACAGTTTGCTTCAAGAATACAAGGCACATCACGTACAGGTGGGGGAACAAGGAAGTGGAAGTGCAACATTTGTCAGGTTGAATGGTTTGGTAGCATCACTAGAGTGAAACCACACTTTCTTTTTTGGACAGGAAAAGGTGTGGAGCCTTGTAAGTTTCTGAAGGAAACTAAAAATATACGTTATAGAATTGAGTTTAATAGGCTTTGGGGCGTTCCAGATGACACAAATATTACAGCCCCTACTACTTTGTCTGCTAGGGCAGCCTTTCAGTGCATCCATGATGGGCCACATACTTCTCCTCATGCTTCACAAATGGGAGGAATGATGTTTGGATCTCCATCCACTTCCACTACTAGTGCCGCTAGGGGGACAACTGCAAGGAAACGCAAGTTGCATACATCGCAGAGTAACCCCATTGCTAACATGTTTAATGTGCAGCTGAGAGATGAGATAGATGAATCCATTGGCAAGTTCTTCTTTGCCAATGGCATTCCATTTCATGTTACACAGTCTCCTTATTATAGGGAGATGATGGCTATGGTGGCGAAGGGAGGAACATCTTATGTGCCACCAAGTGAGACAAAAATGAGGACTTCGATCTTGGATAAGTGCTATTCCAAGATCAATATTTTGATGGAGAAGATGAAGGCATGTTGGGTGGCATCTGGGTGCAGCATAGTTATGGATGGGTGGACAGACATTAGTCATCGTCCACTCATCAACATTATGGTCACATGTGCAGAGGGCCCATACTTCCTTAGAGTAGTTGATTGTACAGGGCATCACAAAGATGCTGATTTTCAATTTCAGGTCCTCAGGAAGGCTATTGAGGAGGTCGGGCCACAAAATGTGGTCCAAGTAGTCACAGATGTAGCCCATGTGTGTAGAGCAGCAGGGAAACTCATTGAGGCGGCCTATAGACATATTTGGTGAACCCCATGTGGTGTGCATGCCATGAACAATGCACTCAAGGACATGGGTAAGATTGATTGGATTAGAGGAGTGGTCACTGATGCGAGAGATGTGCAGATGTTTATCTGCAACCACCACACTACACATGCACTCTTCAAGACCTTCGCGAAAGAGTTCTTGAAACCGGTGGAGACTCGATATGCATCATATTTTATTCTTTTGGAGAGAATGATTGAGTTGCAAGAGGCATTGCAACTCATGGTTATGACTAATGATTGGAATAGGTGGGCCGAGGCCAAGACAATGATGGGGAGAAGGGTGAAGGAGATGGTGAAAAGTGATGTGTTTTGGACTGATGCGAAATACATTGTCTCCATCATTTCTCCAGTATTCCAAGTTATTAAATATGGGGATGGGGATGCACCTAACCTTGGAGAGGTGTATGAGTGCATCGAATCTATGCTTGACCAAATGAGGGTTGCTGTGCGAGTGAAGGACCCCTCTCTAGCATTCTACAATGAGCACATTCAACCAATCATTCAGCGCAGATGGGACAAGTTGAACACTCTTTGCATATGGCTGCCTTTGCCTTTAATCCTAAGTGGTACAAGGCTAGACCAGGTAGAGTGACACCGATTCAAGATGATGAGGTGAAGGCGGGTTTCTTTAGGTGCATAGAGAAGATGTATGATTCTAGAGATGCCGACACAATTCGCACTGAGTGGATCAAATTTGCCATTCTTAGAGGCTATTCAGATGCGGAAAATATGGATATAGAATCTATGGCACAGGAGGGCCCACTTTTGTGGTGGAATTGTCATGGTACAAAATCTTTGACCACCACTCTAGCTATCCGTCTGCTATCCCAGGTTTCTGGTTCTTCAACTGCTAAGAGGAACTGGTCTACATATAGCTTCATCCACTCTCTTAAGAGGAACAAACTTACCTCTAAGAGAGCAGAGAAGCTTGTGGTTGTACACAATGCTTTGCGTCTCATAGACCGCAAGACACTTGAGTACAAGGAGAGTCCAGCAGCACGATGGGATGTGGAGCTTGAGGAGCCTTCACAGATTGATGAGGATGATCCTACCACTTCAGATGCACGGCTAGTTGGTGTGAGCTTGAGGGATCTTAACCTTGTGGAGTCCAGCAATTCCAGTGATGAGGAGTTTGCACTTGCAGATAATTAGAGGCCTCCCTTCACTACATTTTGAGTTTTGACATTTTGGCATTTTGTCTTTTGTAATCTATTGCTATTAGTATTTGTATTTACTATTTGGCATTTGCTACTCATTGTAATGATGAATCATGTAATCATCTTTATAGACTTTGTGATATCTCATATGACGTCAGATAATCTCCAATTTGACAATTTCATTTGCCAAATTTTATTTAGCAATTAGCATTCAAGAAATCATCGTATTTAGATTTAGTATTTCAAATTTTACTATGTTATAATTTTACTAATTTCCTATAGTTTCATTTGAAATGTAATTCTTATACTGTTATACTGTTATACATCTTTGAAAAACTAGTTTTTCAAGTACTATAAGTATATGTATAACTATATCAGGACCACCACCCCGCCACCCCCCCGTCCCCAACGCCCGTGGAACACTGGTAAATAGTGATCACTAGGATAAGATTCTTTAGAATTAAGAATTATTCATTGCAAGTTGTAGCATGCTAATTTGTGAAGATTGTCTTTTGTTATGTTGAGATTAGCTCTTCCGAGAAATTGGAAGAAAGACATGTCATGATTGATGAATTAATTATCTATTACTCAAGAGATTTTGAATTCTAGGAGATAAGTATTTGCATGGTTGAATAATGTTCATGAATTGTTATGTAGTTATTAATTCATGTTATAACATTGAGATAGTCAATCATGTATGCTCCTAGCAATAGTACTTCTATTTGAGATAGTCGAGTTCCATGAACTATTAGTAATCTTTTCTTAATGCTTTCAGGATAAATCAAGAAGTGTAAGAGATTGCTTTCAAGAAGAGCTTGATGCATCCTATAGTTTGAAGAATGGAGACTCTACTTGTAGCTATGAGACTAAGTGAATGGTTGAAGACATCTTTTCGAAGAGGAAGAATTAACCTTAAGAGGGAGTTCTATGACTCTCTGAGAATAAGTAAGGGTTGCAATGTTGCAAGGCCAGATGCTAAATTATTGAAGTACCTCTTCAGCAGTCAGGTTATGAATTGCTCAAGTCAAGTCAACCTGGATTTAACATTGGTAGCTCCGCAAACCTATTCCGATTAGAGTGATCTGGGATGAGGTCAAAAAGGACAACCCTGAATCCCTACAAAGGTGTGCACTGGTAAACATTTATCTAAGGCAAGCATTGCAAGCAAATCTTGGACAATGAGATCAGGAGGTTGACACAAGTGCTTGAAGATTCAGAGGGAGCCTATTGAACCTAAAGAAGATGGTTGTGTTGCTGATCGATGGTGCTTCAGTTTGGGATCTGCTATGATATCTTGGTGTAGCAGGAAGCAGTCTTCAATAGCATTGAGTATATTGCAGCTTGTTTGGCAGCTCGTGAAGCAGTGTGGCTTTATAAGCTCCTAGCAGGTTTGGACAATCAATGGAGCCTACTATTATTCATTGTGATAACCAGAGTTGTGTAAAGTTTTTTGTCAATCCTGTGTTTCATAACACAACAAAGCATGTTGAGATCAAGTACCATTATATCAGAGATATGGTATTGAGGAAAGCTATACAGTTGAGGTATATCAGCATTGATGAGCAGACGACGAACATTCTCACCAAACCCCTCTCTAGGATAAAGTTTGTGTACTTTCGAGAAAAGCTTGGTATGGTGGAGAATGTAGCCTTGACTAAGAAGGAGTCTCAGTATCAGTGATCCTTGAGTTCTTCTCTTAGGAGAAGTTCGAGGTGAAATCCCTTGTTAATGCATTCTTTTCCTCAAGAGAAGTTTGAGGTGAAAGCCCTTGTTCCACCATCTGGGAGAGCCATGGTAGATGTCATGTGTGTGACTCCATGACAACATCACGTGAGGGAGTCCGTGATGATTTTCTTGTACTTGTGTTTCACCCTCTGGAAGAGCCATGGTGAAAGTCACAGTGAGGTGACAACATCACATTGAGTGATGAGCACTTGTACATACCATCTATGGAGGTAGCCATGATGGTTGATATCACGATGAAGTGATATCCGATATCACGATGAGGTGATATCTTACTTGCTTTCACGATAAGGTGATAAGCTCCTTTATCACGATGAGGTGATATGCTTTGTGCAGCTGGAAGTATCATCCCTAGCTGAGAGGGAGTGTCGATGTTATTAAGCAGCATCGGGCTGCTTCTTCCAGCTCACACACTTCGAGAATAAATCAAATTAAATAATAGCCTATCGGCTATTTAATTTGTACTTGGTTGATTTAATTCATGAGGGCCCACCCTCATTGAGTTCATGAACATTAATTGTATTGGGCCGACCTCCTTGGCATTTTTGTAATTTAATTATTCTCTAAGATGGCCGACCTATTTGAGGAGATACCTTATTTTGTATAAATACAAGGTCGACTTTGTTCATTTGATCAAGTTTATTCAAGTACAATTCGCATTAAAGAAGAAATTCGCACTTGAGCAGCAATCATTCATCTTGCAGCAGCAGACCGATTTCAAGGAGAAACATATTTGCATCTAGAAGAGGTGCTAATATTTATTGTATCAAATTTGGCCTTGTGCTGGACCTGAGTTGTAAGCAGATTTGTGCTCCTATTCCTTTAATATATAAGAGACATATTTGCTGGGTTTTTCTCCCTCTAGAGGAGGGTTTTGCTAGGGTATCTTCTTGTGTTTATTGTCTTATGTGTTGTAATTTTCTGAGTGCTTTCAATTGTGTTATCTGATCATTAAAACACTAACATAAACAACCTACTAAAATGCTCATTAAATGCTCTAGACTTAACCAAATGACCTGCAACAAAACGCATCAGCTCCTAATGATGAAGGCGCCCAAGAAGCAATGCTGAAACCACCCCCAAAGACTCATATTAATTTTGCACACAAACCAATGCAGCTCTAGGAAAGTGCGGCCCTCTAAGAAGGGCGATTTCTCATTATAAAATTCAACACTTGTTAATAAAATCTGGAAATTGGCATGAAGGGGCGCCCAAACCTACAAATCACATTCAACCACTACCCAAAACAAAGTAAAATTCATCCAATGACTTATGAGCAAAAACGACTTTCAACCTATGCTAAACCAGCAACTCCAAAACTAACAGAAATGCAAGAAAACTCAACTACAATGCTCTCAATCTGCTCTCAAGGATTAAGAACAGCAATATCTTAACTAGTTGCTATCTTTCAAGCAAGAAGCTAAGCCAAGCTGGCGGTATGCATTCCCCGAAGCACTCAATAACCATTCTGGTAGCATAACTTTGTAGTAGACAAGATATAATCCCATGAAGAGAAGTAGCTTCCTTTTATAACCTGTGAAGAGCATCTCTAGAAACATCTAGAAGGTACGCCAAAACCAAGGAGTCAACATAATTCAAAATTCCAAGTTGAATCATCCCTCTCACCAAGTTGGCGTCCCATTTCCTTAATGAAATATTTCATTTTTAAAACAAATATCACCTTCCTCAAGTTGGCGTCTCTTTTCCATAGTCAACTTTATCAATTTGTAAATATTTCAATTAAGCCCCCTGATGAGGCGTCCACCCATGAAATCCACCTTTTAAAACAACTTAAAAGTCATCAAGCTAGGCCAAAGGGTTATAATATTAAAATATAACATTATTTTAATTAAAATAACTTATCTCTCCAGAAAATGCACCCAAGAGCCAAACTCAACACTGCCAACTGAACTGCTTGAAGAGGAAAGTCAAATGTACTGATGCCAACAGGGACCACTGCCCGAAATAGAATTTACTAAAAATAGTAAATTCAGGAAGTTGCTCGGATCATCATGCATGCTATACTGTTGCAAAGCTTTCTGAAAACCTAGAAAGAATCCGCGATCCAAACTCCAAGATTCCAAGGGCAAGCCTCAAAAAAAGCTGAAACAACCTCCAAGAAGATAGGAAGCCCTAATTTCCACTTCTGAGTAGCCTACGGGTCTCCGGAATAGGCTAACAGCCAACTGCTAGATCACTATTGAGAAGGGGACATTACACAATGTAACTTGTTTAGAGATTGAACTCAGTTTTTGGTCTATGATATGTATTAAACTCTAATTTTGATTTATATATGATGGAAATCAACAATATGCTCTACGAAATTAGTAATATGTGTGTTTTTGAAGAATATTTTAAAATTAATGTATTTTAAAATATTTGATAAAATTGCTGAGTTTTTCCTCGAGTTTTTGTTGAGTCCCAAATTTTTAAAATTTTTGGGCCTACTGAGTTATTGTCGAGTCTGTGTTTTTCAACTATGGGCTAACTAATACCAAACTAACTAGGCTTGAGAAGGGGACATTACAAAAAGTTTCAAATTCATTTAAGAGATTGCAAAACCCTAAGAAAAGTTTTGAGTGGCTTTCAAAAATATGTAATAATTTAGACTTCTTTTCCACAAAGAATATGATACTATTTTTATTTGCAATGTATATAAACAAAGATGCTCACAATTCTTTTGCAACTTACATGTATACCAGACTACCTGCTACTTCTTCCTCAATGTAATTGGATGCCCAATCTTCTCCTCAACATGATTGTTTCAGAAACCCCTATGTGACTGGTTTAATATTTAGAGTGTGGCTGCCTCTTCAGATGCAATGTCTTTCACACAATGTCCTTCACGTTTGAAATAAAATGTCTTCCACACATCTACTCACATGATCTTTCCCATCACAACTGACAACCAATGTTGTACTGTTTCTTGGATTCATCAACAATGTCAACCTACCCTATTACCAATGTTGGTATGGATCGACAATGAAGAAAAGAGAGTAAGAAAAGAATAAGGCATAACACAATGTATGCAAACCTATTTATTTATTTACAATATCAATGGGGGTTCAAATCGGTTATAACTTAAAGTTATAATAGGATGTTTTATGGACATGTTTAAATAAATAAATATACTTATTATGTTTATATAAACATACACACTTAGTAAATCATGTATTTAATATCACACTAAGCATAATGATGCACTATTGTAGAGTTTTGTATAATTTTCTAAATTAAAAAGCAGGCATTGCTCCAATCAATGGTTTTGAGAGTACTCAAAATAAATGAAGGAATTTTCCCAAAGAAAAATGTTATGTCAAGTAGGATGAATTGCAAATGGCTATGCCCTTGAGACTAAGAACAAGTATTGTTAGTAGATCTCTGGAACATGAAACTATTTTTTCACCTAAAACAGTTTCAAGAAATTTGTACTAGATATAAGAGGAATGTGAGTAAACCAGGAAGCAATTGAGTTATCATCACTTGTAAGCTAGGAACCATGAAAACTCAAAATTTAATAGTTAACTAACTAAAGTTAAAAATTTAAAGTTTCTTGGTACAAAAAAATGATGAGCACATGCTTATACTGATAAGGGGGGGTGAAGCAGTATAAGTCTATAAGACTATCTTTTACTTTTTCAAATTAATAATAACAACATCAAAAAATAATAACACAAGAGCACAAGATTTAGGTGGAAACACTTTCAGGAGAAAGCCACGGAATAAGGACTGCTTGAATCTACTATCCAAATCCAACCACCAAAATAAATAATTTTTTACATTAATTTGTAGGCACCAACCCATTGGAGACACCAATTCCCACAACTGAGCACCAACTCAGTAAGAGACACCAATGTCTTTTAATATGAGGCACCAACCCACTAGAGACACAAATCCCTACCACTAAGCACCATCTCAGTAAGAGACACCAATCTCTTTTAATATGAGGCACAAACCTCTCCAATACAAGGCACCAACCTCTAACTCAAGAAAATATGTTTCTTCTTGATAATTTTTCTTCAAAAATCTGCCTTTGAATAATCTTCTATAATATTCTCTACACACAAGTATGCTGGTGTATATATGATATATCTCTTTATCTTCCACACTCATCCTTCTCCACATACCACAAACTCTTTTTATATCTTCAACAAGATAGGCAACTTTTTAGAGGGATACAATACTTCACAAATGAGATTACTCTTCATTATTTTATACCCTTTTAATAGCAAACTTGGGTGCTCAATAAGGGGTCGGCCCCTATAAAAATATAGATTTACTTAAAATCAATTTCAAAATGGGGTGCCATAATAAGGGGGGTCAGCCAATAAAATAAATTAAATATAATTTAATTTGATTATTTTTAATTTCCAATTAAGGGCGCCAAAATGGGGGAATCGACCAGCATTAATAAATGAGATTTAGTGGCCTTTGGCCATTGCAATTTCTTCTTCTTGGATCAGCAAACTTCATTGTGACATTCATGATATCTTTCTTGACATCAATGACAATAAACTTGCCAACAATCTCCCATACGCCTTTGACTTGACATCAATGACAATAATTCTAACAAAAAGAGACTTTCTTTTCATTTGGTTGAACTTTCTTCAAATACAAGTGCTCATTTCTTCACCTCAAATGTGTGTCGAAAATTTGTATCAAACTAAATTCTATCACTATAAAAAATGAATATTGTGCATAAAGCAGGAAGCAACTGAATTATCAGCATCAATCATAAGTCAGCTTACATGGATGGACTTTGAAAAATATAAATTTAAAATTTCTTAGGACAAAAAAGATACAGATCCTTTTCATTGGGTTAAACTTTCTCTGAATTTTTGTTTTTATCTCTATCCGTTTTCTCATTGAAAGTTTATCTTGTTTGTAAATTGGCCTAATGTACTTTGAGTTTGAAATTTAATTGATGATCAACATGCAAATACAGTTTACGAATTATTTTACTTGTGCTCCTATCACCATCCTGCACCCTCCTCTCACCCCTGCCTTCGTATCTACGATCCCCAACCATATTAAAACTAGCAAGCATGCAAACTCACATTAATAATGCAAGTTTGCATGTTTTTGTGTTATCAAAAGCTATAGCCACAAGAAACTTCCAAGCCCTATAAAGTTCAATAAAGTAAGACAATACAAGCAAAGAAAATTGTCCACCCTTTATGATCTTTTGCAGAAAGAAATTTTCATTTAATAATTGTGGTAATTTCGTTGTGGATCCAACTGTTAATTAAAATGTGAGTAAGAGTCTACACACCACACATTGTAAGCAATCAAAGTGCATTCCCTCTATAATTATGAATGTGTATATATCCTACATTCTTTCTCTTTAATTCTGGAAAAGAGAGATCACCTGCCCATATAGACCCCATCCAAATGCCAATAATGCTCCCGCATCTGCATAAATAAACAGTAAGCAATTTAGAAAAGCCGAACTGAAGCAATTTTTAACCATGAAAATACACTCCTCACTGCATTTTGAATAGTCTTTCTAGTTCTAATGATCACATAATGAGACAGAAAGAGGAAATAATATTGATGTCCACGGATGAAAAAAAGTAGGTCAATGGGATTCAAGAGTACAGCAGTTTACGATTTAAAGTTCTGGGAACACAAACCTAGAAAGGCCCCACAAATGGAAAGAACAAAAACAAAGAAATACAGAACAGAAGGGGACCACAAACACAAGTGGTCAAGAAACTAGTACAAATAGCTAAGAAGGGGAAACAAGAAACCCAAAGAGAAAAAGCTGAGGAACACTAGAGATAGGAAAGCCTCCTCGAGTATCACTGTCTGGGCCAGAAATGATGAAGTCACTAATGTCATTATCAATCACTATAAAGGGACCAAGATAAGATCTGATAATGCTCATCGAGGAGTGCAAAAGGCTAAGAGAGTCGAACAAGGTACTCCCCCTAGGATCACACCTAACATCTAAGGCCAAAGAAACTTCCATATTAGTGAAAAATGGTTAGTCTATAAGAAATGGTATTTAGTTTTTTTTTTTTTTTTTACTTACAAACTCAAGAAAGAAAAGGTAAATTCAATGGTATAATACTATAAACCATGCTTAGTCTTGTCTTTAGGCAATAAAAGATGATCAATCATATATCAAGAGAGGTAACCTCATGGACAAACAAGCAACCTTTGAGATCAAGTAGTAGAAAAAATGGCTAAACATCTCTAAAATTTGTGCACTTTGCATTGGAACACAGCTTGTACAATTTGAATTTACCAAGCTGTAGAAACTTTGAAGCACCATCTTGATTCTCCATAGTGAACAACTTCAGCAAAAGATTTGAAATCAACTTGACCATTAAAAATATTGCATTTGCCACACAAATTGATATTGTATCTTGATTCTCTACTAATTAAGCTTTCAATATTATTCCTCCTTACTGAAAAGTTTATTGTACCAAGCAAATTCTATACTTAGTTAAAACATTCTTTACAGTTGATAAACAGATCATATGTTCTATCATTTTGAGCTGCAAATATTTCATTGTGCTTGAATTATCTGCTATTTAAAGGAAAATTACATGCATACTCAGCTTTTTAGTAGCTCAGTCTTGTTGTGACCTTTTCACACATCACCCCATTCAAGATAGGGACCCCCTAATTTTTGCTCCATTCTGGTCTTTTGGCTTTGTCTCTCTCTCTCTCTCTCTCTCTCTCTCTGGTCGTTTTGTTCTTCTGGGGATGTCCCATCATTTGACCTAGGTTGGAATGTTAGTTGAGCCTGTGAAATTAGGGTTTTTATCCTTCAGGTTTGTTTGAGGTCAAATAAGGTTATCAAAGTAAAATCTAAGCGCAGCAGTACAATCAGAAGGCTCAAGGCAAGATCCCACTGTTCACTAAAATTTGACAACTTACTATTTTTAGTAAGTACCTAATATGAGGCCATTTCCTCAGAATTTCGGGATTCTCACTGCATCAGCACTTCCAAGTAACTTCAAAGTGCCTACACGTAAA
The DNA here is from genome assembly GCA_007115665.2 of Sequoiadendron giganteum. Lineage (NCBI taxonomy): Eukaryota > Viridiplantae > Streptophyta > Pinopsida > Cupressales > Cupressaceae > Sequoiadendron > Sequoiadendron giganteum. The sequence continues at coordinate 42,106,418 of CM021108.1, forward strand.
ATTTGAACAAATTCTGACAACTTGCTATTTTTAGCAGTTCCGGCTTCAAGAGCCATTTTCAGGGTCCACACATGCTTTTCAAATGCATGTCGGGGAAACGTATCTGGGTTTTTCAAAACGTTCACGATGATATAACATGCAATTCAAGATGAGGACTTTCAACAGTACAACCTTCAAAGGCTATTTTTAGGGTTTGCATGTAGAGTTTTACAACGCATGTCGGGATATTCCTCATGGGTTTTATGAGAGCTTCGCAGTGATATGACATGCAAGTGGAGAAGATCATTTTTCAGGGACTTACTATTTTTAGCCAGTGCTCGCATGTTGACCAGTTTTCTGGGTTTTTTGTGATCCCAAGGGCAATTTAACATGCAAACTCATCCGACATCAGATTGATCGCTTTCTGGGCGTTTACTATAAATAGCAGGTTCACTCCAACAGCTCCTCGACACTTTGGTTCAGCAAGCAGAACGACAGGCAACAGAAATCAAGCCAAAACAAAAACAATTCAGGGTACATACAAGTCAAATTAGGGTTTCCACTGTTATGCCTAAAAATAGGGGGTGAAACACAGAAGTTGTCAAAACAAAGTACACCATCATGATCAACATCTTTCAGGCTGCCTACTGGCAAAATTTGAGCACAATCCGAGTACTTACTATTTTTAGTAAGTCATTCCATGTCTAAAAATAGCATGTCTATGTCGAGGCTGGGTGTGAACGAGACCATTGAATCATCAAGATCATATGGATCAAATTTTAGGTCAAACGAGCTGCAGGGATCAATCAATTTTAGGGTTTGCTAAAAATAGCAAACAAGCTTCAACGACAGGTATAAACAAGGTAGCAAGGCCACAGGGGGCGTATCACACCAATTCCAGACTCGAAACAAAGGAAAAGCCTTGGGATCCACACTTCTCCAGAATTTGCTAAAAATAGAATGGCAAGAGGTAGCCGGGGCATTGAGAATTTTCAAGTTGAAGTTGACAGGAGAAGGCATGAAATGCGCCCATTACATGGCAAAGATGGAGCTGAAAAAGTTTCTAAGGCGTGGGAATTCCTTCCCAACCCCCTAAATACACCCAAAAGTTCCTTGAGCATGGGTGAAATGTGCCCACAAGTGAGGAAGGCAAGAGAAAATATTCTAAGGCACGTAAATTCCCTCATATACCCTCAAATGCGCCCTCAAAGGTTGAAAATGGAAGTGGCATAGGTGAAATGCGCCCTAAAATTCCTCCTCCCTATAGCAAATGCACCCTTGGATGGAAGTTCAACATAGAAAATGCGCCCACCTCAAGATAAATGGAAGGAATAGAGATGAAAAAGTTTCTAAGGCGTGGGAATTCCTTCCCACCCCCCTAAACGCGCCCAAAAGTTCCTTCATCATGTGTGAAATGCGCCCACAAGAAAAGGTGAGTAAAATGCTTAGGTGTTGGCGTGGGAATTCCTTCTCCACCCCCTAAATGTGCCCTGGGTGGAAGCTCCCTATTGCAAATGCACCCTGAAAGTTCCTTCACACTATGCCAAATGCGCCCAAGGTGTAAACAAGGAGGGCATAAAGTTGAGAAAATATTCTAAGTGTGGAGGGTTCCTCCTCATACTCCTAAATGCGCTCAAAGGTTCCTCCTCATGGGGTAAAATGCGCCCTTGTCTTTGTGGAGAGTTTGATGAAAGAAGCCTATGGCGTGGAAATGCCTAGGGGATTAAAATGGAAGTTGACACATGAAAATGCACCCCTCATGGGTAAGTTGACACAAAAAATTATAATTAAATTTTTCTAAGGCATTTTCAAAGGTGAGAGATACGCCTATAAGAGATGATGATGTTAAAATTTCCAAAGGCAAGATGAAATGCGCCCATGAACAAGGGGGAAATTCTTCAGGAAGTCAAGAAAAAAATGCCAAGGCAGGAAAATGAAGACTGCAAGTGTGGAATGCGTCTAGGATAAAAATGAATAAACCTTAGCAAATTTTATTATTTGTCAAAATAATAAAAATTAAACGTACCCCTTCGTCCGGATACACATGAAAACAATGAGTTATAAAGGGAATTTTCTTCTGGGTATTGGACATTCCCAACGGGGAGATGATTTAAACTTATTCCACGCCTCGCTCGTATCGTTTTGATGGATATTTTTGCCCAACGTCTGTTTTAATGAATTTCTTAAGGCGAAATTAAAATTTCTCTAAGGCAAATGAGATGAATGTTTTAGCTTGAGAATTGAACTAGATGACTGGAATAATATTTTCGAAGCAAGCATGAAATCAAATTCCCTAGCCAGATGAAATGAAATTGTTTATGAAGAAGTGATTGATTTAATATTTTAAAATGTAAACGTGATGAAGCAGGCCTTTGTCCAAGATGATTTCGAGAACACCTCCACCTTCTCCAGCATTATTCAGAATACCTAGGATGCTCTAGTTGCCTAGAAGAAATCTTGTGCCCGGCATGGGCAAACAGTTACAATGTTGGAGTTTCAGTTGGATCATATCCCTCCCATTTCAAATCAGGAAGTCGAGGCTGTGTTGACCAGGTTCGTTGATTTTGCAGCCAGGGAAAAGGAGAAAGGAAACGCCCTTCTGGATGATGATCTTTTGGAAGGGGATGATGTGCATTGATTGCAGATAGTGGTTCCTACAGAGGAGTGGAGAATCTCCGGTGCATTCATTGCCCCACTCCTCTCAGTGGCGGTTTTTAGGGCTAAAACCTAATCAGGGCATACGTGGCTCAATCTGAGCCTTCTATTGTATTTGAATCTAAGCCTTCCACTAGACTGAGCTTGATATAAAAGGGGCATCCCCCCTCATTTGTAATATTAGAGTTAGACAAAATCAGAGATAGAGTTGAGCTAGAGAGTAGAGGAGGCATTTAGTGAATAGTTAGAAAGTTGCTTAGATTGGAGAGGAAAGAAAACTTTCCCTTTGAAAGTTTTGTAAACGGTTGTTGTGAACACTTTTCATAATACAAAGAGTTTCATTGCTTGGTGATTTCTTCTTTTGTTATGAGTAGCTAGCGAGGCCCTTTCATCTTTCCAATTCAAAGTAGATAGAGTAAAATAGACTTTTATTTCATGCAAGTAGTTGTTAGCCGTGGAATGCATGGTTTGATTTAAGCAAGCTTCTTTCATCCATACCACTAGCGGGCTCGCTGACGGTGAGTTCGCCCTGCATGGTCAACAGGAGTATTGGCACTTAACTTCGATTGTGATTCATATGTCCATATGCATCGTTGTGATGGTATGTGCATGTTGTGTCATAATTTGAACACCTTTCTCATCCTTTGAAAATTGCACCAATTTTGTGGAAGTTGTCTAAAGGGAGGCGAAGCAAAGTCCGGTTCGAAGCTTGTCAAAGTTGATCCTCGCATTCCACCCTTTAGGAGTAGATTATAGAATCCTTGCCCTTATTCCTCTTAAATTCAGCATTTTCCCGATTAATCTAGGAATCAGAGCATCATCGTCAAATCATTCGTGTCTTAATTGCTTCACAAGTTGAACAAATTGTGTAAGTCCCCTTGGAATACCCAACATATTCACATCAAACCAACTGAGGCTATCCCCTTGCATAAGGAACCTTGGAGTTGAACGTATGATCTTTCACGCAATCTTAGCATACAGAATACTTTGATCAAGAGAGGATAGAGTTACCGTTGGAAACTTTATTTTGTGTTGGTGAGGTCATAAAACACCCGTCAACAAGTCTATAGTTAAATTTCATTCTCTACAACAGAATGTTATTGAAGCAAAAGATAAATACATTGTTTTAAAAAAGTGTCTTTCTCCAAATCACATTCCTTGCTTTTTAAAATAAGGATTGAATACAAATAAAAAGAAAAATATCTTGAAGATAGATTGATATTTCTGCCATGTAAGGGTAAGCTTATTAATACATATAAGCCAAGTCAGTTCTCTTGAACTTAAGATAGTCTCCACTATGCTTATTTATTTAATTTTGGTTATAGCATGTTTTCCACCTACACTTTTATTCCAAAAAAGGGATCCATCAAATGTTTCTAGAGGGATACAACATTGGTATATTTGTTAAATTTTGGTTGGGATTCCAATCTTGCAAGACCTTCAAAGGGACATAGAGATTCCTTGCAATTTATGTATCCCCCTAAACTTACTAATGATTTAAAAAGCAGATAAATTATTAATAGACACCAAAAGGAAAACAAATAAGCTATAATATCCCCTTCTTGGGAGTGAGCATTTGGTGAAGAATGTAATGTCCCCATATTAGAGACATAAAATGCACAGATTAAAATTTTGATTTCTAAGATTGTCCGTTAAAGAGCAATGAAAGATTGATGGAATAAGATAAATGAAATGCATTATTAGTAACTAGTGCATAACTAACATAATCTGATATGACTTATTACTCTTGATCGGAATGGATCTTCGCCTTGTTTCCTCTTACCTAACCTCTTTTGGATGCTAGATTTATTGTGCAAAGGGCGCATGCACCATCTCGAGTTAGACACCCTCAAGGATTGGTTACCTGTCTTGGGCTTCGTCCAACATTGGATGGATTTACTCGCCTTTCCCTTCCACACACTCCCTATCCTCATCGAGCGTTAGCGAAGGGGAATTTTGGCCCGAAGTCTATTCTCACAGTAGCAAGTCATAATAGTATTCACTTATCCTATTGAATTCACAAACATCACAAATTAGAACATTCACTAATATTGATTCTAATAAGATATGAGTTAGGAACTATAGGCCTCAATGTTATATCAGTTGGTTAAGGGTACTTAGCTCTGATTGTCGTACTAACTGGACTTCTTTCCAACTTATTTCTCTGAGCTCAATCTTTGATGCGATGATGTATCTTCCTAAGATTTATTTGTTCTTGTTTCTTTGCACTCAAAAGATATCGTTAGTGTAACTTAACAAATAAGAATCTATCATCCGTAATTATATTAAGCATCATAATTATTTATAAGGCTCAATAATTGCTGCAAGCATCATTATTGGATAACCGTAAATAACATATTATATATATATATTACATATATAATTGGTGTGTGTCCACCCTCTATAAGGTATTCATGAGTCTCAACCTATACATATATAGATATATGTATTGATATATACTTATCAATTATCATAATATATTTATCAACATATGAATTATATATACAGTAAACATATTATATTTAGTATATTTATATTTATCTTATATACATATATTAAACATATATATCTCACACACTACCCTTACTAACTTCTTAATCCATTCATTTATTATCATTTATTCATTCTTTGATTAGTCTTAACATACTTTGTAATTACCTATTCTATAACAGAAATTATTTACTTTCTGTCTTAATCCCTCTGCAGATACTCCTTTTCTTATTCCCCTTTGATTTATTTAATACTACTCTCTTTATATCCCCACGGTGGGGAAAGTCATGACCATTCACAGCCAATCAAAGCCTTCAACAGTCACTTCTAAAGGTAATCCCTGAGGTCAAGGGTGATCGCTGACTTGATACTTGCACATACCCAAAATCTTGACTGCTGCCTTTATTGGTTATGACTGTTGTATAACTGCCTTCTATAAATGATTCGGTTTTTCTTGTTTTAGAATATATTCCTATATTCTCTCTTTTTTCCTTCATCCCTCCATGCCTCTCTTTGTTTGGAGTGCTTGTCTTATATACCCGACTCCCTCCAAAGACACGGCTCTTCAAGTTTCCTACCTTTTAAGAGAGACGTATCATTTGCTACTAACAGATTATAGTTTGCTTTATTATCAATGAGGATCATTGCTGCTTAGGCCTTGTTAATAATTGTTATATCCTTGTGAAGGATCGCTGGTTGTGTTTGTATTATTGTATGTTTGTATTTATTTTGTATTATTGTTAATTTATATTTTTACATTTTGTTATTTATTATATTTTATATTATATATGGCTTTATTTATTTATTTATAGATCATAATAATATTTAATTTGTTAGCATTTATATTTTAACGTTTATAATGTTGTATTCAATAGTCATAATTATAATATTATGTTTGATAATTATAATTATGGTAATATTAAATGGTTAATAGGTATTTTATTTATTGACTTGCTTTTTGATGTTTTATATCTATTTGATATTATTATTATGATAATATTGAATTGCTATGATATACATAATAATTATAATAATATCAATTGTTAATATTTATTTTGCATTGTTGATATTAATATTATTATATTCGATAATTATAATTATGATACTAATAAATCGCTAATATTCCTCTTTGTATATTTTAATATGTATTTTATTTATTTTATATTTCGACGTTTTAGTTATTTTAATATTTTGGTGTCCTATTTCGGGGACATGACAAAGACCCTTAGCCTATTTTTTACTTTCGTAGGCTAATCGGAATTTTTGGAAGGGAATAGCTAGTGCTCCTCAAGGAAACATCCCCTTCCCTTTTACTCCCATCCCCTATTGGGGAAATTTCGGGGATACGAGGATGTCTAGGAAATGTCCCCCACCGCCCTCTTTGGTCCCCTCAAAATTTAGGAAATGTCCTTGGGATGTAAAAAATTTGTAGGGTACGTTAAGGGACAACCAAGGGAAATCCAAACGTCCCCATCTTTCCTGGGGATGGTTGGTCGTCCCCTAACATACTCAAGGACATTTTAGTTACTTTTCAAAAAAAACTTACAACATTTCAATGTTTGTTTGTATATGACATGCCCATCTAAGATTGACAAAAAAATATGAAAATGGTGTTCACCATGAAGGTTTGTGTGGTTTTGAAGGTGTTAATTTGATCTTGGTGGCAAGGGTTTCAACTTTCACCACCTGATCCCACCCTATATTGCAATAGAAAATGTGCTAGGGGTGTTGTCCCCAGACCCCATGAGGGGCACTGCCCCTCGACCCTATTGGGGGTGTTGACCCCAAACATCATAAGTCTAACCAAGTAATAGACCAATGATGAATTATGATCGCAAAATCTACAAAATACATATCCCTTGTTGCAAATCTCTAAATCTTCACAATCAAAGCCACAAACAAGGATTATCTTGATTCATACATTGGACACTTGTTTAGTATTGCCATAGACAAAGTTGGCATGCTATAGTCATTATATTGTTGAATACGAGTTAAGCCATAGTTGGTAGGAAATGCCATTTTCATAATGCAAAAATTGTAGTTGCATGGACAACTCATAGAAAAATCCCATCTAAGATCAAACTGGAACATGACCAGATTTTTTTTTACTTAACCATTCCTCTTTGTTAATGAGTTTGACAACAAAACATGCAATCTTTAAGGCTTTAGAAAACTTTAATAATAAATCCCTCACTTGAATATACACACGAGTCATGCATGTCTTTATTAACTCGTGCTCATATGTATATATAAAGAACATAATTCATATTCAATTACCCATGGTCACAAAGGTTTTATAATGTCTATGATGAATGCTTTATTGATGTTATCATATGAATATTTGAAATTTCCTTAAATTTTAAAAAAATCTGTTTTTTTTAGTAGTCGTCCCCTGTCATCCCCTAAAAATGGACAAAACAAATCCATGTACTAGAAACATGTCCTACCATCCCTATACGAGAAACTTGGGGTAGCATAGGGAATAATTGATTGATTAAACTAAATTGTCATAAATTATTTTACGGGAAACTTTATTTAATTAATTGTTTTATTAAAGTGACTTGTTTAAGGCCAAAAAGTGAATTAAAATTAAAAAGTCACTTTATGGGAGAAATAAAATATAATTTCTTGAATATTCAAAAAGGTAATATAAAAGGGATTTGTAAAGGAGAAAAACTCACATCTTTTTACTTTTTAGCAATTCCATCTTCTATTGTCGACTTTGGGTATTTTGCTCAAGTTTAAACCCTAAGGGAAGATTGATTTTGGAGAAGGATTTCTTCTTTAGCCAATATTGAGGTGAATTCATGTAGAGTTCACAAGTGTGCTTATTGATTTTGGATTTGCGATTTGGTGCTGAAGAGTAAGATTATTTCCAAATTGGTATTTGATTTTAACTGTAATTTAAGATTCAATTTAAAGGAAATTTATTATTGAGGTTATTGAAAATCATTCCAAGTTTGAAAGGGAAGTCATTTAATATATTCAAATCCTAAACACCCAGCCACTTATTTTGGACTGTTGTAACATGTTAAGGAGGGTGTGGGGATTATTTCAAATAGGTGGCCACTGATTTTGCAATTTGGGAACTCATAAAGGAAAAGTTGGAGAGTCCTTATGATATTGGAACTGTGGAACCTACCATCAGCCTTGTTGAAACTAGAGACACAGAATCCTAGTACTTTTAGGAGTCTAAATCTTTGTCACCCAACTGTATATTGTTGTTTGAAGGTTTTAATAAGGTATCATAGCTTTTGTTAGGAGTCGTGAATTTTGGAGGAATGACATGGAGCCTTATGTGGGAGTCATGGGAGTTTATTCTCTCTAGTCACCCACTCTAATGAAAACCAGCATAAATGTAATGTATGCCCCTGATTTTTTTTGTGTTGTATGTGTTTCCAGAATTTGGAATCCCGGTTTCATTCAACAATACATTGTTTTCATTGCCAATAAACACATCATAACCAAACCAAATAATAATAGATAGTTGCTAACAGGTTCTCATACATTAGTTTAATCAAGCTGATTACAAATCTGAGCAATACAATTGGCACATGCTAAGTTAAATCAAACCCAGCTAACACCACAGCTACCAAACTGAGATTATTTGCAAATACCTCAAAGGAGTGATGAAATACAAGTTGCATGTCTGGAAGAGGGCAGGGAACACTTCGTTCCAGGTAGGACAGCAAATAAATTTCACCCAGCAGGTCTTCAAATGCTAGGAATCCCACCTTAAATGATCTGAACTGAAGAAGCACCTAAAATCTCACCACCAAAAACCTTATAACTGACTGCTCTGCGGATTGGATGGGTCTGTTAGGCTTTTCTGAGGAAATACCAGGTCTGATATAGTGAGTACAGTGGGTATTGTGAACAGTACCTCCTTCCCCAAGGTGTCCACACTCCAAAGTACACCCCAAAATATGAATAACCTTAAGATATTTGCATATTGCACCCGTTATAGACCTGCTGTTATAATCTTCCGGGTAATAACAGTTAGCCCAGGACTAATATCCTTCATCAACACTACCAGAAAGGGGACTCAGCTGCAACAATAAACCATTTAGACTCTCCCCAACTTTCTTCAACCACTCCCACTCTGTTCTAACTTGCAGTTCTGCTCAGAAACAATGATCAACAACCATTTCTAGGCATAGTTTACATACTCGGAATTGGAGAGTACTTGGCAAGCCCAAAAATTTTGACTCGGGAAAAACTCGACAAATAATCGGAAAATACTTGGCAAATGTGTGTGGATATTTATGTATGTTTATACTCAATATTGCACTGTGCACACATACATATCTATAAACATACAAAGGATGCCAAGTTTGCATGCTTATACACACACAGACATATTTATACACACACAAACATGCCAAGTTTGTGGATTTTTTGTGAGCTACTAGCAATTACTCGATAATTTGGTGGGAGAAAATCCATCTGCATACTGCCCCCGAGTAAAAGCAGAAATTACTTGGCATGCAAATTTTTTGGAGATTACTCGGCTACTCGGAGAGTATGTAATCTATGTTTCTAGGCATTACCAAACATATCAGATCTGCTGTAGCTGAACATAGGCGATGGAAAAGGACAAGGGTGATTTAGAGATTAATTCATATTAATTTTTGAACATTCAAAATATATAGACTATCACCTGAAATCTCCTTTATCTTTTTAGGTGCCTCCTATGGAATGGTTTGCAACCCCAATCATACCCGGAAATCTGGCATACACCCACAAATTTCCTCCCTGCAGCTGTACGACCTGCCTAGGGGTGATTTGGTTCTAGAAAATCAAACACATCATTTTAAATCCTGCAACCTCCTCCAATAAGATTACCCAACATAGGAAATTCAATGGCAAAACCCACAGCACAGCGCCAAACCTTTAATCATCACATGCCAAATAGAGGGGTATGGCCTGTCCTCACATGGTATGGCCCAGGTCTGAAAACCTAAGTAGCCGGTTCGGGTTCGGGTTCAAGGGTTCAGTTCGCCGGTTCGGCTAAATTTTTTTGGGGGTGGGTTCGGTTCGTTTTGGGTTCGTATGTACAAAAACTGAAAAACATGTAAAAATAAATATATATATGCAGCCTAGAAGCATGAATTAGGATTAGAACATCACTTAACATCATATAAACAACAAAACCACCATAAACTTGAATATCATTTAAAAGTTGAAAAATTTAATTTTTTAAACATGCATGATAAATATAAATATTCATCGTTCAAACTTCAAACTTCAAGTTCAATATTACAACACTATTAAAGTTTTAATCATCGAATGGATCCTCTAAATCATCTATATCAAAGTCATTGTCAACATTGACATTAGATGAAGTAGGAAGACTAGATGAATCACAAGTAGTGCCAATGGCACTGTCACTAGCACTAGTATTGTGCCCATGCTCCTGTTGGATATCGGACTCCTCATATGCAACATGGTGGGAAGTGGAAGCATCCAAGTCAGTATCCTCTGGCCCTATATCCCACATCTTCGTCTCCCCTTCCTTGTAGTCACGTTGTTTGTGTGAAAGGAGACGCAAGTTGGAATGCACATATACTAAGTTCTCCGCTCTTTTTGAGAGCAATTTATTGCGCTTTACTGAGTGGATGAAAGAATATGTGCTGCAATTCCTCTCAGATGCGGATGAACTAGCAACCTATGAAGACAAAGTAAACAATTAAAAATTTTAAAATTATAAATGAAATTATGAAACTTTTAAATTTTAAAAGTAAAACTAAAATATGAAAATTTATTAAACTTACTTGTGATAAAACTTTGATTGCAAGGGGCTGCAAATTTTGGAAGTATTGTCCATGGAAGTACCACCAACTATGAGCATCCTTTAAGAACCTATCACGAGAAGCATCAGCATCTAGATGATTTGAGTGCACAAAATCAATGAACTCATTCGTGATTACAGATCGCAAATCTTGGTCAAGGAAGAGTCTCATAAATGTTGCCTTGTACCCTTCAACCACTTCTAAATCTCTATATGGAGGAAGCCTTCCTAGCTATGAAAGAAGCTAACTACTGTAGTATTTTGGAGTCAATGCAAAGGCAAGAAGGTGTAATGGAGTTGTCATTTTGTTCCATCTTTCTTCAACAATTGTTTGCACCCTAGTAACGAGACTCAGACTCGGCTAGGGCGACTCGACTCGGGACTCGGGGACTCGGGACTCGGACTCGACGCAGACTCGGCAAAATGAAAAAAAGTTGAAAAAAACCTAGAAATTTAGAGATTTTTAAGGATTTAAAACTTGTTTCAAGCACCCTTTATTGAATACAACACAAATAAAAGCAAATTTGATCACATACACAAGTATACAATGATCACATAAGTATAAAGTACACAAATTGTAGTTGCGTTGCTGAAGGAAATAGCATACTTAGATATATAAATTATAAAACTAGTCAAATGTATACAAAATTCATGGAATATGAAATCCATAACATCAAATGTTCCATACAAATATGAAATATCAAAACAATAGCTATGACTCTATGACTCTATGGCATAGTGGAGCCAACATCCTTCCTACGAAGGCGTCTAACGCTCCTGGATGATGTTGCAGCTGCAGCCATAGTCTCTGCCTCTGTCTGAGTCTCCATGCCACTCTCACCAACAACAGCTATGTCTCCTCGTGCTCTAGCCTCCTCCTCAGCCATGGCTACAACCTCAGCCTCTCTCTCTGCCTGGTCCACCCAATCAAGGTCCTCATCACTAAAGACTGCATCTGTAGCCTCAGTGGTCCACTCAGACTGTGGATCAACCTCATCTAGATTGATCGGGGTGTTGTCGTGGTCAAAAAGCTTCTTGTATCTGAGCCGAAGGTTGTAATGAACATAGACCAAGTCATTCATCCTCTCCACTGTCAATCTATTGCGCTTCTTGGAGTGTATGTGCTCAAACATACTCCAATTGCGCTCACAACCAGATGAACTGCATGGCTGGCTCAATAGACGAATGGCAATATTCTGCAGGTTCCGTGTATCAGAACCAAACAACCTCCACCAGCTATCTGAGATGAGAAAAAGAAACAAAATCAATCTCATTTCAAGTTTCAAGTTCAACATTTAATAATAAAATACAATATAAAAAGATGACAATTATGCCCTTAAATATATTTTTACCTGGTAGTAATGTTGTCCTACTGTCTTTGGTCATTTGACGTGCAAAGAAGTCTCCTTGTGCCTTACTGAAGGCATCTATCTCCTGCACTATCTGTGTAGTAACAGCGGGCAACATCCGCTCTATCGTCGAGTAGAGCCCACTAAGAATTTCTCTATCTCCACGGATATCACGGCGGAATTGGAAGGCCGGATTTAGGAAACATGCGGCTGCATGGATGGGCCTATGAAGTTGGTTTTGCCATCTCCTATCAATGATCTCCCAAATGGGATGATACTTATCCTCAACTCCACCATAGACTGATCTAATGGCCTCTTTGGCCCTATCCATGCCCTCATATATGTATCCCAGTGCGGGCTTCTCCCCCATCTGCAACTCGTAGGAGAACTAGCAAGGGCTTAATAAACTGCAAAGTGCAAACATGTTTCACAAATAAGTGAATGAAAATAAACAAATAAAAGATATGATTAAAAATTAAAACATAATAAAGAATTAAATTTTACCTTCACAATCTCCTCCACTGGTGTCCAAAACCCTTGCTCATCAAAAATGCAATCGGCCACACCAATCCCTGCAGTGCTTGTAGAAAACGATGAGGAAGACCACTCCTCACCAACAAACATGCGCCTTAAAGCTGCCTTTGACCGAATCAAGGATTGCAACGTGATAAAATTAGTTGCAAACCTAGTGATGCCAGGACGAGACAACTCCCTCAACCCCGTGTATTGCCTCATAAGGTTAAGCACCCATGTGTGATTGTATATAAATTTGCAAATGTTTCTACCTGCATCCACACATGTTTTGATCCATGGGAGCTTGCCAAGATCCTCCATCATGAGGTCAATGCAATGGGCGGCACATGGAGTCCAGAATATAGTAGGGTGCCTCTCCATCAATAATCTACCAGCAGCAACATAGTTTGCTGCATTGTCTGTCACCACTTGCACTACATTCTCTTCCCCCACATCAGCTATCACCTCCTCTATAGCCTCACACAGATATGTGGCATTTTTGAATTGGGCAGAAGCATCAATGGACTTAATGAAAACGGTGTCACCTGAAAGAATAAGCAAAACCAGTTATTCAATAAATTAAAAAACAAAAATCAGCCATATTAAATTATTAATCACTAAATCAAATTCAAATTTCAATGCATTGAGGGAAGTACAATTACCTCCGGAGGACACTAGAAAATTAAGCAGCGTCCTATTTCTCCTATCGGTCCAACCATCAGTCATGATGGTGCAACCAATCCTCCTCCACTGCTCACGCTGCTCCTCTAATTGTGCTTTCACATCTGCCACTTTTTGAGTCAAAAGTGGGCCCTTTAATTCATCTTCAGAAGGGGCTTTGAACCCCGGCCCACATATGGTTATGGCATCAACCATGTTTTGCCAAAAAGGTGACCTAAAACATGTCATAAATAAATTAATAAGTTACTTACATAAGTATTGTAAAATGAAAAGTTTTAAGATTTTAACTGCACTAAATTTGAATTCGATAATGAGATACATCTAGATTCTAAAATAATAAATTTTAAAACAATTAAACAAAAAAGAATTACCTGGCTACATGGAAGGGAATGGTGCAGTAGTACCAAAAGTCTGCAATTGTCTTTTTTGCTGCATCATGTACATCCTTGTTCCAACCCATGCTCTCAAGTGACGGTTGGGAACCAGGAGTAGTGCGTGGTACAAAATATGAGTCCACCCTAGATTTACGAACTCTAGGGCCAATAATACTACCACTACCACTACCACTAGCAGTACTAGCGCCACCAGCAGTAGGAGTATGCACAGGGATAGCTGGTGCAGAAGCAGTACCACTAGCACAAGCACTAGCACTAGGACGGTATGGAGGCATGGAAGAAGCATCTCCAACAGCACCAAGTCCATGTCCAACTCCCAAACTCACCAATTCATGCTTCTGTTTTTTTTTCATCTCTTTTTGCAATTCAAAAGTTTCTAATTGCACCTGCACTTCACGGACAGCCTCAGGAGGTTTTATAGGGCATCCCGCTGCATCATGGATGGGTATGCGTGCAATATGGTATTTTAATTGATTTATGCCTCTATGATATATTGTTTTGCAGTATTTACATTTTGCTTCTCCTTTTTTCATTCTGGGAAAGATTTCAGCATGTTTCCAAGCAGGGTCTTTTCTACCTGGGGTTTGAGACATTGTGAAAATAATAATATGTTTTGATTTGCAAATGAATGTGGCTGCAATAACAAGTAGGGTTTATAAAATTATTTATATTGCAAGTAGGGTTTGTAAATAAAAAATGCAAACTAAAAAAAACAATGATTTTTCAAATTACAATGAATTATTTGTTAAAAAAACACAAAAAAAACCAATAAAAATCAAACTTACCTCTTACATTTGGCTTGGAATGCAATGCAAACTCCTCCCAATCACTGGTAATGAGCTCTCAATGCACCTCCTTGCTGTTATGAAGCTTCCCAAATGGTATGTTTCCTTGTATTTGTCTTCAACAGCTTGCTGGTTGCCCTCTCTTCTCCTCCTATTTTTCCTCACAACTCTCTCTTCTCCTCCTATTTTGCCAAATGAATGAAATGAGGTTGCTTTTAGGGTTGGGGAGATAATATAACACAAAAAAAAAAAAAAACTTAAACATCAGTTTTTATGTTTTTTATTCACTTTTTTTGTTGCTGTCGCCGGCCGCGTCCAGGGATCGGGACTCTCTGGGAAGCGGCGAGTCCGGCGCGTCCGATGAGTCCGGCGAGTCTGGCTAGGACTCGGCCGCGTTCGCACTCCCAGGACCCGGCCAGGTGTGCTCGGCTCGGGACTCACCGAGTTTGGGCGCTTCCGGGCGAGTCTCGTAACTATGGTTTGCACTTGTTTGAAGAAAGTCTCTTCAGGGTCTTGCTCTCTTGCATTTATGGTACACTTGATCTTCTCAAGCATTGAGTCTATACCATCATATATTTCTCCAATGCATGGCTTGTCCATGTCAGTATAGCGAATCATACTCAAAATGGGCTCGGTGAAGCTAAGGAGATACTCCGCACGATCCCACCACGAGTCATCTAATATCATGTTCTTAATTTTTGTTGCTCTTTCAGTGCCACTTTGCCTCCATATAGACCAATTGTTGCTAATCACCATGCTAGCAAGTGCCTCTTTAACTTTCACAAGTCATCTCAAGACGATTGTATTAGAGGCAAAGCGGATCTCTGCAACCTATTGCAAATTAAAAATAATAATTAGAATTTAAAAATAAACTTTAAAGAAGAATTTAAATTAGAATGCACAATCAAATTATGAAAATCAGAAAATGACAAATGTAAATATTACTTCACTTACCTTCAATAGCTCCAATTTTGAAAATGATCTAAAGATGCTTTGAGACAAGTGGTGGTTGGTGAGGAACATCTGAATGTCCTCAGCCTCAACATACAATTCTTTGATCCATGCAATTTTATTCCCAATATTTTGCATCATAAGATTGAGTGAATGGACCGCACAAGGTGTCCAAAAGATATGTGAATATCTTTCCTCAACCAACAACCCTGCTGCTCTACAATTCTTAGCATTGTCCGTTACAACTTGAACAACATTGCGGGGTCCCACTTGCTCAATGGCTGCAATGAGAATACTAGCAATAAATTCTCCATCTTTTACTTGGCCCTCACAATCCACGACTTTCAAAAACATTGCCCCTTTAGGGCACACCGCTATGACATTGATCAAAGGCCGATTTTTTGAGTCCTTCCAACCATCTGAAACAATGGACACACCTGTCTCAACCCATGAATCTCTTATAGGCTTCAATGCATCTTCAACCAACTCAACCTCCTTTTCCAATAAAGTGCTACGCACCTTCTCATAACCCGGGCCCTTGTACCCTTTTGGAGCTTCATTAACCGTTCTCAACATCTCTTTCCAATATGGAGAACGAACAACATTAAAAGCTAATCCATTGGCATATAGGCATCTTGCTACACATTGGTCGGCAAGGGCTCTACTCTCATTTTGAAATGCAAGTTCCAAAGGCCCCTTTGATCTCTTGTTTGCAATAGGTTGTG
Organism: Sequoiadendron giganteum; assembly: GCA_007115665.2. Classification (NCBI taxonomy): domain Eukaryota; kingdom Viridiplantae; phylum Streptophyta; class Pinopsida; order Cupressales; family Cupressaceae; genus Sequoiadendron; species Sequoiadendron giganteum. The sequence continues at coordinate 42,122,732 of CM021108.1, forward strand.
CACTTCGAGCTTGAAGACCACAAATGGCAATAAATGGGTGGTCTTCTACCACAATATTGGGATTGGATGGGGGCTGCATTTTCTTTGATTTTTTTTAGACAAAGGGTGATTTCCTTTTTGGGCTTCCCGTTGATCTGCTGCATCTTGCTCCATAATGTATTTTGCAACTGTATCGGGCAAGATGTGATGCCTTTTCCACCCATGCCACACAAATGTGCCTTCACCCTATGGTATGAACTAGTATATGTAACGTCACACCCATTGCATTTCCAAACATAACCGCCACCACCAGGAATCTGTTTTATCATCTCAACATACTTCCATAGAGGAGAATTAGGATTTGTTTTGAACTTTAAGTTTGGTTTAGCTACGGAGCCGGAGGTAGAACCCATTGACATTGTGATTCCTATGGCAATTTGTTTTGCAAACAAAACATTCAAAATTTGAATGAAAACAAAATATTGATTTATAAAACCTAGCTCTTTTGAATCTTGCATACATTCATAGAAGAATGGAAAGGAAAAACATATATAAATCTTAAAATGAAACAAAACAAAGTTTCTGATTTGTAAAATGTAAAACAAAAAAATGGATGAAAAAACTCAACAAAAAGTGAGAAAAACTTACCTCTTTGCAAAAATATCCTTCAAAAATCTTTGTGGCAGCCAATAAACACTTGCAAATCTGTAGGAATGGCAATGCAATCGTTTGTAGAAGCTTCAATGATCAATCTTCAACTCCTTTTATCAACCCAACAAGCAAAAATAAGAACTCAGCCTCTTGGAATGAAAATGCTCGTTTGCAAAACAAATGAATAAAAATGATGTAGTTTAGGTGTTTAAAGTGTTTTAGAGGTCACTTTTAGGGTTCCCTTGGGCGTGGGTCAAAGTCAAACTGCAGAAATAAATTAAAAAATGCAAAAAAAAATGCTTTTTAGGCATCCAAATGCGTGGGTTCAACTTGGGTTCGCCCGGGTTCTTCACCGACGAACTAGGACTCCAAATACCGAACCCTGGTCGAACCCACAGAGGGACCAGACTAGGACCGGTACCCAGAGCAAACCCGGACCAGGACCCTGAGCCAGGGAGCCAAACCCGATAACTTAGCTGAAAACCAACAAAACCTCCAAGAAGCACTTGAAAAAGGCATAAAAAATCATTACCAAACACTCCAAAAATTAACACTTCAAAAAACTTCATATAACTTCATACTTGAAATCCTAGAAAGATCAAACTTCTGAAACCAATGGTGATTCTTGAGGTAGAATCACTCCAAACAGCTAGAGTGGGTCTTTCACCACCAAAATCAGCAACTGAAGGAGAGGGTTTTTGTCCTCAACTAGCAATGTATAAGTTTTGGAAACAATCCAACAGAGTCTCCTTAAGTTGTCAAATCCTACATATACAAATGAGAGCTCAAACTCATATTTATAAAGTGAAGCAAGAATTAGGGTAACTTGCATTTGAATTTGAAAATATTTTCCCTCTCATTTCACTTTATGAAATGACATGAAATTACCCCAATAAATGAAATGACATGAAATTATCCCAATAGGGAAATTACTCTTATAGGGGCGTCCAACTTTTTGCCTCCAAAATTCCACTTTTGATTTTTTATTTAAAATTGGCATTAAGCCCAAACTAGGCATCCCACCTTATGAGGCATAACATTAGCCTTAAAAAATGATAAATAAACCTCTTTTCTAGGTGTCCACTTGAAATACATTGTCCCCTTTTTTAAAACAACATTGCTCAACTAGGCCAAAGGGGGGGTGGGGGAGTGTCTTTTATAACGTTATAACATAAGTCATAAAATCACCTTTTGAAGACTTAGTGAATAATATGCCAAAACATTAGAACTCACCAAACAACTACCAAACCCTGCCCAAATTGGAAACCCTGCACAACACTGCTGCCAAAACCAGTTACTAAGGAACACCGAAAAAGGGGACATTACGATAAATTAAATAGTAATGCAGCAATACTTGAGGGCCAAATTGGGTTGTGGGAGGTATAAGGAGGCATATTAAGGTTGCTGCATTCGTATACATTATTTTTGTCATTAACTATGGAACATGGGAATGATAAGCAGCTACAAAGGAGGTAGCAATTGGTGATAGGAAGGTCTGCAGCCTTCACACTAATATTTGTCAAATGGCTGGTGACAGCAACCAACAGAAGTTTGATAATATGATCAACTAATTTGAGGTCAGATTGCTGTCTTTTAATTTTGTAAATATAATGAAATGATTTTGTTACTGTGCAGTTTAAGAAAATTGAAGTTGAGTAAATCAAATTTATGTTCAAATTCATGCATGTTATCAAATATTCAAAATATTCACTTCAAATCAAGAACATTCTCCTATGACATTTCTTCAAATAATTACACAAGTATAAACAAAATAGCTAAACATATTACTTAAGCCACCTTAGATTTGTTTTTTTTCTTCCCTTTTTAGTTAATTTATCCCATATGTTGAATTGTCAATTCATTTTGCTTCGTGTTCTCATTAGATTTGGTCTTTCTTTTAGTATTTTAGCCCTATAGAATATAATACTACTACTACTTAAACACAACCTATGAAACAAAATATTACTCCTAAAACACAATGGAATACTTTCAATCTTGGATTGAATGAAAATTATTTTAACCATGTATGAATTTCTTGAACAAGCATTTTGAAACAATGAAAAAAAATCCATCTTTAGATTCTATCATATTGACAGACAAGTAAAAGTAAATCCAATTTATGGAGAGTATCTAGAATATCAATATACCAAATGCCTTCCCTAGTTTGACCCATGTGACTTTATAAATATCTTGAATATCAGTATGCCAATCAATCACCACTCCTTGTAGTGCAGTTGGAAAACATCTCACCAAATACCATTGACTATCTATCCATTTTTTGTCCATATGGTAATGAACATTCTACAATGCCTTATAGGGTCTTTAGATCCATCTCGTTTGAACTTCAACCACAACTATCTCTCCACATTGAAATTTGTTGGAGAGGTCACCATTGCTTGATGTGACCAAAGTATTTGAAAACTTATTTAAAATTCATCCTTCTAAGGTTCTCATTGTGCTATCCTCTTTGTTGTGGCACTTTAGTTGCCCATTATGTTGTCAACCTTCGTTCATCAAGTTTATTCTTTAATGCATTAATCATTCTTTCAAATTATCAACATCCCTCATTCTATTTTCAATGACTATTCTCAAGCTTGATAACATATATTCCATCGATATTGTTGCTTCTTGTCCATACATTAACTAGGCAGTATGGCCTATTGTGACCTTGTATGTTGTTTTGTATGCTCATATGAGTATCAAATTTCATGCCTCCCAATTTTCTCTTTTGATACCACAAGATTTTTAAATGTTTGCAACTAATACCTTATCAGTGGCTTTGGCTTCCCTATTAGCCCTTAGGTAGTATGGACTTGATAATGAGTGAAAGTTGCAACCATTGTCATTAATCTAATCACATGGTTGACAAAGTATCCATCACAATCACTTGTTATCTATATTAGAATCCCAAATCTTGCAACAATTTGGTTGTATATGAACTTTGCTCTACTCTAAGCACTATTGCGAGGAAGTGCCCTTGATTTAACCTATTTGGTTAGGGATTCAATGGCAACCACAATATGCCTACACCATCTTTCTTTGTTGGTTTTCAAGGGTCCAATGAAATCCAAAACCCAACATTTGAACAACTCTTAGAGTTGAAATGGCCAAAGGGGCACAAAGTCCCTTTTCAATGGCTTCCCAAATCTCTAGTAGGTACTATAATTGATCAACCATTCTTTGGTATCCTTATAGTGTGATATCCACCAAAGTCCCACTTGGAGTATTTTTCTTGCTATCACATCCAATCCAATATGCCCAGTAGCCGATCCTCCATGAGCTTTCTCAAGTATACTTGGAATTTTTTCATCCACTATCCACCTTCATAAAACTTGATCAAGCCCCATCTTGCATAGGATTCAATTGCTCATTTGAAATGTTTGTGTTTTAAGTGCCCATTTCCTCCATTTTATCAGTTACATGTCCTTCGAAAAGGTTGTTAACAAATACTCATCAATATTTTCATACCAAGATGGTAAGATCACTATTTGGATCAGTAAATCTTCATTCATCCCTTCAACAAGTTCTCTTGACTTGATTTGAAATAGCTGATCAATACGAAAATATTGAAAGTGAATTATTAAAGAAGCATTAACCATCTACTTATCTAGCCTTGAATAATAGGCTTGTTCACCAAATATAATAATACTTGGTGGTCCACAATGAATGAGACGGTGCAACCGACAAATAATGTTGAAACTTTTGGTTCAAATAGATCATGCCCAAAACCTCTCTTTCAATTGTGTTGTAGTTCCTCTCCACCTTTAAGGGTAGTTGACTTGTAAGGAAAACTAGGTTCTCTAGTCCCTAGGATCTTACTCGACCCAAAGTAGCTCCAATTGCAAATTTATACACATCAACATGTACACAAAACTCTTTATCCCAATCAAGATATAATAGGATAGGAAAACTAATTAGACGTACCTTTAACTCTTTGAAGGCCTATTCTTGCTTGTCAAACTAGATGATTGGGTTCCTTTTTGTGTCAACATGTCCAAGGATTAGGATACTTGTGCTAACTTCTTAACAAATTGCCTATACTATCCTAAATGGCCTAGAAAAGATTTGTCTCCAATTACATCAGCCGATGATTCCATGTCCCCAATGCCCCCTAATTTTTTTTGGATGTCTTCAATCCATCTTTACAAACAATATGGTCAAGGAGCTTCACTTATGACACCATGCACCTACATTTCTTCAGATTCAAGGTTAATTTGGTTGCTCTACAACATTGCATACATTCTATGAGACCCTATAGATGTATCTCCTTTGTGTAGTAAATGGACCAATCATCTACAAAGGCTTTAATGTTTCTACTTGCCATCTTGTCAAAGATATGCAATATGATCCACTAAAAGGTAGTTGGAACATTGCGGAGTCCAAACAACCTCCTATTATATGCAATATACATACACCCCCATCTTCTACCACAAAAGTAGTCTTCATTTTGTCCTCTTTAGCTATATTGTGTAATGTTCCCTAGGGTAAGAAAGACTTGTTTGTCTTGGAAAAACACTCCCAAAATATTACCAACACAGTTTATTTATTTCACCCGTTTGTTAACAAACACCACCGATCAAAAACACAAGACTAAATGTACTCTTAGACCTTGTCCAACACACAACACTGATTGCAACTGGCAATTGATTCAACAGAATGGGACTGCAAACAAACTCAGATATATATACATAAATGCTGAACCCAAAACCAATCAACAAAATACAATAAGATTTTAAATGCAGCTGCTATACTCAATTTTTGCCATTATGAGTTCATGGACAGCAGATACATGCAACACACAAAATCTGAGAGCTAAACAACTGAAAATATCTATTTCAATCTTTCATATCATGAGTTCAACATAAGAATACAGTTCCACTGGCAGCAGAAGATAATGGTTCTAATTAACAGACTAACAGTAAGTGATGCATGCCTCAGCAGCACCATATAACTCTTACAGTCTTGGGTTTGAAGACTCAATGTGAGTTTTCCCTTGAAAGTGATCTGATCTGGAAGGCATATGGCATCTTCCTCATCAATGTAACTAATCGACTTGGAAGTTCCATGTATGTCTGCACCAATGCTTACAATGGTATTGATGGTGTCATAGGCCCCCAAACACCTATACAGGATGTAAGAGCTGCAGCCTGAAGATAAAAACCTTTGCTATGATGGATAGGTGTTCTGAAATGCTGGGTTGATGGAAAGTATGATTCACTGCAGGGCTGCCAATGTTGATGCTATGCTCTGTGTGTTGATCTCCTTGACGTGCTCAAAACCAAATAGCTACCTAGAAACTAAGATGCTGATGAAGCGTTGAACTTCACCCTACTTCACTTACACCTGAAAGATTCAACAAATGATTCGATTCAGTCCCACTGCAAGACCTGATTGAGCTTGCCAAGAAATGAGATTTAGGTTTTCGTCCAAACCTCATGCACGGCTACTAGGGTTTTCATCCCAAGTAATAAGTTTTAAACAGCAAAGTTATTCAGCATAAAATCCCATGATCCTAGATGTCAAAATGTTCCCTCTTTTATACCTGTTGGTCCTTTGATAAAACAAGAGTTAAGTCGGCCTCAAAATTGGAAATAAGTTGGCGCCACCAAAAAAAACCAGCTGAGTAGGCCTCAAAAAATTATATTATTATTATCAATATAAATTTAATATTAATATTATTTATAATATTTTTTAAAAAATAAAGTAAACTAAAATTAATATTTTATTCTCCCAATGGAGGGGACATGACATATTGATCTAGTTATAGCCTAAAAAACCATAATATCCTCAACAAATGTTAATATTTACCACTTTCTAATAACCAAGATCCCATGAGGGCGAGGTGAGAGTATGCAGTGAGTAATTATTATTATTCACCACTTTATAATCACCCAAACCCATTGAGGTCAAGGTGAGCGTAAGATAGTTGAATAATGATTTATATATATTATTTCCAATAACAAGAAAGCCTAGAAAGATGTGACAATAGATTGCACGAATAATATAAATATGTAGAAGCTTCCAAGAATAACACTCAAATATGAATAAAGCTTCCTCAACAACATATTGTTGCATTAGTGATTACAAAATATATTCTCCCACAATATTGTAATGTCCCCATTTTTAGCCATACGCTCTTCAGTATCTGATAGCCTATTCTCGGAAGCCAGTAGGCTCGTCAAAGGTGAAATTAGGGTTTCCTATTTTATAGGGGTTCTGAAGAAGGTTTGCATGTATGAGGATTGCGGATTCTTTATGGGTTTTCAGAGAGCTTTGCAGTTATATGACATGCAAAGGCATTGGGCAACTTTTCTTAATTTACTATTTTTAGTAAGTTTTATTTTTGGCAGTGCCATCTTGGGCAATAGCATCAGCAGTTAGCTCAGTTTCGATTTCAGGCAATGTAGTTTGGAGCATAATTGGCTTTCAACATTTTGAGGCCCTTTTTGGTAAAATGATTTATTTTAAGTCATTAATGTTATATTTTCAAATTGGCCCCCTTGGCCTAATGTTATGACTTAAAGTTGTTTTAAAGCGTGGTCTTGAAGGGTGGACACCTCATCTGGAGGAAATTAAATATTTTATAATGTTTATTGTCTCCTCAAGACTTGGACGCCTATGGAAGAGGTGAATTAAATATTTTAATATTAGCTTGGGCGTCCCTTTTGGAGGGAAAATGATTTTATTCAAAGAGTCTCCTCAAAGTTCTATTTAAGAAGGCTTTTGCTCCAGCTTTTGGTATCTTTTGAAAATTATAACAAAATGCTACTGGATTGAATTCAAAACCTGGCTAAGGGGAAGCTTAGCAATTTAACTTCATTCTTCAGGCCTGAAACGATGGTTCCCTAGATGGTGGATTGAGAGTGTGCTTCATTCAGAAGTGCACATTGAGCTTCATTGTTGGAGTTGATGTATTTCTCAGATTTTGATGTTGTTGGTTCACTCATGGCTGAAAGTCAAATTTGCATACAGCTTTTTGGGTGATTTTTGTTTGCTTGTGGGTATTGTTTATATTCATTTGTATGCTAGAGGTGCCCCTTTTGGTGCAAGGACAGAATTTAATATGAAGTGGTTGATTTTATAAGTGAGGTCGATCCTCTCCTAGGGCCGTACCACTCATTCATTGCATTGGAATGTGTCTTGGTTGTCTTTGTTGAGTTTGAGGGTTGAAAAGTGATGGTTTCTTGGTCGCCTAGCCATAGAAGAGACACTTTCAGTTCGGTTCAAGTCCGTGGTGTGTGGTAGGAGATTTGACATTTTTTGTCAGTTGATGTTTGCTGGTTCAAACTTTCAGTTCACTGATTTTATATCAGTTTCATTTCAGTCTTTGATTTCAGTTCATTACTTCAATAATTGAGAGATTCTAGAGAGAGAGATCCTCTATTTCTTGTGCTTAAATTCTAATTGTAATCACTTGTAAATTGCAGTAGTTCTTTGCATTGTAAGTCTGAAAATAGTAGTACTATTTCAGTCACTCTTTACTGCTTACTTGTGCTTATTTTCTCATAGTTGTAACCCTTAGATGGTTTACCGCTAGTGTGGAAAAAGAACTTAATAATCTCTCATTTATACCCACTGAAAAGTGGTGAATTCCCACTCACAAGTGGATGCCTGCCGCAGCGGATGAATTAGTTTGCTTTGTTTCTTTCTTCCCCCCACTGAATAAGTGGAAGTGTGGAAATTGTTCATGGCTGGTTCACCGCCTCATTACTTTCAGTTATTGAGCATTTACCTCCACCATATGCTAGCCCCTCACCCACATTGGGTTTTAGGGCACATTCTTGATGTTGAGAGTTTTCAGTTTACTTATGGTTTTGGAGAGCTAACGCTAATAAGTTGGTTTAGTGCCGGTTGTGTTGTGAAAATTCCAAGAAAAAATTGTCTAGTACATTTCAAATATGCTAAAGCTTTAGAGATACAAACTTGTTGTGAATACACAATATATGTTGAAACTCAAACAAAGCTTTGAAGTACAAATACAACCTTTGCGTGAAATCACCCTCAAGAAATCAAAGGGTTTTTGTCCTACAATCTCCAAAATCCAAGGGTTTTCATCCTTGAATCCTTTGGTTGAATGCAAGGCCTAAACTATGACCAAATATTTTTTGGGTAAGTTAGTAGATGTCTGAAGGAAAAGCAAGCATTTTATTTTATAGCAATAGAGGCCCAACTTTGGCACCCAAATTCCCTCCAAAAATAACAATAAAAAACTTAATGAGATTCCTTCTAAAACTAGCCCCACTCAATCTTGTAACTCTTTAAATCTGTTATAGGAATTTGTCATGAAGAAGCTACCAAGTGTCCCAAGGATTACAACAATCAACTCCTAAAACCCCACACCCCATTAAGACATTATTTTATTTATTTCTACTACAAATTTTCAATGTCTAAGGCCCCATTATTAAAAATACCTTCCTATCCCTATCAAAGAAATAAGCATTGGACCTACACAAGTGTAATTACTTAAAAGTGGACATTGCAAGTCCACCCTTCCTAGAATTGCTTGCCTACAAGCAATGCAAATTTGGGTGCACAAGAATCTCTAGTCCCTTTCATGTAGCATTTTCTACATGTAGGTTCGTCCAATGACCCAAGCATCCTAACTATCACGCTTCTTAGCTTCTTTTCCCGTGTGATAATGATAGCATCTAACACTAACATGAACTTCTTTCATTGTCCAAGGCTGGGAAGTCAACTATCAATATAATCTACTATCCAAGCACCCTGATGAGGGAAAACATTATGTATCTTACTATTTGTCAGCAACTTCAAAGTGTAAGTGTTATCATTTTAATTCGTAACTTTTAGTACAATTACAAAATGGAATAGATCTGCAATAGAACCGCTCTTTGAACTAGAAGGGGAAGCTCCTTGTAAATAAAAACTAACCTAATATGAGCAATATGTACTTACCATACACAATCTTTCTAGCATATTTTCGGGTGATTTTCAATATGGAATATAAACTAACTAGATTAAAAACTATATTTTCATTTTCTTAATCTAAAGCACAAGGTGGTTCAGCACATCAACACAAGAGATTTTGGGGTTTTCTGACTAAAAGAAATACCTACAGCTACACACTTACATTGTTCAATTAAACGCAATGACTGAACAATGCAAGTACAGCTACAAATTGAATATGCTAAAACAAATAATCACGAACACTTGGTAAATTAAATGAAAGGCTCAGTACAAAGCCACAATCCCCACCTTCAAGCCAACCTGCAATACAAAGTTTACAAATTTGCCAAAGCAATTTAACCCTCAGCACACATAACCAGATATCTCATGATTCTCAATAGACATTTAAAAGCGAGATAGGCATAATAAATTTCATTGAGTGAATAATGAACTCTCATTTAACAATAACACTTGGTGAACAACAATTTCAAAAAAAGGCAGACTTGACCATCACCCTTAGAAATCTAAGTGCAGAATAACAATTGTTCATATTGTTTTACAAAGCTATTACATAAAAATAAATGAAAAGCTAACTACTATTTCTTCTCAAAGAAAAAAAAATTACATGAAACTAATTTTTTGTTACAAAATCCTATCTTCTAAAACAAAAACTAAAATCCTATCCTCTCATTAAGTTGTAGATTGAATTTATTACAATTATGACTTAATCCTCACATCTCTCACATGGCTAGAGATAATATAAAAATAGTTAACTCTAGGCTATAAATAGTGAATGCTAAGAATAGAATGGGCTCCTCACACTAAAAATAGACTGCTAAAACTAGGAGGGGTAATAAATAGCTCTAACTAAAAATATAAATCCCTAAATATGCTCTTTTCTTTGAAAAAGGTGACCACTAAAATTAGCGTGATTGGATAGGCAGCTCTAGATTGTCAAAGAGATTGTCATTGAAATCAAAGATGAGAAGATATATTGTCATTGATGTCAAAGACGTATAAGCGAGATTGTTGGCAAGTTTATTCTCAGTGATATCAAAGGGTAAATCGCTGTAAAAGGATAAAGAACATCGAATGAAGGACACCGAATAAGGCCAAAGGCCACTTATCGTTTCAAAGAGCAGATCACATTATTTGAAGGTGGTTAATGACAAGTTTAAGTTTAAATTTATTCTATCCTATTCTTGGCCAACCCTCTTTACATTATGCAAATCACAAATCAAAGACATTTAATATAAAAATTGGCTGACTCCCCGTGAAGATTGCATTGCTGGATAATACTCTATGCTGGCCATCTTCATTATGATTGTTGTGCTGGTCCTTAGTAATGGCACCCAAAACAAAGATATTAATTTATCAAGCCGATTTCTTATGATTAATGATGGAGTGATACATTGAATAAAGACAACGATTCATTGTTAAGGTAGGGATTGAGAATGAAGGGATTAATAATGTATGAAGACAACAATTAAATAGAAGTCAGCGAACTAATCATAACCACCCAAGATAGTAATGTGGGATGTATGAAGGAAAAACGATTAATAGTAAATAAGGTGCAGCAAATAATTAAAAGACAACGAATATAATTAATCAGGCAACAAACTAATAATTAAGAGAAGCAAATTATATTATTAATGAGAAGCGATTTAGTTAGAAGGCATGAATTTAGATTAAGGGTAGTGTTAGTGAATGAAAAAGGCTCATCAACGAAATATTCAAAATATTACTCCAGGCCTAGATTTGGCACCAAATATATTTTGCTAACAGCCCTAAGAAAATCGCAATTGTATTTGAAATTTCTCTCTGAATTTTGTCAAGATACAGCTCCCTTACTAAATCTTCAATGAATTGTCCTATTCTAACACCATGGGTATGCTTTTAACCTGAAAGCAGGAAAGGCGACGAACACTAGTCCATAAATATGGGGCTAGTGCGAACAACATCAATCAAACCACAAACAACCAATGCAAAGATTGAAAATTTATGATCATTAAATTCAAAAGAGGGCCCAAACCTTAATAAATGAAGATATGCAGCCAACCTTTCAAAGAAGATACAGCTACATCATATGCATAATTCCTAGATCAGCATACTAAATTCATTAAATTCATATAACACAGATTATAAATCATTACAGCCTGCAATAAATGCTTATCCGCTCTCGATAACACCCCCAAGTGTATCCGAAAGCAGGAGAAGAACCCCATTAGTCTTTACCAATCTAAAATTTATAGCATGACTAATGCCACCGAACAGGTGCTAAAGCCGTTACTAAATCATCAACTTCTTGCATTCCTAACATTTTTTTAGAGGAAAAATGATCGGAGTGATCTGAATTTGGCAGAGGAATAAACATCGGCAAAGAAAACTAATTCAAATCACCAACAGTTGCCAAAGGACCGATCATACATCTGACTATCAATGCAATGCATAGGAATATTAATCGGTGGCACGTGTCAGTTGCTTGATGGGAAATTGTAATTTAGAGCAACGCCAGCCAGCCATAAATGGAAACCAAATCAACATCTTATCAAGCTTAGGAGAATGTATCCATGTCCAGCCAAAATTCTATAAATTCAACCAACGTCACTTTCCCTTCACAATCAATTGCATCAAACATGGCGAGCTCTTAGAGTGATGGCAATTTTGCTAGTGACTACATTATTCTAGAGGAGATCGAATGCAATCCACTGTTCAGGCACATCTCGGACCAACTGAAAGAAGTCTTCATAGTGCAAAGCGAAGTGGAGGAAGAGGTGCTATGCAGCATCCTCGGCGAGGCGTTCCTGAGCCAGGCTCATGTTCACAATACAACCATGTTGGAGCGTTTCATTTATACCGTCGTCAGAACTTTTGTTCGTCGTGACTAGGGCGTGAGAGACTGGAACGCCTAGTGAAACCCGAATTTCATCATTGCGTCAGAGTAGCAATCGATGGGCTCAGCTACTACCCTCGAACTGGAGTGATCGCCGATGCCATCAGCATTGCTTCAACTCTTTAGGACAAAACTTTAGAGGAGGCCATGGCTCTTCTACAGGCAGGGGTGACAAGGAACAACATGGGACTTTTCGCACAATTCCTCCAATTGCATGAGAATCTTCTGACACCAATGCAAGTTGAATGCCTACAAGTTGTTACTGAAGGAATTTGTGTTCTGATATTCGCTCTGTGTGCCTAAGAAAAACACTCTTTTTGTTTTTTGTTGACGATCAAAATTTTGTAGTCGAACCAAACGTTTTTTTAACTCCGGAGCAATGTAAAAACGCTTTTATATATCAATAAAATATCACTTTTTGGTATCACTGTGACTTTGAATGCATGGCTTTCTTTATGTTTCTGTTCATATTATGCTTGAACAAGTTGATTTCTTTTCAATATAATGCACCAGTTAAATAGATAAACTTATTGTTATTGCATTAATCACTGCATAACCTCTTTGAGCGGCAAAATGAATGGTTCGCATAACTTGGTAAAACACCGCCTAGGTTCAAGGCAACTCGAAGAATACCGCCCAAAGCATAACTTGCGCATGAAGTTTCCATGCCTCTGACACCTGACGACCCCATTAATTGGCTATTAATGTTTGTACGACCACCGCAAAAAAGACAAGTTCGAAAGAGAGAAGAAAACACCCCCCAAGGCCCAAATGCAAATAATGTGGGCGATATAATGAGAGGTTCGGCAAACATGCTAAAACCCCGCCCAAGTTCGGGAAAGACAACAAAAGGTCGCCTAACCTAGATTAGGTATCAAACTTAGGCCGAAAGAGAATATAGTCACTTAAGAAAGGAGGGGTGGGTTCCCTTTACAAGTAACAGCGACTCTGACTGGGACAAGGACTACAAAGGACGTAGAGAACCTAGAATGTGGGACCAATTCCTATCCATTGGGTACGGAATCAACAAGAAGGACACTAAGCAGAAAACCAAAAATGAACACACCAAAACTGCACTATTTACAAGGTAGGACTAACCTACCAAAGAAAGGGAAGAAAGGCATTGGTCGTGCAAATCTGTTGACTAGCTGAGAGAAGAATAATCCCTTCCTAAAAAGGCCCACCTTCTCGTACCATTTTTGGAACACGCTTAGGAACCATGATAGCCCAATGTTAATGCTAATAGGGATGTGCCCGCAAACCAATGGTCTGCCAAAATGCCACTTTTCATCAAAAACTTCCTCTTGCTACCATTTTGTTAGGACTAAATCATTCTTTGTTAACCAACTCTCACCATCAAGAACTATCAAATCGAGCATCACAAATTCGGATTTATCATTTTGAGCCTTAACTTTTTCCTCGACCTTATCTTCCTCAAAAGTCCCTCGAGTTACAGAAGGATTACCACAAGAAACGACATTCAGTTTGGCTTCATCACATCGCCCTTCAATCTGACTATTTTTATAGAGGGAAATTGTTTTTGTAAGTCGGTGCAGAGCAGGAACTGGCACTTTTGGCTAAGAGAAGAATTCATCTTCTTCTCGCAAGAGACTATTATTTTCTCCATCCTCTCTTTGCTTGAGATTAGTCTCAATCCTTAACAAGCAACATCCAGTCTCATATGTGGATTGATCATTAATCAAACCAGTGAAAAGAAGGTTGTCGCATACTTTAAATCCATCAAAACTAAAAAGAGGATTAGAAAGAGTCAACCATCCTTCTTCCTTTCTAGCATCGTCACTCCTTTCTAAATTGAGGCATAGGTCCTTATTCTTAATTTCTTCGAAGAGGAAGATTCCATATTTTGGGATAGAGAGAGAAGTCGATGCCAGATTGCTCGGATCAATCTCATGAAGGGAAAGTCTATCAGGAAGAAAAGGAGGGGCTGCCCAGACTTTTCTTGAAGTTCATCATCTTCATCATCACTATACGAGCTGGAAACGAATTCAACTTAAAAAGAAGAAAATAAATTGAAGGCCTGATCATTGCAATGTTGATCTTGTCCCATACTAGACTGTTGCATGTTATCCAAAATGGTCAAATTGATATCTTCAGCAATCGGACAAGATAGTCTTGCCTCCTTGTGACCTCCAACCATGAACTTGGGAGATGTCTTACAATTGGCTTCTATGTTCCATTTACCCACGGCAATAAAATCATCTTCAGCTTTCACTGCCTCTAATTGAGCACGTTCAATCTCATGCACCTTGTCTCTTTTGAGAATCAATTGTATGTCTGGCTCTAGAGCAGAGATGAATATGTGGTATTGAATTTTTGGACTAGGTCTTTCTGGATTGGGAATCTTTTGAAGGAACCAATTGAAACGATAAACAAAATCCCTCATTGTTTCAACTCTATTCTTCACTATCTAAAAGAAAAGACGTAAAGTAGCTACAATATTGATTGGAATCCCATAGCGTTGGAGAAAATTAGTTTTGAGAACCTGCCATCCAATGATGCTTCCCCTTTCCAATCCCTTGTACCATTCTGTCGCCTTTTCAACTAGACTGTCAATAAAAATTCTCACGAAAACATCCTCCTAGATTCTTAAAATTGCGCTTGCAACAGTTATAGCTGAAATATGTTCCTCAAGATCTTGTCCATTTAGACCGGAAAATTTGGGAAACCTTTTCTAGGAACCTTGGGGTAGGTCGTGATAATGTGATAGGGCGAGAGGACCAATTTGGTTGCACCAAAAATTCGAAGCCATAAATGGAATTGCCAACTCAAACAAGAGTAAAAGGTTAGGAAGAGGAAATTATTGTGGTAGACGAGCAGGAAGTAGATTTTGAAGCTAAGGTATGGGTGGATCCCTTGGTTGACGTAATGGTCGACTAGGTTGACGATTACGATGACGGGGAGGATTGTCGTAGTATTCAAATATCAACCTTGGAGGACGTTCAATCGCATGTGCAGGTGGGCACTGGGCCAATTCTTCCTCTTCTTCAAGGCAAGATTTGCCCAAATATAATTGGTCGCACTCCTCCTATATCTCTAGGCGGGCGTATTTAATTGGGATGGGATATGATATCTTCTGGTTCAGCTCCAATCCAATCTAAATCTCGTTGCAAAATAGGGAATATGTCATGATGAGGAAGTACCATCTTGTCGCATGAAGTGACAAGAATATC
Source organism: Sequoiadendron giganteum (assembly GCA_007115665.2). NCBI lineage: Eukaryota > Viridiplantae > Streptophyta > Pinopsida > Cupressales > Cupressaceae > Sequoiadendron > Sequoiadendron giganteum. The sequence goes on from CM021108.1 coordinate 42,138,350, forward strand.
AGGTATTAATCAACTCGAAACATCTTTACAACTTCCCCAACAGAGTTGCCAAAAACCTGTTAGCGAATGAAAAAGGCTCATCAACAAAATATTCAAAATATGACTCCAGGCCTAGATTTGGCACAAAATAACTTCTGCTAACAGCTCTGAGAAAATCGCAATTGTATTTGCAATTTCTCTCTGAATTTTGTCAAGGTACAACTCCCTTACTAAATCTTCAATGAATTGACCTATTCTAACACCATGGGTATGCTTTTAACCAAAAAGCAGGAAAGGTGACAAACACTAGTCCATAAATATGGGGCTAGTGCGAACGACATAAATCAAACCACAAATAGCCAATGCAAAGATTGAAAATTTATGATCATTAAATTCAAAAGAGGGCCCAGACCATAATAAATGAAGATATGCAGCCAACCTTTCAAAGAAGATATAGCTACATCATATGCATAATTCCTAGATCAGCATACTAAATTCATTAAATTCATAACACAGATTATAAATCATTACAGCCTACAATAAATGCTTATCCCTTCTCGATAACACCCCTAGGTGTATCCGAAAGCAGGAGAAGAACCCCATTAGTCTCTACCAATCTAAAATTTATAGCATGGCTAATGCCACCCGAATGGGTGCCAAAGTCGTTACTAAATCATCAACTTCTTGCATTCCTAACGTTTCTTTAGAGGAAAAATGATCAGAGTCATCTGAATTTGGCAGAGGAATAAACATCGGCAAAGAAAACCGATTCAAAACACCAACATTCGCCAAAGGACCAATCATACATCTGACTATCAATGCAAGCATAGGAATATTAATCAGTGGCACGTGTGAGCTGCTTGATGGGAAATTGTAATTTAGAGCAACGCCAGCCAGCCAGCCATAAATGGAAACCAAATCAACATCTTATCAAGCTTAGGAGAATGTATCCATGTCCAACCAAAATTCTATAAATTCAACCAGCATCACTTTCCCTTCACAATCAGTTGCATCAAACATTGCGAGCTCTCAGAGTGATGGCAATTCTACTAATGAAAACATTATTCTGGAGGAGATTGAATGCAATCCATTGTTCAGGCACATATCAGACCAACTGAAAGAAGTATTCATAGTGCAGAGCGAAGTGGAGGAAGAGAAGCTCCTCATCATCCTCGACAAGGCATTTTTGAGCCAAGCTCATGTTCACAGCACGACCATGCTAGAGCGTTTCATTTATACTGTTGTCAAGGCTTCTGGTCATCATGACTAGGGCGTGAGAGCACTGGAATGCCTAGTGAAACGCGAATTTCATCATTGCGTTAGAGTGGCAATCAATGGGCTCAACTACTACCCTTGAACTAGAGTGATCGTCAACGCCATCTGCATTGCTTCAGCTCTTCAGGACGAAACTTTAGAGGATGTCGTGGCTCTTTTGCAGGCAGGGGTGACAAGGAACGACATGGGACTTTTCGCACAATTCCTCCAATCGCATGAGAATCTTTTGTCACCAGTGCAAGTTGAACGCCTGCAAGTTATTACTGAAGGCATTCGTGTTTTGATATTCGCTTTGTGTGCCTAAGAAAAACACTCTTTTTTTTGTTGACGATCAAAATTTTGTAGTCGAACCAGATGTTTTTGTAATGCGAGACCAATGTAAAAACGCTTTTATATATCAATAAAATATCACTTTTTGGTATCACTGTGACTTTGCATGCATGGCTTTCTTTATGTTTTTGTTCATATTATGCTTGAACATGTTGATTTCTTTTCAGTATAATGCACCAGTTAAATAGATAAACTTACTCTTATTGCATTAATCACTGCATAACCTCTCTGAGTGGCAAAATGAATGGTTCACATAACTTGGTAAAACACTGTCTAGGTTCAAGGCAGCCCGAAGAATACTGCCCAAAGCATAACTTGCGCATGAATTTTCCATGCCTCTGACACCTGACGACCCCATTAATTGGCTATTAATGTTTGTACGGCCACCGCAAAAAGACAGGTTCGAAAGAGGGAAGAAAACACCTCCCAGGGCCCAAATGCAAATAACATGGGCGGTATAATGAGAGGTTCGGCGAACATTCTAAAACCCCGCCCAAGTTCGGGAAAGACAACAAAAGGCCACCCAACCTAGCTTAGGTATCAAACTTAGGCCGAAAGAGAATATAGTCACTTAAGAAAGGAGGGGTGGGGGCCCTTTACAAGTAACAGGTAGCAATCAAGGTAAATAAAGGGTTGTGCCTTTCCTATAGGTTGTCTCCTTTCAAAAGGATGCCTCTCTTCATGAAGGTGATAGGGTATGTAGGTAAAATGATTTGGAGATAAAGCAAGCAAGTCTTGAAAAATATATGGTAGCTATTCAATGAAAATCATGTGAATAAAAATCAAATCCAAGGACGAAAATATGAAGTGTAATTCAGATTTATATCAGAATATATGGAGAGTACTGATGTTGTGAATAGAAGAATTTTAATGTTATATTTCTGTGTAAAAGAGCAGATTGAAAAGAGGTGAAGGGGCAGAAAATGAAAAGCAATTCAGACCTATATTAAGAAGAGATGCTACCCATGAATGAAGGATAAATACAAATATATATAAAAAATATATGTGAAGAGTAAGAGTAGATTGTAAAGTGAATTTGAGCAGATGGTAAGGGAGAAATTATGTGAAAATAAGGCCATGATTATGATCAGTCATGTGAAAAGAATTGGCGCATAGATTGGATCAGATTTGTGATAGATATTGTGCATGATAGTGATCAGATTTGGAAGGAAGATTGTGCATGACTGTGATCAGATTTGTGAAAGAAGGTTATTATGTGGATAGTGATCAGATTTGGAAGGATATTGTGAGAAGAAGATCCTCTAAAGAAGCATACTATATCAGCCATTGAAGGATAAATAGGTTAGAGCCTATCAAATAGAGGTTGGAGCCTCTTGCTGAGTTGGAGCTCAGTTTGTGTGGGGGTTGGAGCCTATCAAATAGAGGTTGGAGCCTACAATAAGAAGAAGAAGATTAATCTATAATATATAGGCAATATTTTGCCGTGATTTTTTCCCGAAAGGGTTTCCACATAAATCATGTGTACTCATTGTGTTCTTAATTACTAGATCTTGCATATGTGTAGTTGATGTGATTGATTGAGTTTGAAAAGTAAAAGTTTGTATTTTACTGATTAAACCCTACCTCCCCCCCCCTCCCTCCTCTTAGTATAACCGCGTGCTCATCATTTGATAATTTTACAATTTTTCCCTTGATCATGGCTAGCCCTTCGAAGACATCTAAAACCTTGAAAAATTCATTTTGATGTTTCGAATCCCTTTGATAGCCATGCACTTCTATTTTACATGTGCACCAATACATTATAAAACAAACTTTGAACTTCATCGCCATGTATGTTACCAGATAACATATTTTTTTGAAAATTAACAAAAACTCTTTGGTGAGGAGTACACACGCACCCTCAATGCACACATATATATTGTGAATTTAAGATTCAATTTTTCTTTATATAGGTGTGCATATCTACTTTCATGCGCACTTGACAATGGGGTTTTCAAAATTTGATGTGAGATAGAAAAAATCTATGTCGAGGCACAAACCTACATCCCAATGCACACTTGATAATTGAATTTGAAAGTTCTCTTGGTGAGTTGCATGCCACGACCCCTCATGCACACCTATATAGTAATTATGAATCTATGCATTTAAAAAATTTGAGTTTTCCTTTATGAAATGCACCCTTGCCCTCAGGTGCACACTTAACGATGTGTTTGAACTTGTTTTGGAAACCAATTTTTTTTTCACTTTATGAAATGCATCCCCTAGATCAAATGTCCACTTGACAATTGATGGCAAATATTAACAAAAAATACTCTCTTAATATAGGTGCACACCTATAAACCATTATCTTAAAACTATAGATCGAATTTATTACAAGCTATGACTTAATGCTTACATCTCATATCTCACATGGCAAGTCCAAGAGATCTAAAAATACTTGACTATAGGCTATAAATAGCAAACACTCAAAAATAGCATAGGCTCCTCAAACTATTAATAGAGACCGCTAAAAATAGCACGGGCTATAAATAACTGTAGCAAAAAATAGCAAATCCCCAAATATGCTCTTTTCTCTGAAAAAGTGAGCTAAAAATTGCAAATCCCCAAATATGCTCTTTTCTCTAAAAAGTGATAGCTAAAAATACACAACATGATAGGTGGCTCTGGATGACTTTGATGATTTTTCAGCTTTTCCTTTGATGATGGTTAAAAATCTGTAGACATCTAAAACCTTGAAAAATTCACTTAGATGTTTCGAATCCCTTTGATACCCACACACTCCTACTTTACATGTGCACCAATACACTATAAAACAAACTTTGAACTTGCACTATTGATTTTCTTTGTATAGGAGTACACTTCATCACCAAGCATGCACTCGATAACATAATTTTTGAAATTTGAAAAATCCCTTTGGTAAGGTGAAAGATACCCTCTCAATTTTTTTGATTTTTCAATGACAATTACAATGTAATCAAGAACCCGTTAAAGTTAGCTGAAAACCAAAATGATGCAGAAAAGAACTCTAACCAAGAATGCACCCTAAAACCCAATGAGGGAGGAGGGGTGGGCATATGGTCAAAGGATCCCTAGGATCTAATTAACTCCATAACTGAATTGATTACAATTGAGAGAGAAGAACTAAACTCAACACCATGAATGTGCACACAAGATCCTTTAGAAGGCGAGGTGCTAACATATGGTGGAGTACTAATTACAAAACTAAAAGAACTTAGGTGGATAACCAGCTATGAGAGATTTTCCACACTTCCACTAAAACAATGGGGGGGATGAAATTACAAATAAAACAATTCATCCATTGCGGCAGGCATCCACTTGTGAGTGGGAATTCACCACTTTCCAGTGGGTACAAATGAGAGATTATTAAGTTCTTTTTCCACAATGGTGGTAAACCATCCAGGGGTTACAAATATGAGAAATTAAGCACAAGTAAGCAGTAAAGAATGACTGAAACAGTACTACTGTTAACAATCTTACAATGTAAAGAACTACTGCAAATTATAAGTGATTACAATAGAATTGAAGCACAAGAAATAGAAGATCTCCCACTCTAGAATTCTCTCAATTATTGAAGGAATAAACTCAAATCAAAGACTGAAATAATTCTGATATAAAATCAGCAAATTGAATGTTTGAACTAGCAAACATCAACTCACCAAAAATGTCAAATCTCTTACCACACTCCACAGACTTGAACCAAACCGAAAGTGTCTCTCTTCTATGGCTAGGCAACCAAGAAACCACCACTTTCCAACCTTCAAACTTAGCAAAACAACCAGCACACATTCCAAAGCAATAAATGAATGGTACGGCCATAAGAGAGGGTTGACCTCACTTATAAAATCAGCCACTTCATATTAAATTTTATCCTTGCACCAAAAGGGGCGCTTCTAGCATATAGATGGATAGAAACAATACCCATAAGCAAACAAAAATCATACCAAAAGCTGTATATGAAAATATCCTTCAACCAAACAATAACCAGCAACATGAAAACTGGAAATATCTCACCAAAACTCCACAATAATGCTCAATATGCACTTCTGGATGAAGTACACTCTCGGATCACCATCTAGGGAACCATAGTTTCAGGCCCGAAGAATGGAGTAAACTTGCTAAGCTTTCCCTTAGCCAGATTCTGGATTTCAAACTAGCAGCATAACTTTACAATATTTTCCAAAGATGAGAATGAATGAGCAATGCATCAATAAATAGACTCTTCAGCTGGAAAATGAATCAACTTGAAACTCCCCCAAGAAACTCTTCAATTTCCTCCAAGGGATGCCACCTCTCAAGCATTTACTTTATTAGAATTAATAAAACATTACTTATCATCCTCTAGGCGTCCACCTTTAAGTTGCACAATAAAACATTTAATATAATTATTAAATGATCAAATCAACCCCTTTATGTCCCCTTTTTAAAAACAACTTTAAGTCATCAAGCCTAGGCATGGGGTACAACTTCAGAACATAAAATTGACGAAGTATAGAACTTAGTCCAAAGAGGTAGCTAAGAGCAACGCCCAAGCTGCAACTGACAAACTGCTAAAATTAGCAAACTAACGTTTGCCAAGCTGAACCAAACTGATGATGATGCCACTGCCATAAATGGACTTACTAAAAATAGCGAATGCCAAAAATAGTAAGTTAACTTCAAAACCATCAGAAAGCCAAACTCATGAACCACACTGAACTACAAATGATTGAGTTGCTGCTAGAATGATACTGCTAAAAGATATACTTACCAAAAATAGCAAACTGCTATAAATAGTAAGTTTGCAAAACTTCTTCTGAACATCAACTGAGCAGTATCATGACTTACTATAAATAGTAAGTGTTTCCAAACGCCTTCTTAACACAAACCGGGAAGCCAACATGACTTACTATAAATAGTAAGTGCCTGAAAAGGTTGTCAGATGGAGATGCATGTTACATCATTCTGAAACTCTCCAAAAACCCAGAAAAGCTCTACCAGACATGCATCAAAAACTCTCGCATGCAAGCCCTCAAAACTACATCTGAAACCTCCTAAAAAAATAGGAAACCCTAATTTCCAATTTTGCTTAGCCTATGAGTTTCCGAAAATAGGCTAAAACCAATTGAAGAGCGTAGGGCTAAATCGGGGACATTACATAAGGTGCACACCTACACCCTTAAGACACTTGTATATTGCGATTTTCAATATCCAGTTTTTCCTTTACATTGGTTGGCACTTCTACTTTCACATGCACCTAACAATGGGGTTTCAAACTTTATTGTGAACTAAAAAAATTATTTGTTAATTTTTGCATCTACACAACATTCACCTAATAATAGCTAGATTTTGAAGTTCTCTTGGTGAGGTGCACACCACAATGCCTCACACACAACTATACACTAGTTTTGGATCTTTGCATTTACAATTTGAGTTTTACTTTATGAGGTGTACCCTTTCCCTCAAATGCACACCTAACAATGGGTTTGAACTTGTTTTTAAAACAAAATCTTTTTTACCCTTTATGAGGTGTGTCCCCCAAATCAAACACACACATGACAATTGATGACAAGTTTTGACAAAAATTACTCTCTACGTAGGCACACACCTATAAATCATTATCTTGAAGCTCAAAACCTTCATCCAAGTGCTTTTTTATCTTCAAACTTTAAGATTCCTTTATTTGGCATGTGCAACCATTTTTATCAAGTATGTCATCCATCTAATACACACTTGTGAATTTGTATCTTCTTATTGTGAGGCATGCCTGAGCTCCCTTGGTGCACACCTATGAATGGAAGCCTACATGTTTGAAATTTCCCCCATATAGATGCACAATTGAGTGTCACTTCAGATTTTGAACTTATCCCTCTCCTTTGGCATGCCTTCCTCACTTGGATATGCACTAGAGTATTCTAATTCCTTTATGAGATGCATTCTCTAATCTACACACATTTTGCACCAGACTCATTGAGCATCCAATTTACCTTGTATAGGTGCATCTTTATACCCTAGGTACACACAATATAGGGTTTTTGATTGATCATTATGTTGTGATGTTTCAATTTGCACCTCTGGAATGCGGATTGGAAATGGACAGCTATGCACAGATAAACTGCTCCTCAAATTAGGAGGTGAAGCTCCCTCTTTGCTGATGATGCTTAAAAAAAGTAAACTAAACTATTTGCAAATCTTTTTGGTTCTTAGCTAAGAGCACAAGGTTATAAAACTCTAGCATCGTAGCTGAGATTTTTTCTTTTAGAATTTCAACTACAACTAGGCCTACTCTAATGACACTTCTAGCTACTTAAGTAAACTCAGAGCTTAAGTATTAGAAGTAAGCAAGGAATGATCTTGACATAGATACTTAAACAAACTCTCTTCCAACATACACCTAAAGACTCATTGTACTTTTAGATGCAAGCTGAAATAAAGATTATATAAGCATAACACATAAAATGGAAACCTGAGATAGTAGATCAAAGCAGGCATAAGATTTCCTTTCTTAAATTTCAAAATAACAAAGATTACACTTTTGGGACAATGGGATTGTAGCAAAAACAGGCTTACAGTTTTGTGACCAAACCAGAAAACACTTGACACAAATTACACATGAATTGAACAATAACTTGCAGCAAGACACAGGCATGCAAGCTTGCTCTTACACTAAGTGAACAGACACTGAGTAACAACTTGCAGGCAAAGTAGGCTCAAAAATTTGTTATCACAATAACGGTTAAAGAAAAATGGGCAAGGCTGCCCTTATTTATACACAAGCAGAGGAGTAGGGAACCTTAAAATCTCCTTACTTTTACAACCAAGACTTGCCAACATGCAAGCTTTATTTCTAAAACTAAAACAAGATAACCATCTAACAACCTATGAAAACAAAAAAAACAAGGAAAGTGCGAACTATTACAACTTGATATTTCTCTTTCACAAAGAATGGATAAGAACGAGACAAGAATAGAAAGAAAGTTTGGAGAAAGCATCAAATTCATCGTTGCTTTAAATCTCAACTACATTCGCCAAAAAGTTGGAAACTGTTTCTCTATTAGGAGCATTGATACCATCTAAAGCCATATTCCGCTTTTCCAAGATTTCCTCGCCTTCTGCAATTGATCTCGAAAAATCTTTGACCTCATCAGCTGCTTCATCGAATCTTGCTGACATCACGACAATCTTGAAGAGCACAAAGATTTACTAAGAGGGGGGATGAATCAATAAATCAAAACTCACTTTTACTTTTTCAACTTTTATCAACTTTTAAACCTTAACATAACATCAACTTCTTATTAAGGAACAATGCTATCAAGTTGACTTCAATTGATGTAGAAATGTTTAAATGATTTTACAAAAGTAAGTAGGTTCTAACCTACTTGAATTATTAATAAGATTGTTTAGTAGGCTCAAACCTACAAGGAGCACCAGCCCCTTAAACTTGTTTAGTAGGCACCTAACCTACAAGGAGCACCAACCCCTAATGTGCAAGGCACGAACCTTGACTTGATGGATGTAAGATGACTGCCTTCAATCAGATCTGCACTATCCCTATCCTCCAATCTGCTTTGTGATTAATGATATCACCCTAAGCCCACACAAGAAGACGGGACTTCTGACTTGAATTCTTCACACACTACAACCACAATATTCAAATCTGAAATGAACTACTTACATATATGTTGGTCATTACATTTGCAACCCTTTGTGAAAGCTTGCATTGTTAGAAATCTGCCTTTTCAAAAGAATCACATCATTTCAAGTCACAAATTGCACCATTTCATTTATCGCTGCTTTAGTTATGTTTAACTTTTGATAAACTGATTTAAAAGACCAATCGTTCTTTTTCATAAAGTCGCATCACTTTAATTACTTTTACCAATGAATAAAAAGAGTCGCACTTCTCCATTAAAATCTGATTTAGCATTAAATAAATATTCACCCAGCACTTCACTTAATCACATGTTTGTCACTTAACAAATCTGGAAATTGCTTCATGAGATTGTGTATTTTCAACAGGAATCGTGTCCCTTCCAAGATTAATCGCAGCGCTTCATATCTTGATAAAATCATATTATTTAGATCTTAATTTGCCTCTTAAATAAATCGTGTCATTATTGAGTTGTTTATAATTTTGTATGAAGTTGTTTAGAATATCGTATCTCCCATTTCATAAACTAGCAATCTGTTTACATCTTCAAAGATATCGATTTCTTTAAAACTACGTTGCTTTTTAAAAACTGTTCATTCCTGAATGTAGTCATGCTTGAATGACGATGGTAGGATGCTCATCGATCTTTATCTAGGTTTCATATGCTGTTCATTGGCTTCTTTAAATCTATTTATCTTCTTGGTGTTTTTATCACATGTATAGAAGGGTACATAAGTGACCAAGAACTATCTCAGACGTGTATGATTAGAGTCTTGTATAATGCAGATCTTTCAACAGTATTACCATTTTTCCATTACATCCAAATGATTATATTGCTGCTTGTCATTGGTAACTAGATGGCCTTTAATGGTTAATGTTGTTCAAAAACAACTTGATGAGGACTTTGGACTTCTATTGATATCATTGTTGCTCTAGTGTATTCCCCTCTTCATAAGAGACATGATATATTTAAGTCTAAATTGATTGGCTTTAAATTACCATTGAATGTCTATGGTTAACTCATATGTTTCTCTACAAAGAAGTCATATGTCTAATTTAAAGTTTAATCATCCATATATCAATTATATCAAACTTAGACAATGCATCCCTTCTTGACATAAATGATGCAATTCTAACAATTTCTTATATGCCTTTGACATCAATGACAACATTTCCAACAAATCTGACTCATCTTTCCGACAACAGGATCACTGCTGAAACTTTCACAGACAAGATTCTGGAATTCAATTTTCACTTTATCAAGTTCAATGAAACTGCCATCATCACCATGATACCGACAAGGGATTTGTGAAACAAACACACTTATGAATTTGGGGACATCAACAACCTTTTGTCTATATTCAGCTAGCTCTTTCGATATTTTTTCATAAGTTTCCACCTTGAAAAGGTGACGTTCTCTCCATGCAAGAATTTGTATCTTTTGTTCTTTTGCAACTGTTGAATCATATGTTGTCTTCAAATCTGAAATGATTATCTCATGCATTGGTTTCACCTCTGCCATACCTTGCTCAAACCCTTGAATCCCTTGACGCAAATCACGAGCATTATACCTTAACTGATACATCTCTGAAAGCACAAATCTTCCCTTGATGATGAACTCCTCTATCCAATCTCGCATATGCTTCCCATATATAACCAACTGTCTTAACCGGTGTTGATCAACCTGTTGTACCCCAAATTAAAATTTTCGCTACACTTTAGCGTTTTGAAGAAAATTGAGTCAAGATACTGTTAAATCTGTCAGAAAAGGTCAAAATGGGGGTCTACATGTCTTGCATGGGGGTCATAAACTTTGAATTTTGTAAATCTGACAATCTGGGTCGGTCTAAAAAGATCAAACCTACAATACCCAGACTTCAGTTTTTCATCCCTAAATTTTAGGAAAATTTCTATTTTTAGCAGTTTTATAAAATTAGAAACTTTTTCTGGGTTTTTCTGGGTTTCTTACGAAATGGATACTTGTAAAATTTTCTAAAAATAGAAAGTTTGGCCGTTAGGGTTAAGACTGATTTTGATTGGCTTAAAATACTTCCTCATTAGACTGGTGCAGTCAAAATCACAAAAAGGTCAATTTTACTCTACTGGGTCTATTCTGCTTTTTCAGAAGCCGCTTTGGAGATCCAAGGTCATTCATGGAAGTCAGCCAGCTGCCAGGTGTCAGAATCAAGAGTTCGAGCATCAAACAAAGACTGTCGATGAACAATGTGCACGAGAAACGAGGAACAAACTGAGGAAATTGAAAAAATGAAAAATATCAAATTTTATCTAAGCCTGGAAATTTCAGGCGCCCCTATCAAGAAGAGGCGCCCATGTTTCCATGCCTTGGAAAATTTTCAATCTTGACAACCAAAGGTAATGGAAACATGTGTTACGAGGTATAAATTGAAAAACTGATAAAAATTTCTAACACTACCAGCCATGGGTGCCCCAGAAGGAGAAAGGCGCCCAGCTTTTCAAGAGGCCAAAAGCCAAAATTAGGGTTTCCTCCTCCAAGTCAATGTTGCTCAGAATCATCCCAGCTCAACAACGAATTAGTTGACATGCTCGTCGGATCATCCAGTCACTGGCAAATTCAAGACAAACACGAGCCATGGAGAGAGGTATTTTAAATCTCTGAAGATGAAGAAAACGAAATAAAATCTAACTCTGGAGAAGTTGGGCGCCATACCTCAAGAAGGGCGCCCAAACTTTTGAGATAGCAGATGGTCAAATTTGCTGAAGACTTCTCCAGCATGACTTCGTCAGACTAGATCCAGCTCTCCAACGAATCCGTCAACTCATCCATCAGAGTCAACAGTCATCAGATATCACCAGGCAAACAGAGGAGAAAAAGTGTGAGAAATGGCAGAAAGTGGAAAGCAACAGTGAAAATTCAAAAATAAAAACTAACACTGGAAGCTATGGGCACCCCTGAAGGAGAAGGGCGCCTAGGGTTTAAGGTCACCAGAAGTCAGTTTCCGGAAAAGAGTGATCCAGAAGACCCCTTCCAGATTCATCTCAGCTATCCAGTGAACTCAATAGCCAGTCAATCTGACAAGTACAACACCCGGAATAGTAAAATCATCTGAAGGTCAGAAGACAAGCATAAAAATTGAAGATCATAAAAATGGCTAACACTGGAAGAAATAGGCGCCCTTATCAAGGATAGGCACCTGACATTTCAAAGGGGTAAATGAAGCTTTTAGCAGATGATGTCTCCAGAACAAAGTTGTTAGATATGATCAGGCTCCGCGATGGAAGAATCAGTTCGTTCATCGGATAAATCCAGAGGCCGGGAGACAGAGCTGAAGCAGGGTCAGAAAGTGAACAAAAGTTGAAAACGACAGAAATTTGGCTAAGTCTGGAGAGACTAGGCGCCATACCTCAAGAAGGGCGCCTATTCCTTCATGCCTTAGTTTATTTTTCCAAAATTTCAAAATTTTCAAGTGAAGAGAAATACGCCTTTCCTCAAGACATGAATTAGGTTTAGGGTTTCTTCAATATTAGGGTTTGAGAGGCTGTTTTCAAAACAAAAAAACTTATTTAAGGACACCTCTATGTGTTATTTTTTATATTTTCTTGCAGGTGCCTCCAAAGAGAAACAGAGCAGCAGCTTCAAACCTATGTTTTTCAAGATTCAAGAACCCTAACTTGCTGGTTTCTCATATATTTTCAGATCAGCAATCAAAGAAGACCTCCTCTTTCATATTTTCTCATCAAGAACATCAAATTTAAGAAGGAGAAGGCCTATATTATCAAATTTCAGCAAGCTGATCCATTTTTGTTCTATCTTCTGGACAAATTGTTGAAGATTTCTCTCTAAGTTGCAGCAATTGCTTTTATTTTGCATGTCAGGGAAAACTTCATATTCATCCATTTCTAGTCTTCTAGGTCTATGCTAAACCTTCTTCTAGACAAAACCCATACCTCAACTTTTTCAGATAAACTAAAACTTGTTGCTTTTTCAGTCAGAAGCCAGGGTTTTCAAAATCTAATCTACTGGGCCCATTCAGATTATACTCAAGAACAATACCCAGATGTCAACTTTTTCTGCTTTTTTTGGGGAAAATTAGGGTTTGTTGCTTTTTCAGTCTCCACTCCATATTTTCAAAAACGAGCGATCTGGGTTGGCTTGTAACGAAATTCTAGTCAAAACCCATATCTCAGAATAAAACTCAAAAAATTCGTCTGTTGGAGGAAAAAAAATCAACAAGCTAAATTTAGAAAGTTTGTCAAAATTTGTCTAAACCTAGGCGTGTTTACTGTCAATCTTCAAGTTTTTCAGAATGGAATACACTCCTGCAGAGTTCAAGACCAAATCAATTCTTTACCACGATTTCATCGAAACAGCTGAAACTGACTTGCATCACATCAAGCCAGTGTTCAATATACGTCCTTTAGAAGATGCAGGCAATACCACCATCAGGCATCTCGCCCATTCAGGCCTTCTTGCAGCAGCATCCATACCTTTCTCAGTACAGAGCTTAGAGTTCATAATTGCTTGCATCAAGCATTACAATCCAGCTACAAGGGAGATACAGTCAGTTGATGGAAGAATCATTTGCAGCCTAAAACTAGATATGATTGAGAAATGCTTCTCCATTCCACCGTGGCCTGGAAGCGTCACTATCAACATGGAAGAATGTGAAAGGATATGGGAAGAACATCAAGATAAATACAGCAAGAAGATTGCACATAGGTGGCTGAAAGAAAAACATTCTACATTGCCAAAGGATGTCGGAAGAGGACAGTTCAAAGAGGAATTCGCCATCATAATAACCCTAGTCAATCGAGTCACAGGTCAAGCAGATGCAACAAGGTTTCAGCCTTGGATGTTCTATGTGATACCTCATATAATGAAAAAGACAGAGTTCTATGACTGGCCTACATTGATTAGTGACTGCTTACATCATCAGATAACTGAGTATTTTAATAGACATGCATTTCACATGGTCTCCTACCTAGTCTATTTGGTTGCCTATCAAGGTAAATTTAGAGGGTTAAGCACGGAAGGTTCTTTGAACGTTCAACATGTCTACAACTACTATACTCAGCTGGAATTCACTATTGCATCACGTCATTACAAAAGGGTGAATGAAGCATTCTTGATTTATACAGTGCGGGACCTGGACAACGAGCTACGTGTTCGCATCTCATCCATTGCCAGGGCTGCAATATCAGAATGGGCAGATTGGTTTATTCAGTTCGCCACTTTCACTTACCTAAGGGTGTACGGTTATTCAGGAGCTCCACTCATGTTACCGAGGTATCCATCAGATGAGGTAGTATGCATGGAATTCTTCAGGCAGATTTCAAATGTTCACACCCGTCTACGTAACAAAAAGAAACCAGCCTTCAGCTTTCCTTTCGCTTTAGGCATTTACACATGTAGATCATCCGCAAAAGCTAAACTAATGGGTAACAAGTTAGATGAGTTTGGTCTCAAGCATTTCAGCGAGAGACGATTATATGATCCCCATGGCTTCTATGCATCTAGACTTGATCAGAACCTTGCTCATACACCCGCACTTGAAGACTTTTGGGCTAATTGCAGGGATGAGTATGAGGTGCGAAAGCGAAGTCATAGTAGGTTAACCCTTCATCAGATGAAAGATTGCTTATCAGAAGATATTGAAGGGCTGTCAGATGATGATGGGGATGTAATTCTTCCAGCTTATATAAGAAATAAGGTTGAGCAGCAACCTCTTCCGCAAGTCAACTGGGCTCATAAAGAATGCATCACAGTGGAAGAAAGGACAAGACAAGTGGTGGAGTACAGTAAGACTTTCTTGATTCTAAAGAAAAGAGAGTCTATTCCAATAGCAGAGCTGCCAAAGAAACATTCATCTCTTCCCTCTTCTTCAAGAGTGCAACTAAAGAACAAAGAAAAAGTTCAGTCTCAAGAGGTCACAAAGGGTAGTAGATCAGCAAAGAGTGCTAAAAGGAGGTTGGATTATACAGGGATTGTTATATAAGAGCAGCCTACAGCTGAAACATAAATTCCTCAACCAGAGCCCATACTTTAGGAAAAAGTGCAACATGATGAACCTTTGATACAAAAAACACTACCATCTCCTAGGTCTTTGCCAATTCACATTGATTTGAAAGACGAGGAGATAGAGGTCAATGTTACAATCACTCCTCCCTTGGATGTTAATAGAAATACTACATCTTGGCTTGAGAGCTCCTTGGGAAGGACAAGAAGAAGACCTTCGTATCAGGTGAATGTTGATGACCTTAGCATATACCAGGAAGCACCCAAGAAGAAGGCCAAGAAACAAATGCATTTTGAAAGGAATCTCGAGGGTGAAATGGTCATGGAGACAGCTACGCCTCTTGAAGACAAAATCAGAGATGAGGTGGATGTTGACGATTTTATCATGGTCAAAGCAAACCTTGGTAAAAGTACTCGACATGCTGATATAAGTTTGTTTAATATGGTAACAGAAAATATTCAAGAAAGAGTGCAAAAGGATGGAGAAGACAAGGCAGCCCTCAAGGCTGAAAATCGCCAACTCCGATTATGTATATCAAATCTTGTCCAAGGCACCTCACAAACAACTCAGTTGCTGCCTCAAGTCTTAGAAACACCAGCTGATCAGCAGCAATTAAGGCAGTTAGTTATTTGTGGTAAACAAACTAATGAGTGGGATGAAGAGATCATCAACAGAGGAAAAAAGGTCCTGACACAAGTCTTCCAGTTGAGATACAAGGCTCATGATTTACGTCAAGGAATCCAGGATTTTGAACAGCTGATAGCCGAGTTCAAGCCTATGCACAAAATCATAATTGCAGATTTAGAGATGGCTTGTGGCTCTACAATGGCGAGAGAACATAAAAGACAAATCCTAGAGTGGAAAGAAAGTCATCTTTTCAAGGTGAACACATATATCAGAATAGCTGAGGAGTTTGCAGCGTATAAACAAAGAGTTGTTGATGCTCTTAGGTACATCAGAGAAGTAGTTGCAGCAATTCCTTGTCAGTATTGCCTTGAGGATGGTTCCTACATTGGGCTTGACGTAATCCAAGCTGAGTTTCAAAGCATTTTGCATGGCAGCGAAGGCAATGTTGGGAGAATGATGATGATTTCCATGATGTCAGCAAGGTTCGAGAAAGCAGCCAATGAGAGTGAAGATTTATTGAAATCAATTACAAATGGCGAAGAAATCTTGGAAAAGCGGCATTTTGCTATTAATAGCATCAACACTCCTACTTCAGATGAAGTTGCCCGCTTTTTAGCGGATGTGATCAAGCTTTAAATCTGCTTTCTTCTAGAAGCATCTTCCACGCTTTCTTTCTATTCTTGTCTCAAATCTTTTCCATTCTTTGAGGATAGAAAGAAAATATTGTAACAAGTTGTCACGAGTTGGCACTTTCCTTTTTAATAAGCTTTCTAGGGTTTAGATGTTTTAATCTCTTCTAGATGTAGAAATAAAGCTTGCATGTTGGCAAGCAGTAGTTGTAAAAGCAAGGAGATTTTAGGGTTTCCTACTCCTCTGCTTAGTTATAAATAAGAGCAGTGTTTGCTCATTTTAGTTTAACCGTGCTTGTGATAACAAGACATAAGTGTCATAGTACCTTCTGTTTGTTATCGTCTAGTGTTGTTCACTTTGTGTAAGGAGCAAGTTTGCATGCCTCTTTAGCTGCAAATACTTGTTTAGTTCATGTGTACTGTTGATTATAGTTAGGTTGATCGCATGTTGCAAGCGTGTTGCTACAACTTGCTGTACCGAAGTTGTAATCCTTGTTCCATAAACTTGAGTAAATAAAATCTTGAGCGTGCTTTGTCTACCTTGATATAAACATCTCAAGTTTCTATCTATTTGTTTTGTGCTAGAAATATGAGTAAATAAAATCTTGAGCGTGCGTTGTCTGCCTTGAAATAAAAGTTTCTTATTTCCATAATACTTTTATGATCTCTTTTTCAGCTTGCCATAAAATGTGTGTTAAAGAATAGTTTATTTAAGTATATTTGTCAGAAATCATACTCGTCCATTTCCAAACTCTCTTGCTCTGCGTTTACTTGAGAGGGTGGAAACGTTTTAAGCGTAGGTTAAGTTGTAGCTATCTAGTTTCATTAAAGGGAAAACCTCAGCCACAACATCTAGTGTTCTATAACCTTGTGTTCTCGCAGCTGAACCAAAAAGATAGGCGTAATTAAGTTTAGATTACTTTTCTTTATGCAACTCAACAAAAGAGGGAGCTTCCCCTCCTAATTTGAAGAGCAGTTTACTGCACATAGCTGTCCGTTTCCATAACGCATTCCAGAGGTGCGATTTGAAACGCCAACACAACCGATGTCTCTAGAACCTATGGAAGCAATTGAGTAGCTTGTGAAGTGTTGTGAAGTAGGTTAGAAATATATTGCCTCTTGAGGTTTAGGAATATTTTGTTGTTCTTAATAATGCGGCTCGTTCTTCAATTGAAGTGCTTTCCTTGATGGACAAATCGACTTGTGGAAGTGGCTGCTGATCAATTTGATTTCTGGCGTACATAGGAAGAAGTACTTCCCCATCATCATCGGACAATCCTTCTATATTCTCTGACAAGAAATCAGCCATCTACTAGAGTGTGAATCTGCTATTACTACACTTTCGTACTTCAAACTCATCCTCGCAATTTGCCCAGAAATCTTCAACTGTGGGCGAATGTGCTTGATTTTGACCAAGACGGGATGCAAAAAGGCCATGAGGATCATATGATCGCCTCTCATTGAACAAATTGAGGCCAATTTTTGATATTTCATCACCCATCACCTTAGCATCCACCGACAATCTACATCTGTAGATACCCATCTCAATTGGAAAACTAAATGCAGCATTCTTTCGATTCCGCAAGAACGTGTGAACTTCATACACTTGCCTCAGAAACTCCATGAAAACCACCTCATCTGTGGGATATCTTGGCAACATGACTGAAGTACTTAAGAAGCCGTATACTCTGATGTAGGAGAATGTAGGAAACTAGATGAACCAATCAGCCCATTCCCTCATTGCTGCCCTGGCAATTGATGAAATCCATATATGCAGCTCATTGTCTAAGTCTCTCACTGTATTCATCAAGAATACATCATTTACCCGCTTGTAATGATGTGCTGACTTTGAAAACTCCAGCTGAGGGTAATGATGATAAACATGTTGTACATCCAGAGTTTCGTTGACATTCAATCCTCTGAATTTGCCTTGAAAGGCCACTAGGTAGACAAGGTAGGAAATCATGTGAAACTCATAGATTTTGAAATACTCGATCATTTGATGATGGAGACTATCGCTGATCAAAGTTGGCCAATCATAAAGCTCTTTTTATTGATGATGTGGGAGATGATATTAAACATCCAAGGCTGGAATTTAGTGGCTTCTGCTTGACCAGTGACTCGGTTGAGCAGAGTGATCGTTATTGCAAACTCCTCCTTGAATTCTCCTCGTCCAACGTTCTTCGACAAAGTGTTGTGTTTCTCCTTCAACCATCTTTGTGCAACTTTCTTTCAGTATTTGTCCTTGTGCATTTGCCACACCTTTTCACATTCTTCAATGGAGATGACCAAATTTTTTGACCAAGGTGGTATTGAAAAGCACTTTTCAAAAACGTCTAGCTTGAGGTTGCAAACAACTCTTCCATCTACTGCTTGAATTTCTCGTGTTGTTAGGTTGTAATGCTTGACACAAGCAATTACAAACTCTACACTTTGCACTGAGATGAGAATTGAGGTTGATGAGAGTAATCCAGAATGACCAAGGTGTCTGATTACAACATTTCCTACGTCCTCCAAAGCACGCAAATCGAACACTAGTTTTATATGATGCAAATCAATTTCAAAAGTTTTGATGAAATCATGATACAACAACGACTTGGTTCTGAATTCAATGGGAGAGTACTCCATGCTAAAAAAACTCGAATTTTGACTATAAACTCGACTATGTTTAGACACTTTTTGCACAAATTGCTGAAAATTGAAGGCTGATTTCTCCTGAAAAAAGCAGTTCAGAGAACTTCGTTTTAGAAAGACCCAAATCGTCTGTTTTGGAAAATAGTGGTGGTTGATTGAAAAAGCAAAAACCCTAAAATTTTAGAATTTTCTTGAAAAAAGCTTGAGAGTTGGGTTTTGTGTAAAATCACGTCATAGATAGACCCAATTGGTCAGATTTTGAAAATACTGAAGATTTCTTGGACATGCGAGGAAAAATCAAGTTCTTGAAAGTTGAATTTTTTTCCAAAGTTGTAGAGAATCAAAAAACCAAGCTAACCCAGATTGTTCAAAATTGAAAAAGATGACCCCCTTCTTCTGAAAATTGATGCCCTGGAAATTTAAAGCATGAAAAAGCGAGCCTCTATGTGAGCTGATCTGGAAAATATGAAGAACTTCGAAAACGCACCACGTTTTGGCCTTCAAATCTTGAAATGAAGAAATTATATGTCTCCTCCTTTGGACACCACCTACAAAATATGAATAATGGATGCACAAAGCCATTTTAAATAGGTTTTGAGGATGAAGAAGACACTTTATTCTCCAACTTTAGAATTGTGAAGCCAATCTTGGAAGTAGATACATCGAATGCGTGTTAGAATATTAAATTCTCTGTTGTATAATGGTCAATTAGTGCTACAGTAGTCAATAGTTGAGGTAGTTAGACATCTTAAATGTCTACAGTCATCTACCTCCTCTATAAATTGTAATCTACTCTTTCAGTTAATTCAAGCAATTTCTAGCCCAAAATTGTTTCATGGTATCAGAGCAGTTCTGAGCTTGTCTCCCTCACGGGAGGGCTCAGGATTCTGAGAGGGCTCTGTTTTCTGGGCGTTTTCTGAAGTCTGTAATTCATGAAAATAAATTCATGTGAGACTTTATGAAATTCGTGGCTGCTAGTTTTTGAAAAAATTCGAGGGTTTTTTGTTTTTTGATTTTTGTGAGTTTTTCTCATTAAAAATCAAAACCCTCCTGCAATTTCATGAGGGCATTTTCTGAAAAAAAATTTGAGGGTTTTGGAGTTTGCAAATTCGTGGGATTTTCGTGAAAAACCTGGGCACCATTTTTTTGACGCCTTCTTCTACTAAATCGCGGGTTCTCTTCTTGGCGCGACTTGCAGATATCATGGCGCGCGTTTTTGGCCGCGCGACTTCTGGGTGCGTGTTCTTTCTCTGCACGATTTCTGCTCTTCTGGGGACGCGTGTGTTCTCTGTCTGGGCATGCCGTTTTCTCTCAACCCTTCTGGTCGCGCATTTTTCTGTTCGTGAAGGACGCGATTTACCTCTTCTCTGTTCGCGTTTTCTGTCCGTTTTTTCTATGCGCGAATTTGACCGTTTTCTGGCTGCATTTTGGCGCGATTTCCTTCTACCCACGCGTTCTGTTACCTGTCTTTGGCTGCCCATTTTTGAGGTCTCCTTCTGGCCGCGATTTTTGTTTTTAACCTGTGCATTTTTCCTCTCCTTAGGCCGTGTTTTTTTTTTCGTGGCATTTGGGCGCCATTTACTTGCAATTTATTGACACGTTTTGCCGATTCTCCTAGTTGCGTTTTTCAGCTCATGATCTGCGTGTTTTTTTTTTTTTTGAGAATCGTCCTCAGTTTTGGCGTTGGTTTTTGCAATTTTTCTGGTCATCCATGGCGGCTAGGGTTTCCAGAAACTTCGTCTAGGGTTTTGACCCTCTGTTTGAAGGCGAATTTTTTTTTTGACTGCAGATTCTTACTGGGTTTTTCGAGATCTCAACTAGGTTAGTCTCAGATTTTTTTGGGTGTTGGCGTTTCAAATCGCACCTCTGGAATGCGTTTTAGAAATGGACAGCTATGTGCAGTAAACTGCTCTTCGAATTAAGAGGGGAAGCTCCCTCTTTTGCTGAGTTGCATAAAGAAAAGTAATCTAAACTTAATTACACCTATCTTTTTGGTTCAGCTGTGAGAACACAAGGTTATAGAACACTAGATGTTGCGGCTGAGGTTTTCCCTTTAATGAAACTAGACAGCTACAACTTAACCTACGCTTAAAACGTTTCTACCCTCTCAAGTAAACGCAGAGCAAGAGCGTTTAGAAATGGACGAGTTTGATTTCTGACAAAGATACTTAAACAAACTATTCTTCAACATACATTTTAAGGCAAGCTGAAAAAGAGATCATAAAAGCATTACGGAAATACGAGACTTTTATTTCAAGGCAGACAAAGCACGCTCAAGATTTTATTTACTCATACTTCTAACACAAAAACAAATAGATTGAAATTTGAGATATTTATATCGGGGCAGACAAAGCACGCTCAAGATTTTATTTACTCAAGTTTCTGGAACAAGGATTACAACTTTGGGACAGCAAGTTGTAGCAACACGCTTGCAACATGCGATCAACCTGTTGTGACCTTTTTCACACATCACCCCATCCCAGATGGGGACCCCCTAATTTTTGCTCCATTCTGGTCTTTTGGCTTTGGTTAGTGCGTCTCTCTCTCTATCTCTGGTCCTTCCGAGGATGTCCCGTCGTTTGACCTGGGTTGAAGTATTGTTCAAGTCTGTGAAATTAGGGTTTTCATTAGTCATGCTTATTAAAGGTCAAACTGAGTTATAAAATTGAAATTCGAGCTTAGTACAGCAGTCAGAAGACTTCCAGCAGGGTCCCACTAAATTTTCACTGTATTCCGACAACTTACTATTTTTAGTAAGTATTCAATTTGGGACTATTTTATCGAGATTTTGGAATTCTGTCAGTTCCACCACAATCAGGCAACTTCAGAATGCCTACACGCGAAATTTGAATGGATTCCGACAACTGGCTATTTTTAGCAGTTCAGCCTTCGGAGGCTATTTTCAGGATTTAAACGAGCAATTCTCCGGTGAGTGACGGGGGAATTGATCTGGGTTTTCGAAGACCTTCGCAATGATGTAGCATGCAAGGCGAGATGGTGACTTTCAGAGTTCAGCCTCCCGAGGCTATTTTTAGGGTTTGCATGCAAGAATTTTCAGTGCATGTCCAGATATTCCATGTGGGTTTTGCGAGGCCTTCGCAATGATATGACATGCAGATGGATCGGGTCAGTTTTCAAGGACTTACTATTTTTAGCCAGTGCCAAAACTTTGACCAATTTTCTAGGTTTTTTTGGGTTTTTTGAGATCCCACGGACACTGTGACATGCAAACTCGTCCGACATCCGGATGACCACTTTCCAGACACTTACTATAAATAGCAGTATCATCCCAGCAGCTACCCACCACTCCAGTCCAGCGATCAGGTGCAATCAGACATGATCAAGGACAATCAAGAACAAATCAGAGCACATGCAGATCAGATTAGGGTTTCCCCTGCCACGTCTAAAAATAGATGAAGCAAAATGCAAAAATGACAGAACGAAGCACGCCACCGGAATCAACATCCTTCAGGCTACCTATTGGTAAAATTTGAACACGATCTGAATACTTACTATTTTTAGCAAGTCACCTCATGGCTAAAAATAGCACGTCCTCGTCGGGGAAAATGTGTGAACGAGTCTCTTACAGCATCAAGTACAAGTGGAACAAATTTCAAAGCAAACAGAGATACAAAATTGGTCAATT
The DNA here is from genome assembly GCA_007115665.2 of Sequoiadendron giganteum. Lineage (NCBI taxonomy): Eukaryota > Viridiplantae > Streptophyta > Pinopsida > Cupressales > Cupressaceae > Sequoiadendron > Sequoiadendron giganteum. Next base: position 42,161,075 of record CM021108.1, read on the forward strand.
CTAGGGTTTGCTAAAAATAGCAAATGGCTAAAAATAGCATGTACTGTGCCAAATCAGGTATAAACGAGGTGATACAGGTCAACGAGGGCACAGCCACGCCACTTCCAGCTCCGAACAGGATGAAATGCAAAGAAGCCCTGACTCCTCCGAATTTACTAAAAATAGAAGGCTAGGGCATAAAGGGCGTTGGAAATTTTACAAACATAGTTGACAGGCAAACACTCTCATATGCGCCCAGGAGGAAGGAAAGATTCAAAAAATTCTCTAAGAGTGAGAATTTCCCTGAGCAAGAATGAAATGCGCCCTCCAAAAGCATGATAAAATTTCCAAGGCAAAGAGATTTTCCTCTTCATACCCCTATATGCGCCTAGGGAAGGTGAAAGGTCACCAAAAATGTGAAAAAATTCACTAAGGCATCAAAATTTCCTAGGACATCCTCAAGGGCGTTCAAAAATGGAAGTATCATGGGCTAAATGCGCCTAAAGGAGCTGAAAAGTCACTTTAGGCGTGGGTTTTCCTTGACCACATAGTGAAAGGCGCTTGAGAAAGGAAGTTGCTTGGCCTAAATGCGCCCAAGGGAGGTGAAGAGCCACTTGGTAGAGGCACGTTCCTTTACATGAATGAAGTGCGCTCAAACATGGAAGCCAACACCCCCATATGCGCCAAGAGGAGGTGAAAGGACACTTGAAAGGGGCGGAATTCCTCCTAGCACTAGCAAATGCGCCCAACATGAAAGTATGCAAGCCCATATGCGCCAGAGGGAGATGAAGGGTCATGTCTTAGGCGTGGGAATTTCTCTTCTCCATGGCATATGCGCCCAAGGTAAGGATGAAAGGTAATACGTTGAAGGTGGAAGTCCACAAGGCTAAATGCGCTAGGAGGAGATGAGGGGTCACTGTGTGAAATACGCCAGAGGGGGAATAATGTCAAGAGGGCGTGATTTTTTTTTAAAAGACCAAGGATTTCTTTTATTTTCTTTTTCCTCTTCATTATATGAAGCGCGCCTAGTAAGTGGGGACTTATAAAAAATGAAAATTGCTAAGAATGTCTAGGCGTGGAATTGCCTAAGGATAAAATGAAACTCATGACATGTTCAAATGCGCCCTCTAGAGATAAAATTTTAATTTTCAAAAAATTCCTAAGGCATTTTCTTAAGGGAAAATGAAGAATACGCCTAGAGGATGGTGCCAAATTTCCAAAGTTAAAAAAAAATCTTAAGAGGAAAATTCTTCAGAGAAAATCAAGATAATTTGCCAAGGCCGAGAAGATTGAAATTGCAGGAGTGAAAGACATCCGGAAGGGGAGAAATAAACATTAGCCATTTTTATTATTTTAAATAATAAAAATTAAACGTACCCCTTCGTCCAGATACACATGAAGACAATGGATTCCGGGAAGATTTTTCTTCTGGGTATTAAACATTTGCAATTCGGAAGTGATTCAGAGTTACTCCACGCCTCACTCACGTCGTTTCGATGGATATTTTGCCCGGTACCTATTTTAATAAAATTCCTAAGGCAAAATTGAAAAATTTCTCTAAGGCAAACGACTAAAATGGATGAGAAATTTCGCTAAAGAGTTTGAACTTGATAATTTTTGCCAGAATGCCTTAGCCAAACTTTTTGAAATTGTTCAAAGAAGTAAACGATGTAATGTTTTAAGAAATCAAACGCAACGAGGCAGGCCTGTGCAGAGGTGATGAATTCACAATTCTAGAAGTTTGAGATTCCGATGCTTCAAACGACAAATGTTACAACTGGAAAAGAGAGGGGAAATGAATTCAAAATATTTGCTAAGTTTAGCCTCTACAGGAATTCGACCAAGCTATAAGTTTTAAAGTCCTCTTCATTTTTTCTCTCACAAGTTGCTGAAGAGCTGAAAGTAAGAAGTTCGAATTTGTGAGAGGAGCTGGAGGTTGAGGATTTCGAATTTTTTGGAGAGCTAGAGTTTCTAAATTGCTACAATTGTGAGGGGGTTCGAATTTGTCAAAGTGAAGTTGCTGGAGGACTAGAGTTGCTAAAGTCACAAACTTGCTGGAGAAGTGCGACCTACCTTGTCAGAATTTCAAGTTGCTGAGAAGTATGAGTTTTTTAATTGCTACAATTGTGAGGAGGTTCGAATTTGTCAAAAGTGAAGTTGCTGAATGCTGAGGTGTGACTTGGGAAGAAAGTTTTAAGTTGCTGAAAGTTGCTAAGTTAGAAGGAAAAGTGCGAACTTCAAAGAGGAGGTTTCAAATTTGTTAAAATTAAATTGCTGCAGGCAAACATTTCCAAGTATTGGGCATTGTGTTGCTGTAACCCAAAGGAAACTTCTAAGAACGTTGAAGTAAACAAGCAATAGTTGAGGTTTGCAGTTGAAAACATCAAGAAGTGTTGCAGCCTTTGTCAATTAAAAGAAAAATCTGCTGACATCCTCAATGATGGTTATTATTTTATTTTAAAAAAATCTTGTTTGCTGACTATCTTACCCTTTTTGCAGAATGGCCGAGTCAAGCAGAAGAGCTGCAGGCAAGAACGTCCACGCTGAGTCCAGACAGACAGTAATCAAGAAATTAAGCAAGTCTTTCCTGTCAGAATCAAAATTCACATCAAAGTTGGGCAGGCTGGCAGACACAAACCTAGGCTCATTTAACCTAGAGGCGTTCAAAAGAAGGATAATGGGGACTGGAGGCCATCGCCCATCAGTGACGTCACATAGCATTGTCAGAAGTGGATTATATGCAGCTGCAAATTTTCCACCAGCCATCCGGTGCCCGGAGCTCATTATGGAATGCTCTCACCACTACGATTCAAAGAAGAGGACGATCGTTGCGCCAGATGGCAAGGTGCTGGCTAACCTGACACCACAAGCAATCGGAGAGGCATTCGGGATCCCCGCCCACGAGAAAATGATTTACAAAACGAAGGACAGGGCTGACAGAATGTATTCATCCACAACAGACCGGTGTGCTGATGTGATAAACACTAGGTGGATGATCAAGCCCAAACCAACTCGTACGAAGTTGCCCAAACAAATAGTCTCCGAAGACTTGAAGCAAGAGTTTGGCGAACTGATTATGATGTTGAGTAGAGTTGGAGGGTGTCCTCAAGCGTTCGTCTTCGAACCTTGGATGTTTTACTTTGTCAACTTGGTATTGGAGGGCAAGGATTTCATGGATTGGGCACTGTTAATCAGTGATGGTCTACATGAGCAGCTCCGCAATGTGAGAAGGACTAAAACATTTTATATGGGCTCTTACCTCGTCTATATGCTGGCTCGCATGACAAGATATAGGGGGATCTCTTACAAAGAACCGATTGGTTGCGGTTCTCAGCAATTCAAAATATTCGAGGCTTGTCCGCAGTTGCATTTGACAAGCACTACTAATTACAAAAGGGTCAACGATGCCTTTACTATGCACATCACGAGGACCTTGCAGCAAAGGACCCATCACAGAATATCGAGGGAGGCACAAGAAATGATTGAGAAATTTGGATGTTGGTTTATCCAATTCCCAAAATTCACTTACATAAGGCTGCAGGGATTCTCTTCCTACCCATACAGGTTGCCCCGATATCCCACGAACAGGGTAGTGATGCTGGAAGTTTCTAGGCAACTGATTGCCTACGATAAGATTCAAAAGAAGAAGAAGAAGGGCGGACTTGGGTTCCCGATTGCTATGGGAAATTCAGACGAAGTATGCCCATCACTGCAGGCAGCAAGGGAGGCAGAGGCGGAGCTCCAGTTCTTTCAGCTTTCTTACCATTCCAGCAGACACTACTATGATCCTCATAGAAATATCAGGTGGGTATTGACAGAGGAGTTTAGGCACAAGGCACAAATAGAAGATTTTTGGGCAAGTGCAGTGGATGAGGTCGAAGTCAGAAAGAGGATGTTTTCCCGGACACCATTGGCAATGATCAGAGAGTGCGAGATTATTCCTGTACCATATCAGATTGAGGAGAACATAAACGTTGTACAGGTTGATTACGACACAGTAACAAACACGCCCTTGCCACTCCCAGATTGGTCAGAATCAAAGATCACCGACTTGGATACACTTTGTATCCCAGTCCTGACATTTACACGGAGTTGGATAGAGAGACATGTCAGCCGACTAAAGGGAAGGTCAATTCCCCTTACCTACAATTTGATGGGAGACAGCAGGTTACCATCGGCTGATCCGAGGAGACGGGGTAATCCAGCTCCAGAGCCTAGGGGAAAAGAGCCAGCTCGACCAGAGCCTGTGATAGTTGAGGAATCCTTGCACATGCCGGTTCGAACACATTCTCCGAGCATACAGGAAGTGTCCCTATTTGCTGATCAGAGGGAGAGGTTGCAGGCAGAACAGGCAGTACAAATAGAGAGCCAGCCACTTCGTAGGGAGTCCGTGGGCCAGAGCATCAACGTGCCCCGAGAGGATAATCAACAGGAGAACCGGCAGGAGACCGATGAAGGCACTACCGCAGATACTCAGTTTCAGCATGAGATTGAGGTAGCTCTCGAGGATGATGCTGCTTCCGATCGAGATGCCCAGAGCTCAGGAGACACTAAGCCCATAGATGATGATGAGCCTCGTCGGAACGAGGGCCATGAAGTAGAGGCCGAGGTAGAGCAGCCTTTCATCATAGCAGACACACGACAGGAGGTGCCAGACTGGCTGAGGGATAGGATGAGGCGTGATCCTGTGGATGAGACCGATCCTGCAGTCGAGATGGAGGAATTGCTGCAAAGGATCAATGCACCTCCCACGAAGAAGAAGGCTAGGAAGTTTTCCAGAATATCCACAGATGAGGATGGATCCCGAACCTTGCCTATGGCAATTCCACGGGAGGAATGTGATAGAGACAAGGCCGTTCCTGAGAACTATATTGTGACAACCATGGAACTAGGCCGCCCTACTGGGGCATAGGTGGTAGAGGAGTGCGATAATTCCTATCGGGCACTCAAGGACAGATTGTCCCATGTTGAGAGCAAGTACAAGAGGTTGAAGGTAGAGCATCGGACACTGATTGGCTACGTGCAGCACTTGTCTCGTCCTTGTGGGCAAGAAAATCCTGCAATCGAGCTCCCAGCTGAGTTTTCCAAGGAGTCAATCAGTGGATTAGAAGATTTAAGGAGAATGGCACAGCAGGCAGACACGTGGGTTGCCAGTGTGCGTACAGAGACAAGAAAGTTCATGGAAGATCTTGTACATGCCTATGGGCAAGCTTCCGATATTATGGCTAGAGTGGAGGCAGTTAACCATGCTTGGGGTGAGGCTCGCATCTATCAGACGAGAGTTGTTCTCCGTCTAGGGGCTTTGATGAGCATACCTCAACACACTTTGGTTGAGGGAGGTGTTATCCAGCAAGGAGATAGATACGACTTCGCCAAATGGTATTCTTCAGTAGTCACAGGCCGGGGATTCTATGATGCATCACAAGCAGATTCGGTCAGGGTCAGGAAGGCCATGACGATCATCTTGGATGGAGTTCTCAACACATTGAAGGCAATCTTTGCCAGGAGGTTGACTTCTGAAGAGATAACTGCAGATGGACTAAAGGACAGATTGACGCCATTCTTCTCTGAGATGAAAACATTCACTTAGGATGATTTCGAGAACACTGCCACATTCTCTAGTATCATACAGAACACCCAGGATGCCCTTGTTTGCTAGAAGAAATCATGTGCCCGGCATGGGCAAACAGTTGCAGTTTTAGAGTTTCAGTTGGATCACATTCCTCCTATCTCCGATCAGGAAGTTGAGGAAGTATTAGCCAGATTCACCAGATTTGCAGCCAGCGAGAAGGAGAAAGGAAACGCTCTTCTGGATGACGATCTGTTGCAGGAGGACGATGTGCATTGATTGCAGGTAGTGGACCTGCAGAGGAGTGGAGAATATTCTGCACATTCATTGCCCCACTCCTCTCAGTGGCGGTTTTTAGGGCATAAACCCTAATTAGGGCATGGGTGGCTCAATCCGAGCCCTTTATTGTAATCAGATCTGAACCGTCCACTGGACTGGGTTTATTATAAAAGGGGTATCCCCCCTCATTTGTAATTCATTAGATAGAATTAGAATCAGAGATAGATCAGAACTAGACTGAGATAGAGATTGATAAAGTAGAGCTAGGAGTTAGCTTAGTTGGAAAGGAAAGAAAGACTTTCCCTTTGAAAGTTTTTGCAAAAGATTGTTGTGTAAGACTCTCATGATATAAAGACTTCATTGATTGGTGACTTCATTTTGTGTTGTGGGTAGTTGACGAGGTCTTTTCGTCTTTCCAATTCGAATAGAGTAAAGTAGAATAGATTTTGTTTCCATGCAAGTAGCGTTAATTGTGGAATGCAATATTGGTTTGAGCATATCTCCCTATATCCATACCACTAGCAGGCTTGCTGACGGTAAGTCTGCCCTGCGTGGTCAACTGGAATTTCAGCACTTAACTTCGGTTGCGATTTGTGTGTCCACTTGCTTCGTGGTGAAGGGGTGTGCATGTTGAATCTCAATCTGAATATCTACCTATCCTTTGAAGATTGCATCAGCTTTGTCAGAGTTGTCCGAAGGGGAGACGATACAAAGTTTGGTTTGGAGATTGTTAAAGCTAGTTTTGCCTTCCATCCTTAGAAATAGATTGTAGGATTCCTATCCCTTTCCCTTTAATTCAATATTTCCCGATCGACCCAGACATTAGAGCAATATCGTCAAAATCATTCATTTGCTTCACTATGATTGAACAACTACGTAAGTCCCCTTGAAATAACCAGCATATACACATCAACCAGCTGAGTCTATTCGCAATAAAAGGAACCTTGGAGTTGAACGCATGAACTTTCACGCAATCTTAGCATGTGGGATACTTTGATCAAGAGAGAATAGAGTGACCGTTGGACATTTTATTTTGTGCTGGCGTTGTCATAAAAAGCACGTCAACACAACCTAATTATAATCAACACAACACATGCACTAAACAAGTATTTGCAGCTAAAGAGGCATGCAAACTTGCTCTTTATACAAAGTGAACAACACTAGACGATAACAAACATGAAGGCATAAGTTCAGCGATTTTGTTATCACAAGCACGGTTAAACTAAAATGAGCAAACACTCCTCTTATTTATAACTAAGCAGAGGAGTAGGAAACCCTAAAATCTCCTTGCTTTTACAACTACTGCTTGCCAACATGCAAGCTTTATTTCTAAATCTAGAAAAGATTAAAACATCTAAACCCTAGAAAGCTTTTAAAAAGGAAAGTGCCAACTCGTGACAACTTCTTACAATATTTTCTTTCTATCCTCAAAGAATGGAAAAGATTTGAGACAAGAATAGAAAGAAAGAGTGGAAGATGCTTCTAGAAGAAAGCAGATTTAAAGCCCAATCACATCCACTAAAAAGCAGGCAACTTCATCTGTAGTAGGAGTGTTGATGCTAATAATAGCAAAATGCCGCTTTTCCAAGATTTCTTCACCATTTGTAATTGATTTCAAGAAATCTTCACTCTCATTGGCCGCTTTCTCAAACCTCGCTGACATCATGGAAATCATCATCATTCTCCCAACACTACCCTCGCTGCCATGCAATATGCTCTGAAACTCAGCTTGGACTACGTCAAGCCCAATGTAGGAACCATCCTCAAGGCAATACTAACAAGGAATTGCTGCAACTACTTCTCTGACGAACCTAAGAGTATCAACAACTCTTTGTTTATACGCTGCAAACTCCTCGAATATTCTGACATATGTATTCACCTTGAAAAGGTGACTTTCCTTCCACTCCAGGATTTGTCTTTTATGTTCTCTCGCCATTGTAGAACCACAAGCCATCTCTAAATCTGCAATTATGATTTCGTGCATGGGCTTGAACTCGGCTATTAGCTGTTCAAAATCCTGGATACCTTGACGTAAGTCATGAGCTTTGTATCTTAACTGGAAGACTTGTGTTAGGACCTCTTTTCCTCTGTTGATGATCTCTTCAACCCACTCATTAGTTTGTTTTCCACAAATAACTAACTTCCTTAATTGCTGCTAATCAGCTAGTGTTTCTAAGACTTGAGGCAGCAACTAAGTTGTTTGTGAGGTGCCTTGGATAAGATTTGATATACATAACCGGAGTTGACAATTTTCAGCCTTGAGGGCTGCCTTGTCTTCTCCATCCTTTTGCACTCTTTCTTGAATGTTTTCTGCTACCATTTTAAACAAACTTATATCAGCATGTCGAGTACTTTTACCAAGGTTTGCTTTGACCATGATAAAATCGTCAACATCCACCTCATCTCTTATTTTATCTTCAAGAGGCATGGCTGTCTCCATGACCATTTCACCCTCAAGATTCCTCTCAAAATGCATTTGTTTCTTGGCCTTCTTCTTGGGTGCTTCTTGGTATATGCTAAGGTCATCAACATTCACCTGATACGAAGGCCTTCTTCTTGTCCTTCCCAAAGAGCTCTCAAGCCAAAATGTGGTATTTCTATTAACATCCAAGGGAGGAATAATTGCAACATTGGCCTCAATCTCCTCTCCTCATCTTCCAAATCAATGTGAATTGGCAAAGACCTAGGAGATGGTAGAGTTTCTTGTATCAAAGGTTCATCATGTTGTACTTCTTCTTCAAGTATGGGCTCTGGTGGAGGAACTTCCATTTCAGCTATAGGCTGCTCCTGTATAACAATCCCTGTATAATCCAACCTCCTTTTAGCACTCTTTGCTGATCTACTACCCTTTGTGACCTCTTGAGACTGAACTTTTTCTTTGTTCTTTGGTTGCACTCTTGAAGAAGAGGGAAGAGATGAATGTTTCTTTGGCGGCTCTACTACTGGAATAGACTCCCTTCTCTTTAGAATCAAGAAAGTCTTACTGTACTCTACCACTTGTCTTGTCCTTTCTTCCACTGTGATACATTCTTTGTGAGCCCAGTTGACCTGTGGAAGAGGTTGTTGCTCAACCTTATTTCTAGTGTAGGCTGGAAGAATTACATCCCCATCATCATTTGACAACCCTTCAATATCTTCTGATAAGCAATCTTTCATTTGATGAAGGGTTAACCTACTGTGACTTCGCCTTCGCACCTCATACTTGTCTTTGCAATTAGCCCAAAAGTCTTCAAGTGCGGGCATATGAGCATAGTTCTGACCAAGTCTAGATGCATAGAAGCCATGGGGATCATATGATCGTCTCTCGCTGAAAGGCTTGAGACCAAATTTGTCTAACTCGTTACCCATTAGTTTAGCTTCCGCGAATGATCTACATGTGTAAATGCCTAAAGCAAAAAGAAAGCTTAAGGCTGGCTTCTTTTTGTTACGCAGACGGGCGTGAACAACTGATATCTGCCTGAAGAATTCCATGCATACTACCTCATCTGATGGATACCTCGATAACATAAGTGGAGCTCCTGAATAACCGTACTGTTGTGACCTTTTTCACACATCACCCCATCCGAGATGGGGACCCCCTAATTTTTGCTCCATTCTGGTCGTTTGGCTTTGGTTAGTGCGTCTCTCTCTCTCTATCTCTGGTCCTTCCGGGGATGTCCTGTCGTTTGACCCAAGTTGAAGTATTGGTTAAGTCTATGTAATTAGGGTTTTCATCCTTCAGGCTTATTTAAGGTCAAACTAAGTTATAAAATTGAAATCCGGGCTTGGTACAGCAATCACAAAGCCTCCTGCAAAGTCCCACTGAATTTTCACTGTATTCCGGCAACTTGCTATTTTTAGTAAGTATTCAGTTTGGGGCTATTTTGTCGAAATTTTGGAATTCTGTCAGTTCCACCACATTCAGGTAACATCACGCTGTTTGCACGTAAATTTTGAGCCAGGTCGGACAATTTGCTATTTTAAAATTTTTAGCAGCTCGGGCTTCAGGAGCCATTTTCAGGGGTCAAACATATGATTCTTCAAGGCATGTCCAGAGATTACTTCTGGGTTCCTCGAAACCTTCGCAACGATATAACATGCAAACCAAGACGATCACTTTCAGAGTTCAGCCTTCGGAGGCTATTTTTAGGGTTTGCATGTAGACTTCTCTGACGCGTGTCCGGATATTCCTTCTGGGTTTTTCAAGAGCTACGCAACAATGTGACATGCAAGCGGAGAAGATCAAATTTCGAGGACTTCTTATTTTTAGCCAGTGCATGCATGCAGACCAGTTTTTTGGGTTTTTCTAGGTTTCTTGAGATCCCGCAGGCAATATGACATGCAAAATCATTCGGCAATGGATGAGTCACTTTTCAGGCAGTTTCTATTTTTAGCAGGTACACTCTGGCAGCCGCCTAACACTCCAGTTCAGCAAGCAGAACGACATGCAGAAGGAACAAAGTCAAACGGAGACCGTTCGGGATACATGCAGGTCAAATTAGGGTTTCCACTTTTATAGGGGGTGAAATCCAGAAATTGTCTAAACGAAGCACCTCACCAACATTAGCACACTTCAAGGTACCTGCTGGCAAAATTTGAGCGAAATCGGAGAACTTACTATTTTTAGTAAGTCAGGGCATGGCTATAAATAGCAGGTCTGCACCCGAGGTTGGCATCAGAGCGACACTCAAGTTCTCAGGATCAGGCGTTGCAAGTTTCAGGTCAAACAGAGCCATGGAAGTCAGAAAGTCAAAGACTTACTATAAATAGCAGGTGGCTATAAATAGCAGGTCAAGGCAGAGGACTGGCAAAACAGGTTCACAAGGCGAAGAAGATCAGATGGTGAAATTTTCAGGCAAAACGGAGCTATATGGGTCGAAAATCAAGGGACTTTCTAAAAATAGCTTGACTTACCCAAAATAGACGGTGAAGATGAAGGCAGGCAGAGGTATGAAAAAGTTTCTAAGTGTTCAAATGGAAGTTGCCCATGGAAAATGCGCCCTCAAGCAAAATTCTAAGTGTGTGAAAATTGTCTAAGGCAAAAACGAAAGCACCGCCCTCAAAATGCGCCCTCACCTTGTTAGAATATTGAAAATGTTGGAAAAATATTCTAAGTGGCAAAATGAAAGTAGCCACCTCCATTTGCGCCCAAGGATATTGAAGGCTAAAAAACGCCTAAGGCATAAGATGGAAGCTCCCCTAGTGAAATGCACCCATGATAAAGTGAAAGCTTCCTATGTTAAATGCGCCCACCTCCAAGAAAGGGAAAGGAAGTCTAAAAACGCCTAAGGCATTGAAATGAAAGTTGAGGGTATGAAATGCGCCCACTTCATGAAATTGAAATTTGCCTAGTGAAATGCGCCTAAGGCAAAATTGGAAGTTGACATGCCTATTTGCGCCCTCAAGGTAAGAGGAAAGTGATGATTGATAAAACGCCTAAGGCATTGAAATGAGAGTAGAGGGGTGGAAATGCGCCCTCACATGAAAGCACATCACCTTAAATGCGCCCACCTCAAGGAGTGAAGACTTAGGAAAGCTTCTAAGTGTTAAAAAAAAAAAAGGAAAAATGCTAAGTCCAAGTGAAAGCCTCTAGGCTAATTTGCGCCCAAGGTAAAGTGAAAGAATTTCTAAGTGGCCAAAGCAAAAGTAGAAGGTGTAAAATGCGCCCACCTTCAAGAAGGGAACTTTGAAATTTCTAAGGCACAAAATGAAAGTGCAACCTATGAAATGCGCCCAAAGGTGAGTGAAAGCCTTGAAGAAAAATACTAAGGCGTTGCAAATGGAAGCTCACCCTCTCTTTTGCGCCCATGAAAGGAAGGGATTTTTTTTAAAGTTCTAAGGCATGGAGACTTTTTTTTTTAATAAAATAAAATGCCAAGGGGAAATATACGCCTAAGGGGGGCTGAAGATTTAAATTTTCTATCAGGTGTGTGAAGTGAAGAATGTCTAAGGCGTGGGAATTAAAAATTGAATAAGATCAAATACGCCTAAGGGAGAAAAAGGATTTTAATAAAATTCCTAAGTCATGGAAAATAAAACGCCAGAAGTATGAAGATGTTCGAAATTTTCCTAAGTGAAATAAATATTTCACTAGATAGAAATACACCCCTGGCACGAAGAGTTTGACAGACGATATGAAAATTTTCCAAATATTTAAACGGGGTTGACGACTTAATGAAATATTTTCTAAGTGAAAATTAAATGAACCCGTTTAAAATGCACCCATGAGTTAACAAAGTTTAAAATTAATTTCCTAAGAGAAATTTTATATAATCTCGGAAGATGAATTATTTCGAGCAGGCGAGTGATTTTAAATCATCCGGAGTTAAGTATTTCAAAGAGAGAATTTAAAATGTCTTAAGGCAAATTTTATGAAATCGAGGATTTAAATGACAGACATTTTAAAAATTGGAAATAAATTTACAACTCCCACGAATTTTTCGAGTTGAATTCAATTCAACACTGCGAGATTTTAAAGTGGGATTTTAAACCAAATCAAGTGATTTTTTTTCTCGCAAGTTGTTTAAATCACCAAGAGTTAACTGGCAGACCAAGAGGAAAAATTCGAATTTTTACAAGGAAGGAATCATTATTAATGGCAACTGCCATAATGACTGGCTGACGACTAGCCCACTACTGCGCTTGAATTAGAAGATTCCGAACGAAGAGAGTGGAGAATTGATGAAGGTACTAAAAATAGCCCCAGCATTACTTGGCAGGATTCTTCGAGAGGAATTATTTAAACAGTCTCTTCTCTCATTTCTCCTCACATTTTTCGAAGTTGAAGTTGCTGAAGAAGTTCTTGAGAGATTGAAATATTTTCGAAGTTGTTGAGGAGAGAAATTCTTTGAGAGTTTATTTTATTTCGGAGTGTTGAGTTGCTGAAAGTGCTAAGTGCTGGAGAAATTTTTATTTGCCGAGACTCTTTCTTTCGAGAAGTTGAGTGTGTTGCTGCAATCTCGAAGTTGAAGGTTGAAATTGTTGCAGATTTCCGGAGTTGCTGGAAGATTTATCTTTTGAAATTGCTGCAGAGCATTGAGTTGCAGAAGTTTATTTTGTGCTGAGGAAATAACCACATTGCTGAAAGTTAGTAGTTGGCTGTGATTTTCTTCGCCAGTCAGAAGTGCAGTCGTTAAAAGCTCCTTTATAAGCTCGAAAGTTTTTATACAGTTTGAGGTTTGGAGTTAGACAATTATGCTGAAGAATTTTATTTTCACAGGCTAACTCCACGTTTGCAGTCGCCTCGGAGGCTATTTATTATTTTATTAAATCTGCAGCCTAGCTTATTGTTATTCTATTTTATTTTGCAGATGGGTGGAGCAAAGGATGTTGCTGGAACAAGCAGAGCCGCAGGCAGAGCTGCAAATGCTGAAATGGCCAAGGCTAGCTCATCCCGACAGGCAATGATTAAAAGGCTCGCCAAGTCATTTCTTCCAAAATCGGCAATTGTCTCCAAGCTGGCAGGGTTAAGTGACACCAACCTCGGGTCATTTAATCTAAATGCACTCAAGTCTAGGATGTACGGACTGGGAGGCCATCAACCATCAGTCACGGCACATAACATCATGAAGAGTGGTATCTATGCAGCCGCAGGTTTTCCACCAGCAATTTAGTGCCCGGAGCTAATTATGGAGTGTGCTAACCACTACAAGCCGAAGCGTAGAACCATTGTCTCGCCGGATGGCAAATTGCTTGCCAACTTCACGCCAGATGCCATTGGAGAGGCATTTGGGATTCCTACTGTCGAAAAGATGCTCTACAGATCAAAGGAGAGGGCGGATAAAATGTACTCCACCTCCTTCGAGAGGGTTGTTGCGGTCATCAACAGAGTTTGGATGCAAAAGCCAAAGCCACCTCGCACTAGACTCCCAAAGCAGATAATTGCTGAAGATGTAAAACAGGAATACTGCAACTTGATGATGATGCTGAGCCGAATAAATGGGAGTGCACAAGCCTACTTCTTCGAGCCATGGATGTTCTACTTCATCGAGATCATATTGGAGGGAAAGGAATGTGTTGACTGGGCAAGAATGATCAGTGATAACATAGATGAGCAGTTCAGGAGCCTGAGGGGGACGAAAACCTTTTACATGAGCTCGTATGTGATATATATGCTGGCAAGAATGACCAAGTATCGAGGGATTACATACAAGGAGCCAATAGGCTGTGCACCTGATCAGTTCAAAATCCATGAGGCCTGCACACAGTTGCATCTAGCTAACCCTGCCAGTTACAAACGGGCTAATGATGCATTCACAATGCACATCACGAGGACCCTTCAGCGGAGAACGCAGCAAAGAGTATCCAAAGAGGCACAAGCATTGATCGAGGAATACGGATATTGGCTCATCCAATTTCCGAAATTCACTTACATTAGGCTGCAGGGGTTCACTTCATATCCATACCGGCTACCGAGGTACCCCACCGATCACATTATAATGCTGGAAATATCTAGGCAGTTGATCGCCTATGATAAGATTCAAAAAAAGAAGAAGAAGGGTGGACTTGACTTTCCTATTGCCATGGGAAATTCCACTGAGGTGTGTCCCTCCTTGCAGGCAGCTCGAGAGGCAGAGGATGAGCTGCAATTCTATCATCTATCGTATCACACAGGCAGACAGGATTTTGATCCGTACAGAAACATCCGAATGATACAGAACGTCGAGTACCGACACAAGGCCCACATTGAAGACTTTTGGGCAAATGCTGTTGATGAGGTTGAGATAAGGAAAAGGATGTTTTCCAGGCTTCCCCTCAAATTGATCAGGGAATGTGAGATCATTCCAGTTCCCGACCAGGTGGAAGAGGATGTCAACGTTATGCAACCCGACTATGGTTCAGTCAGGGATACTTCGGTCCCACCACCTGATTGGTCCGAGCCAGAAATCATGGACTTGGACACGCTCTCTATTCCGGTGTTGACTTTCACAAGGGCTTGGGTCGATAGACATGTATGCAGACTTAAGAGCAGATCGATCGCCCTTACTTATAGCTTGATGGGTGACCCAAGGCCGCTATCGGTGAGAAGGGGAAAACAGGTTGCTCAAACACCGGAAGCGCAAGTAGAAGTACCAACCCAGCCGATACCGTTGAGGATGGAACAAGCATCACCTATGCACTCACAAACTCGGTCTTCGAGTTTGAGAGTGATTTCATTATTTGCTGATCAAAGGGCAGGATTGGGTGAAGAGCGGGAGCTTGAGGAGGTGGATCAACCCAACATCCGAGAATCAGATAGTATAAGCGTCAGTGCACCCAGGGCTGGCCGACAAGAGGAAGAAGATGAAACAGTGGCTGACACTTGTTTCCAACAGATGTTGGACATGACATTGGAGGAAGAGGAAAACACAGAACAGGGAACCCAAGGGTCCGAAGATACGCAGCTCGTGGAAGATGATGAGCCCGAGCAGAGCAGTGCAAGAAGAGAGGAAGTGCACGAGGTGGAGGCAACAGAAGAGCAGCCCCTCGTCGTTTGCAATCCGCAGCAGACGGTGCCGGATTGGCTTTCAGACAGAATGAGAAGAGAACCCGAGGATGATATGGATCCAGCCATCGAGATGGAGGAGTTCCGTAGGAGGATCAGTGCACCACCAGAAAAGAAAAAGGCCAGGAAGTTTTCAAAGATCTCGACTGATGAGTCAGGCTCTCGCACGCTTCAGGTGGCTGTTCCAAGGGAGGAGTATGATCGAGCCGAGGAGAGGCCCGAGAACTATGTGATCACCACCGTGGAGTTGGGTTGTCCTACGGGAGCCCAAATTGTCGAGGAGTTCGATAACTCCTATCAGGCGCTGAAGGATCAGTTGCTCCGCACGGAAGGGAAGTATAAGAAATTGAAGAAGGAGCACAAAACCTTGATAGGATATGTGCAGAGTCTAGCACGTCCAGGTGAACCGGCAAACCCAACAGTAGAACGTCCACCAGAGCTTCCGAGGGAGTCAGTTGTCGGCTTAGAGGATTTAAAGAAGATGGAAACGGAAGCGGACAAGTGGGTTAGCCATGTTCGTACTGAGACAAGGAAATTCATGGAGGACCTCGCCAATGCTTATCGGCAGGCCTCAAGTATTTTGGCACGGATTGACATGGTGGATCAGGCCTGGGGCGATACCCGCATCTATCAGACGAAGACTGTACTTCGTTTGGGGGCTTTGATGCATATACCTCTACAAACTTTGGTGGATGGAGGTGTGATTCAGGATGGTGACAGGTATGATTTCACCAGTTGGTACTCCTCGGTGATCACAGGCCGTGGATTTCACGATGCAGCAAGGTCAGATTCAGCAAGAGTGAGGAAAGCAATGGGCAACATCTTGGAGGGAGTCCTTAATACATTAGAAGCCATATTTGCTAGAAAGTTGGCCCCAGAGGAAATAACTGCTGATGGCTTGAAAGATAAACTAACTTCGTTCTTCTCAACTGCGAGGTCGCTTGTCCTGGATGACTTTGAGAATGTCTCCACTTTCTCTAGTATTATTCAGCATACCCAGGACGCCTTAGCGGCATGGAAGAAGTCTTACATCCGGCACGGACAGACGGTAGCGGTCTTGGAGTTCCAGCTCAACCACATTCCACCGATTTCTGCCCAGGAGGTTGAAGCGGTATTGGCCCAGTTGATCGAGTTTGCTATCCGGGAGAAGGCCAGTGGGAACGCACTGTTTGATGAAGATCTTCTAGAAGAAGATAGTGGGCATTAATTGCTCATTATGATTCCTGCAGGGGAGTGGAGAATATTCTGTGCATTCATTGCCCACTCCTCTCTGTGGCGGTTTTTAGGGCAGAAACCCTAATCAGGGCATAGGTGGCTCGATCTGAGCCCTTCATTGTAATTCAATCTGAGCCGTCCGTTGAAATGGGCTAGCTATAAAAGGGGCATCCCCCCTCATTTGTAATCTATTAGAATAAAAAATTAGACTTCGGATCAGAGCTAGAGAGTCTTGGAGATAGAAGTTAGAGAGTAGAGCTTAGAAGTTAGCTTAGATTGTGGAGGGAAGAAAACTTTCCTTTGAAATTTTTGTAAACGGTTGTTGTGAACACTTTTCATAATACAAAGAGTTTCATGGCTTGGTGATTTCTTCTTTGTTATGAGTAGCTAGCGAGGCCATTTCATCTTTCCAATTCAAGGTAGATAGAGTAAAATAGACGTTCATTTCATGCAAGTAGTTGTTAGCTGTGGAATGTGGTGTTTAATTTGAGCAAGTCTTCTCTCGTCCATACCACTAGCGGACTTGCTAACGGCTAGTTCGCCTTGCGTGGTCAACTGGAGTAATAGCGCTTAACTTCGATTGTGGCTCATATGTCCATATGCATCGTTGTGATGGTATGAACATGTTGTGTCATGGTTTGAATATTTCTCTCATCCTTTGAAGATTGCACCAACTTTGTGGAAGTTGTCCGAAGGGAGGCAAAGCGGAGTTTGGTTTGAAGATTGTCCGAATTGATCTTCACATTCCACCCTTTAGAAGTAGATTGTAGACTTCCTATCCTTATTCCCTTTAAATTCAGCATTTTCCGGGTCAGTCCAGATACCAGAACAATATTGTCAAATCTTTCATGTCCTAATTGCTTCACAAAATCGAACAACTACGTAAGTCCCCTTGGAATACCCAGCATATTCACATCAACCAACTGAGTCTATTCGCAATAAAAGGAACCTTGGAGTTGAACGCATGAACTTTCACACAATCTTAGCATGCGGAATACTTTGATCAAGAGAAAATAGAGTGACCGTTGGACACTTTATTCTGTGTTGATGTTGTCATAAAAAACATGTCAACACGTACACCCTTAAGTAAGTGAAGGTGGCAAACTGAATAAACCAATCAGCCCATTCTAATATTGCAGCCCTGGCAACGGATGAGATGTGAACATGTAGCTCGTTGTCCAGGTCTCACACTGTGTAAATCAAGAATGCTTCATTCACCCTTTTGTAATGACGTGATGCAGCAGTGAATTCCAACTGAGTATAGTAGTTGTAGACATGCTGAATGTTTAGTGAACCCTCCGTGTTTAACCCTCTGAATTTACCTTGATAGGCAACCAAATAGACTAGGTAGGAGACCATATGAAATGCATGTCTATGAAAATACTTAGTTATCTGATATGTATGCAATCACTGATCAATGTAGGCCAATCATAGAACTCTGTCTTTTTCATTATATGAGGTATCACGTAGAACATCCAAGGCTGAAACCTCGTTGCATCTGCTTGACCCGTAACTCGATTGAGTAGGGTTATTATGATGGTGAATTCATCTTTGAACTGTCCTCTTCCAACATCCTTTGGCAATGTAGAATGTTTCTCTTTTAACCACCTATGTGCAATCTTCTTGTTGTATTTATCTTGATGTTCTTCCCATATCCTTTCACATTCTTCCACGTTGATGGTGACACTTCCAGGCCATGGTGGAATGGAGAAGCATTTCTCAATCATGTCTGGTTTTAGGCTGCAAATGATTCTCCCATCAACTAACTGTATCTCCCTTGTAGTTGGATTGTAATGCGATGCAAGCAATTATGAACTCTAAGCTCTGTACTGAGAAAGGTATGGATGCTGCTGCCAGAAGACCTGAATGGTCAAGATGCCTGATGGTGGTATTGCCTGCATCTTCTAAAGGACGTAAATTGAACACTGGCTTGATGTGATGCAAGTCAGTTTCGGCTGTTTCAATAAAATTGTGGTAAAGTACTAATTTGGTCTTGAACTCTGCAGGAGTGTATTCCATTCTGAAAGACTTGAAGATTGACAGTAAACATGCCTAGGTTCAGACAAATTTTGGCAAACTTTCTAAATTTAGCTTGCTGATTTCTCTTCGTCCAACGGACGAATTTTTGAGATTTTTTCTGAGATATGGGTTTTAACTAGAATTTCGTTACAAACCAACCCAGATCGTCCGTTTTTGAAAATGTGAAGTGAAGACAGAAAAAGCAACAAACCCTAATTTTTCCCAAAAAAGCAGAAAAAAATTGACATCTGGGTATTGTTCTTGAGCATAATCTGAATGGACCCAGATGATTAGATTTTGAAAACCCTGTCTTCTGACTGAAAAAGCAACAACTTTTAGTTTCTCTGAAAAAGCTAAGGTATGGGTTTTGTCCAGAAGAAGGTTTAGCATAGACCCAGAAGACTAGAAATGGACGAATATGAAGTTTTCCCTGACATGCAAAATAAAAGCAATTGTTGCAACTTAGAGAGAAATCTTCAACAATTTGTCCAGAAGATAGAACAAAAATGGATCAGCTTGCTGGAATTTGACAGTATAGGCCTTCTTCTTCACAAATTTGATGTTCTTGATGAGAAAATATGAAAAAGGAAGCTCTCTTTGATTGCTGATCTGAAATTTTTATGAGAAACCAGTAAGTTAGGGTTCTTGAATCTTGAAAAATATAGGTCTGAAGCTGCTGCTTTGTTTCTCTTTGAAGGCACCTACAAGAAAATATGAAAAATAATACATAGAGGTGTCCTTAAATAAGTTTTTGCTTTGAAAACAGCTTCTCAAACCCTAATCTTGAAGAAACCCTAAACCTAATTCATGCCTTGAGCAAAAGCGTCTTTCTCTTCTCTTTGAAATTTTGAAATTTTCAAAAATAAACTAAGGCATGAAGAAATGGGCACCCTTCTTGAGGTATGGCGCCCAGTCTCCCCAAACTTAGCCAAATTTATATCATTTTCAACTTTTGTTCACTTTCTGACCCTGCTTCAGCTTTGTCTCCCGGCCTCTGGATTTATCCGATGAACGAACTGATTCTTCTATCGCAGAGCCTGATCACATCTAACAACTTTGTTCTGGAGACGTCATTTGCTAAAAACTTCATTTGTCCCTTCGAAATGTCAGGTGCCTATCCTTGATAAGGGCGCCCATTTCTTCCAGTGTTAGCCATTTTCATGATATTCAATCTTTATGCTCGTCTTCTGACCTTTAGATGATTTCACTATTCCGGTGTTGTACTTATCAAATTGACTAGCTATCAAGTTCACTGGACAGCTAAGATGAATCTGGAAGGGGTCTTCTAGATCACTCATTTTCGGAAACTGACTTCTGGTGGCCTTAAACCCTAGGCGCCCTTCTCCTTCAAGGGCGCCCATAGCTTCCAGTGTTAGTTTTTATTTTTGAATTTTCACTGTTGCTTTCCACTTTTTCTCCTCTGTTAGCCTGGCGATATCTGATGACTGCTGACTCTGACGGACGAGCTAACGGATTCGTTGGAGAGCTGGATCTAGTCTGACAAAGTTATGCTGGAGGAGTCTTTCGCAAATTTGACCATCTGCTATCTCAAAAGTTTGGGCGCCCTTCTTGAGGTATGGCACCCATCTTATCAAGACTTAGATTTTATTTCGTTTTCTTCATCTTCAGAGTTTTAAAATACATCTTTCCGTGGCTCCTGTTCGTCTTGAATTTGCCAGTGACTGGATGATCTAACAAACATGTCAGCCGATTCGTTGCAGAGCTGGGATGATTCTGAGCAACATTGACCTGGAGATGGAAACCCTGATTTTGACTTTTGACCTCCTGAAAAGTTGGGCGCCTTTCTCCTTCAAGGGCGCCAATGGCTGGCAGTGTTAGAAATTTTAATCAACTTTTCAATTTTACCTTGTAACACGTGTTTCCATTGCCTTTGATTGCCAAGACGAAAAAGTTTCCAAGGCATTGAAACATGGGTGCCTCTTCTTGACAGGGGCACCTGAAATCTCCAGACTAAGATAAAATTTGACATTTTTCATTTTTCAACTTCCTTAGCCTGTTCCTTGTTTCTCATGCACATGATTCGTCGACAGTCTCTGATTGATGCTCGAACGCTTGATTCTGACACCTGGCAGCTGACTGACCTCCATTGATGACCTTGGATCTCCGAAGCAGCTTCTGAAAAAGCAGAATAGACCAGTAGAGTATAACTGGCCTTTTTGTGATTCTGACTGCACCAGTCTAGTGAGGAAGTATTTTAAGCCAATCAAAATCAGTCTTAACCCTAACGGCCAAACTTCCTATTTTTATAAATTTTCTATTTTTAGAAAAAATTTCAAGTATCCATTTTGTAAGAAACCCAAAAAAACCTAGAAAAAGTTTCTATTTTTAGAAAACTGCTAAAAATAGAAATTTTCCTAAAATTTAGGGATGAAAAACTGAAATGTGGGTATTGTAGGTTTGATCTTTTTGAACCAACCCAGATTGTCAGATTTTGAAAATTTCAAGTTTATGACCCCCATGCAAGACATGCAGACCCCCATTTTGACCTTTTCTGACAGATTTAACAGTATCTTGACTCAATTCTTCAAAATGCCTAAGTGTAGCAAAAAATTTAATTTGGGGTACAACAGGGTGCATCGTTTTCCATGCCTCAAATTTTGTGCCAACAGATTTGCATTGTTTTTTGTGCCTGAACCTGCCTCAGTGTATTGAAACTCGTGCCTCAAGTTTTGTGCATCAGCCTCTTCTAAGTACCTCGTTTTTCGTGCCTGGAAAAGCGTGAAGATGGTCAGTTTGAACAATATTATGTTGGACGACAGTCTGCGATTCAATGGCAACGTAATCTGTATGGGTTTTAAAGTTTTTTCCCTTAAAAAATCTGTAATCTAGATGGGTTTTCATAATTTTTTCCCTTCAAAAATTTCGGGAGGGTTTATAATTTTCTCCTAAAAAATTACGAGTTTATCCTATATACCCTAGTCAGGGTTTTTGTTGTTCGAGAGGGCTCTCTGGTATCTGGTTTTTACCGTTTTTTTCCGAAAAAACAATGATTTGTAATCTTGGGTTTGGCGATTTTTTCCTCAAAAATTGTGGTTTGTTGCAGTCTATTTTGGTCGCACTTGGAGTTGCTGAGGCGAACATCTGCACAACTAGCTTCTTGCAGTCAGTTCTTGGGCATCATGCTCCTCTGCAAAAAATTCGACAGTTTGCCGATTTATCCTCAAAATCGTGTCCGTTGTTCTCGATCTGTCTCTGGTTCCAAGGAGGAACAACTCTGTTATCCAACATCAAGTTGGACATTTTGTAATAACTTCTCGTCAACAGTTCTGCAGTTTCTAGGAGGGTTGGTGGTAGATTCATCTCGGTGGCAGAGTCAGTGGCCGGCTCTTGTCTCTTGTTGCAGAGCATTTTTTGGACGTTTTTTGGTTCTCTTGGTCATTCACATTCTGCAGATCCAGGGTCGGTCTCCGTAGCAGCAGAGTGTTCTGAAGAATTTGTGACCAATCGACCTGCAGATTGTTTTCTGTAGGCTAGTTAGTAGATTGACCATTAAGGGAGGGTGTTAGAATATTAAATTCTCTATTGTATAATGGTCAATTAGTGCTACAGTAGTCAGTAGTTGAGGTAGTTAGACATCTTAAATGTCTACAGTCATCTACCTCCTCTATAAATTGTAATCTACTCTTTCAGTTAATTCAAGCAATTTCTAGCCCAAAATTTTTTCAATGCGGACACTGTTTGAATGATGCATGATAAAAATTCAAAAATTTCACCAAGGCATGGATTCTTGGGCGCCTCTCTTGGTTTGGGGCGCTTTTGCTTGGCAGACAACCAAATTATCACCATTTTCATCTTTTTGCTTGATTATTGTCCTCAGTTTATCTTGATTTCCAGAAGCCATATGAATCCCGCGAACTAGCTGATGATCTCGTTGCAGAGCCTAATCAAATTGAAGAAGGTTGTACTGGAGATTGCAATTGCTAAAAACACCATTTAAGGCCTAACAATCTTGGGTGCCCCTGGCTACTTAGGGCGCCCAAGTCCTCTAGACAACCATATTTTCATGTTCTTCAACTTTACACTGCTTTCTGAATCTTTGGATGAATTCTCATTTCTGGGTATTCAGGAGGTCCGGTGATCTGATTGTTGGATTCGTTGGATAATCTGATTAATTCTGAGGGGGTTCTTCTGGAAGTGACTGGCCTAGAAAATCAATTTTAGGGAGTCAAAAGCTTGGGTGCCCTTGGCTAGTTGGGGTGCCCAACTCCTCTAGAGTTAGAATATTTTTTAAGATTTTCAACTTTGCTTTTAACTTCTCATTTTGCAAGATTTTATTCCTCTATTCAATCGAACATAACTAGTGCTTGATAAATCTGACGAGCTTGTTGTTGACTTCGTTGAAGAGCTGGTTCAAATCTGAAGAGAAGTTGTTGGAGATCTCAAACCCTAATTTCACTTTCTAAATACCCAAAAACTTGGGCACCCTTGGCTACCTAGGGCGCCCATGATCACCAGACTTACCCATTTTTAGCCCTTTTTCAATCTCTCAAATTTGTCCTCCATTTGATCTGCAACTGCGGGTGACTGAAGAATCTGATAAACTCATTGAATCCACTGCGAATCTTGCAAAATTCCAAAAACAACGATCATATTTGCAAACCCTAATCTATGAATTAGGTCCAAAACCCTAGGCGCCCCTGGCTAGTTGGGGCACCCAAAGTTCCAAGAGAGAATATTTTTTATGTTTTTCATGATTTGCATTTTGCTCCTCTATCAAGACTTCTCCATTTGATTTGATGGACCTGCTGGTAGATTCACTGTAAAGTCGGGAGGATTCTGAGCAACAATACGAAAATTTCATGTGTACAATAATTGGCTTTGTCTAGGAAATGTAAGACATACTTACAACATAGGAATTTTGAATCTTTGGTTTTACGAGTAGACCAATGCTTTATCAATTGGGCAATAGAGTAAGATTATTCCTAAATCACCTAAAGATGATCATTCTTAAATCACCTAAATGATGGCAAAACATGATATCACATTACTAAAAGGAAAAATACAATACTACGTAGCAAAAAAGTTAGGAATTAGGAGACAACACAAATAATGTGAAACACAAAATGCTCTTTTACAAGTGAAAACAAAGGGAAACAAAATGGGTTACATGAAACATTTACAAGCTAGGAAAAGTAGTGACCTCTCCTCGTGAGCTAAGAGTTCAGTCATGATAGCATATAGCCTAAAAATCTCTACAAAAAAAAAATCAAAGATCCAAGATTTAGGTGAAAAATACAATACTACGTAGCAAAAAAGTTAGGAATTAGGAGACAACACAAATAATGTGAAACACAAAATGCTCTTTTACAAGTGAAAACAAAGGGAAACAAAATGGGTTACATGAAACATTTACAAGCTAGGAAAAGTAGTGACCTCTCCTCGTGAGCTAAGAGTTCAGTCATGATAGCATATAGCCTAAAAATCTCTACAAAAAAAAAATCAAAGATCCAAGATTTAGGTGGGTAGTAATTATCATGTAGTGAAAAATTCAGCACAAACTGATTGATATGCATTGGCCCCAAATGATCTACTTTCATTAGAAGAAACCTCTCTAACAAGTAGAAATATTGTGCCTCTTTCTAAAGGTACCTAGCAAGATTGTGTGGTTGTAGCACTAGCATACGCATAGAAATCACATGTTTGAATTGATCCTCTCCACCCATCTCTTCAACATAAGCAATCCTAAACTCAATTCAAATATCATCCTCTAAGAAAGGATTAAGTTGTTGAAAGAAAATCTCTCCCACTAACTCTTGACTTGTGAGATCCGTAATTGATATCAATTATGCACCTTGTGATGGGGACACTTCTTGATTATTTCCAATGGTTGAGCTTTCATTTGACAAAATCTCGAAGTCTGAATCTAAGAGACCATCTAAGGACAACAGCACGGATCTCAAACTCCAACGTGACGCGCTGGTGTCTCAAGGATGCGCTGGTGTCCTGTATGGACAAAGGTCTAGAGAACAGACAAAAACACAAGGAGCCTACTCAATTATCCAACTGTTTAAGTTTTATGTTTTAACAGAATGCGGGAAAAGTACAAAAACTGCAAGTACAATAAAACGAATGCTAGAAATAAGCTATTCTAGAAATGACAAAGAGACTAGGAAAATATACCTTTTCACCCATGAGTTGATTCTTCAAGTAGCTCCACTCAAAATCACCTACACACACGGGAACGAGAAAAATGTTGGGTTGTGTTTGAGGTTTGCCTCAGTCAGATCCCCGTTTTGGTGTTCCCACCTCCGTGGATAGCCAAATAGCCACAAAGTGTAGAAAGTGATAGAGAAAGTAGAAAGGAAATAGTATTGCTAAGTAGAGAGCACAAACAACTATAATGCTACTCAATAAACAAGATGATGCAAATGGACAGCAAGTAACAATATCACCTTCTCAACTATGAGCACTCAAGGCCAATAGCGGAAATGTTGTACCCAAAATGAAATTTTTGCTTCACTAAGGCATTTTGATTAAAATGGTCTAAATCTTGTAAAATTGTCATCAAAACTCAGTTTTTGGTCAAACCAAGCATGGACTTTTTGTGGGTTTAATGTCTAGAAGATACTGGCCAAATTTGAATTTTTTGAAAATTAGGGTTTTTGGGCCCCTATTTTGGGAAAAACCTTAAAAATAGGATCTTACCAGAATTGGCTTAAATTAATTTTGATTGGCTTATTTCACGTCACAATCACAGTGGCGAAGTCAGAATCAAGAAAAAGTCTATTCAAGTCTGGTGGGTAGTTTTCACTTTTTCAGGAGAAAAGTTAGGACCTCTGAGGTCGTCAATGGCAGTTGGCCAGTACTAGGTGTCAAAACCTAAGCCTAAAACTCATCACAGGAGATTCTATGGTGAAAGATGCTGAAAAAGATGCTTCGAGACGGAGGGGCTTTTCAAATGATGAAAAATGGAAAAAATATTCTAAGTTTGGAAACACTTCACCTTGCTACATGGGAGATACTTGTGCAATCAACGTGCAAGTCAACTTTGTAGTGTTCGTACACATGAAAATGGTGAAATGCAGTCACACACTCGCATAAGCGGCAGTAATGCTTCAACGCAGTCAACTCGGCAAACGACATGATATTCGCGAAGCACGAAAATGGTGAATTTCATTCGAAAACTACCAAGTTTGTTGACATTTGCACCCCTACAAGCCAGGGGCACCCTTCAATTTGAAGGCCCAAATGCAGTTATCAATGGTTACAAATACATTCATTTTCTCCGGGTTTTTGTCAGCTTTCTAACAAGTCATCAAGCGAATCCATCAGATTTGCGAAACTCTGGCAAATGACGGCGGAAGTAGAAGATACGGAAGATTAACACATCAAAGATGGCAGTCAAAATTCAAAATATGCGCCCCTATAGCCTAGGGGCGCCCTTGAATTAAGCCTATCAAATGATATAATTTGCAGAAATCGTTTGCGAGGGATCTCTTCAAATTCAACCCAGCTCCGTGATGAATCCATTCGCCAGTCTGTATAGACATACTGAGCAACCGTGGCAGTTCATCCAACAAGCACATAAAACAGAGGGAAAATAAAAGTCAAAATATCAAATTGTACCTCTACAGGCCAGGGGCGCCTAGCCTTTGGGCCAGCTAGTTGAGGTTTTCGACAGTTGTTGTCTTCATGAGATCTGTTTAGAATCCAACTGTCAACCCTCAGGATCCGACAAACACCCGTAGATGAAGAATCAACAAAAAATACCTAAGGATAAAGGCAAGCAGAAAAATGGCTAAGTATAGAAAAATGCACCTTCCTTGAGAAAGGTGCCCTTCTACTAGAGGTCTTAGAAGCAGTTTTCTAGCTTCGTCACTCCTAGGAACATCTCTTCCAAGTTGTTCTATCTCCGCAATGATATCATTTGCGCAGGCATCGGAGCAATCCAACTCCTAGCAGCAAGGGTCAAACTAGGGCTTTCCATTGAAAGTTGCAAGTGCAAAATCATTCTCAAAAGCTCAATTGCGGGAGGCCAAGGGCGCCCTTGCATTTGAGGGTCTTAATCCAACTTTCAGACGTTGCACATACAATCATCCTTTGCGGAATTCTTTTAGCTACGCGATGGATTTAGCATACAGTCGAAGGGAATCGTCAGTCACTGGCAGTTGCAGATCAGAGCACGAAGAGTCAAAATCCAAAAATGGCTAAAGTCTGGTGAAGTATGCACCCTTTTGGAAAAAGGCACCCTTGAATTGGAGGCACCAGATGAAGTTTTTAGCATTTGCAGCTCCCAACAATATCTCGTCAAACTTGATCCAACTACGCGATGAATCTTTTAGCTCAGCATCAAGATCAACCAAGCATCCGGAATTCAAGGTCAAACAAAGGCTACAGTATCATTTGTGAAAAGCTAAAAGCTGGAAATTTCAAGAAAATTTATGTCTGAGAATAATGGTGCCTAAAGTCAAACTTTGACTTTTTGAAATAAAGTGCATTGGACGCCCTATAATGGAGGGATTTTTGAAATGAATTAAATAATAATAAAATACTCCATTATTCTTTGCATGTGACCTATTTCTCTTTGCATGTTGAAGTGGTGCCTACTTGAAGGTTCGATCTCCATTTTTGTTAATTGAATGAGGTCCAATCACAATGCTCTATTCTTAAAATAGGGTTTTTACATGCTTGTGATGCCTTAACCCTCAAAAATTCTTTAAATATGCATTATGGCGCCCATTTTATTCATCATAGGTTTAAGGCAAACCCAATTTTCCTCATCCAAGCAAGATCTGAAGGCGCTACAGGAAGAATTTTTCAATGTTCTTCGCGTCTACATGTCTAGATTGCTCAACAGGATAGTTTTGCATGCTTCATTTTTCCAGTAGATTCTTGTAAGATTCCATCAAATTGAGACAAGGAGGCGAATTTCTTGAGGATTTACAGAGGCAAAACATAACTTCTATCTTCTCACCTCATAATTCTTCTATCCTTGTCTTAGGTTTTCTCTCACATGTCAAAGTAAACGACATCTTTTTCAGTATCTGATCATCTGGGTTTGTTCAACACGGCATTCTCTACAAAACCCATGTGCTAGAAATTTTCAAGAAAAATTGCCTCGTAGCTTCAATTTTTTGAAGCTTTGCTTTTTCCGAAGATTTCTTTGCATGGTAGTGGAAAAGTCAATTTTGAAAAACGGAATCTATGTGTGATCAGCACATAGGCAGCAACAAAACCCATATGTCAGAATTTTTTGTTAGAAAAAGCTTCTGAAGCCCTGCTACCCCTACTACTTCTATTCAGAAAAGTCTTTGCATGTCAAGCAAAAAGGCATTTTTTTGAATTTCTGACGTTGTGGGTTTACTTAGAATCATTTTCTCTACAAAACCTACGTCTCGGAGTTTTTCATAAAAATTGCCCCTGGACAGGCTATTTTTAGCCTTGCCGAAAGCCATTTTTAGCCTCACCAGAAAAGTGGTCAGAACATAGCCGTGTTTACAGTCAACAAGCTATTTTTTTAAAATGCAGTTCACTCAAATTGAATTCAAGACCAAATCGGTCTTAGTTCACGATTTCATAAGAAAAGCTAACACCAATTTGCATCAAGCGGATCCGAGGGTTGATTCCAACAATTTGACAGGCGTAGTCACTCAAAGTCTACATGGTTTCATACCTTGTATAGTTGATTGCCTTCCTAGGTTAGTCTAGAGGGTTGAATACCATTGGAATTTTGCGTGCATAGCGAGTTCAGAAGTATCTCTCACAGCCAGAGTGTCCGCAATCAAACTTCGCGGTTTCGTCATGCAACACTCTTCCATTGAGAAAAACATGAAAAGCATCAAGAGCGTCAAAAAGCGTCAAAAGCGTAAAGCTGTAGAAGAAATGGAGGCCATCACTCCAATTACAGAGCCGCCAGAGTTACCAATTAGTAAACTGTCAGTTTAAGTGTGTAGATATTTCCAAGATTGCTCAAGTTGCTAACAAGCAATGAATCGACAGCTGATACATGTGACGACCTCCAAATGATGAGGCAGTTGACAGCTTCTTGGAGGACTTAATTGCTCAAGATCACAACCAATGGACAGGACCTCCCACCTCTTCAAGATAGACATTTGACATAGCAGTTAACTTGATGCCTCTTTCCAAGTTAACTCGCTATCCCACCTTTGTGCACGTCTATTTTGGAGTCACCTATGCGGAGATTTCAGTTAGGATTTAGTTAACTGATGTTAGTTATCAGTTAACTCTCATATCAATAAGGACTTGCGTGTTGCAAGGTCCAATTATTTTAGTTTAGAATCAGTTAATTGAGGTAGTTTTTCCAGTTAACTGTTAAGTTGCATACATTTAGGTTAAGAATAAATCTTGCATGCTTGCAAGACTGATGTTAACTCAAGGAGATTTTAGGGTTCCCTACTCCTCCGAGATTCTATAAATAAGAGCACCCTTGCTCATTTGTACTTTAACTTTTGCTGCAATAACAAATTGCTGAGCCACCTTGCCGTGCAAAATTGCTACTTTGTACTTGTTCACTTTGTTAATATAAAGCTGGTTTGATCGTTCACTGTGTGATAGGTCCTTCATGCAATTTGTTGTTCCTTATTTTATTTGTGTTTAATAATCTTGCTTCATATCTACACCTCAGATAGGAGTCCCTCCTCCTTGGGAATTTAAAAATAAAGTTTATCGTTTGATGTTGTTATTAATAATCTTTCTTTCATATCTACACCTCAAATAGGAGTCCCTCCTCCTTGGGAATTTAGAAATAGAGATTGTCGTTTAAGTGTTGTTTCCAATAATCTACTTTCAGCCTACACCTCGGATAGGTGTCCCGCCACCTTGGGAATCCTGAGATCTAGCTTGCCATTTGATGTTGTTTCCAATAACCTTCATTTCAGCCTACACCTCAGATAGGTGTCCCGCCTCCTTCGGAATCTTGATATAAAGTTTATCATATACCATTCCCTACTCCTAATTCATCTTTCTCTATTTTTCTAGAGGAAATAGGATAGTTTTAGCATTAGCCTAGTTGTAGTTAAGAATTTGCAAAACCAGAGAAAAAACTTAGCTGCAATGTATTGGGTTTCTTAACCTTGTGCCTCTACCAACTAAGTCAAAAAGATAGGATTTTAGAATACTTTACTTTTTTATGCATATCAGCAAAAGAGGGAGCTTCCCCTCCTAATTTGAAGAGCAGTTAATACTGTGCATAGTTGTTTGTTGCCAATACGCACTCCAGAGGTGCAAATTGTAATGCCGACAAGAAGGAAGAAGCTTGACGATCCTACGATAACAATGGCGTTGCAACAAGAACGTGATGTTGGAGCCAAAGTGAAGAGCTTGCAGCCAAGAAGAAAATGGTATAGAAGCGAAAATGGAGAAGCTAGAATGAGTTAGAATGCATGAGAGAATGAAGAGAGTCTAAAAGAGTGAAAGAATCCAAGAGAGTGAATGAGATGAAAGTTGATAAATTTGAATTAGCAAAAGGGAGGTAAAAGGCCCGAATTTCATCAGTCAAGGAGGCCAGAGATGTTACACTTCACACCCAATAAGAAACATAATGTTTCTGCTAATTCCAGGGGCAGGAATCTTGTCAGAACAGCAGCGCGGCGCGCGGATGTCCCCAACAAAAATTCCTCCATCGACACAAAAAGACACGGCTAGGTGGATGGAGCAAGGTGGTGGCAGAGGATTTTGCATCATCGAATTTATATTTTCTAAGGTAAGGGTGATGAAATGGGGAATTTGCCTAGGGTGCAAATTCGCACCATTACAAATATATGTAATATAATATATATTTACATTGTGCCTTTATGCACACTTTTAATATAATATAATATATTATAATGTAATATAATAGAATATAATAGAATATAGTATAATATAGTATAATATAATATAATATTATCTTATTGTACCATACAAACATACAATATGGGTTAGTTTTCCACTTTTGTCAAACGAAGGTACTACCATATGGCTGTGTGGTTTGTATACCCCACCATTTGATGGATTCTTTGCATTGTACAAACCTCTTTCCTAGTTTTGGAGTATAGATAAACGTCCACAACAATACAATACAATTTGAATGTTTCAGATTTAATAATTCTCAGTCTACTCTGTAATCCTAGCTCAAAAGGAAGTGGGTTTATATTCAGGATCCCATCAAAGGGGAATTCTTCCTACATGTTGTCTAATTGGGAGAAAGTACATTCCTCAGAAATGGAGATACTGAGCAATATTTTCATGATCCAAATGCTTTTGAAGTGCTTGCAGTACTATCTAGGTTATTGGGTCAGCATTTTCAGACTCTCGTATACAATCAAATCAGGTTCCTTCTTTATCTAGTCCTCAGTATTCTCCGTATTATGACATGCATCCGAGCTATGTTGGTTTTCCTTATGCTCCATGTGTACTTCCAATTTTTCTCCTTCCTCTACAGTCTACAGCATCAACATCAAGGTTCTCCTTCGTCTACTTGTTTCTTTGTCATCTAGAAGATGACTTTTTCTTTTTGGGGCGACAATGTAGTCAACATACAATGCCTTCGTTATCAATTGTTATTATGGTTGTATCTAACTATGTATTAATTGTTGTCCGCTTTTGGGTAGTTGTAGGCATCAGTTGATAGACGCTTGTGTTCTTGTGGCAACAACCTTTAAATGGCCTTAGCATTATTAAGGAAAGTAGTCTGATCCACAGCTGACCATCTCTAGCCTACTACTGTAATAATTTCAGGTGCAAATAAAGATATATTTTACTCCTCTGTCTGGTATGCATTGTTATTTCTTCATTATTTCAAGTATTAGTTGTATCAGATAGAGCAATATACACACCATTTATGATTTATATATTTTTCATTCTAATCTCAGGCTTCATTCTATATGCAGTTACAGTAATAAACATAGTTTTGCAATTCATGCAAAAGTAGAAAATTCTTTCATTTCTGAAATGTCTCTATTTCTTCTGGAACATGAAATGAGAAACACAGCCATGCATGGTAGGAAATAAATAGATACCATCATAGAAGTTGATGAACCGAAATCAAAACAAATGATTTCATCGAAATTTGATGTTCCCATTCTCCCTAATCTTGAGCCTTGCAACTCATGTTTGTTGAAAGTTATATTTAGGGAAAAGAAAATTTGAAACACTTCACTCAAGGTCATCTTAAGGAAAAGCAGAAATTGGCGCCACAAATCAGAGTTTCCCATGCAAACAATTTTGCATGTTGCGAAGGTGAATATCTACTATATTAAACTCATTTTCCTGCAAACCCCTCCAATGACACTGCACGGCATATGATTCAACTAATAGAATCTCAGAGTGCTTGAATTAGCTTCCTTTCAAATTCCAGTGTCAAATTTCCCACAAAAATTTTATTTGAAAAGGTGTTACATCCAATACTCAAAACGCTGTTGCAAAAAAATTAATAAAATTGATACAAATAAGCAATTAAAGAACAAAATACTAACCAGTAATCACTGCACTGTGTCGTCCTCCACATGCAATGGCTTTAACATAGTTTCCTGGTGCTTTGGTAGACTGCCCGTCAGACATTCTGCTTCCCTTTGGGCCTGTTTGATGTACCCCTTGCCACTGAGAAGCAGTGTCAATACAAGGCACAAGGTGGGGTGACGAAACTGTTCTTATCCGAGAACCCAAACCTAGTTGACCCTCACCTCCATAGCCCCATCCCCAAACTTGACCCGTATCTACAGGTTAAGCAAATCATCCGTCATCAGAAATTCGAGTTTGTTTTAACTTTTATGTTATGCCAGAATTCAGGAGCAAAATATATGCCAATATGAGTTTTTGTACAGTAGATTGCTTGTAGAGAACCTTAATAGAAATAAGCAACTCCAAAGGAATTTCAAAACCATCTCTTAATGGTTGATTCCGAATGCATACAAACAAGCTCTTCATACCTGATAGTGCCAACGTGTGCCTTCCACCAGCAGCCACTGTAACTATTTTCTCTCCTGGTCGCAAGGTAACAAGGCAAAGTGGTGCTGAGACAGCATCACCACCAGCAGTCGAACTCTCGGGCAAAGTCACTTGCTTAGCTGCAGCTAGTCTTCTTCGTTTTGCTCCATCATCACCACCTTGATCATGAGTTGTTAAGCCAACACTGCTTGACACTCTTGGTGAAGATCGGCTCAAATGTGACTTCATGCTTGCTGATGAATCTCCTACCATCCTCTCACTTTGCAAGAGACCAGATGCAGTAAATTTGCCCCTAGTACCCAATGTTGTAGGATCATTCTTACTTTTCTGTGAAATTTCTGATGAAGTACTTGGGCAAGAGTCATGACACTCATACTGATCATTAAAAGCAGGTCTAACAAGTAACCCACAATCACCTTGATCTGTTGATGATTCAACCTGACCACCCAATATGTCTTTCTCTGTACTTGAAGCTCCAGTTACCACCTGATCTGCAGTTGTCTTGCCAGTTGGAACACACTCTTTCCAACCCCAGGTATAGACCTCTCCTCTGTCTGAAATTAAGAAATAAAACAAAACATTACTAAACACCCAAACCCAAATGATTATTATGCTAATTAACTAATAGATTCCTACTTGCTTCCAACGTACCTGTTACAGCAATACAATGTGCCCAACCAGCAGCCGCCTGTACAATAGCAGCTTCTGTTTGTAATGGAAAAGGCTCGGGATTCTCCTGTTTAAGATATTGTATGTAAAGAAAGTTCAGCATGTGCACAATAAGTAGTATAGAGAGAAAAAAGTCTTGCCAATACCAGAACTAGAAGATTGAACAAATTTGATATCTTTACCTCATGCTTCCCAGATGTCAAATAGCTTTGACCTAGATCATCTGTAGAACCCCATGTATTAAGCTTTCCAGATTCTGAGAAAAGAAAACTGAACGTGTCATCATAGAAGCACATCCCATATAATCTTCTAGATGTAGAGAAATTCACAAGATATCTACTTAGTATGTTAATCCAAATTTAGTATACTAGACTGCGATGCTAACTCTTTGACATTGCAAATAAAGTTTTCATTAACCTGATAAAACATGAATAGTTGCAAGCTCACAATAACAAGGATTTGGGGACAAAATACAATTTTACATGGCTCTTTTAAGTAAAGTCTTTATTCAGGAAACAAACAGTTACAACAAGGGATACATAAAATTGGCTATAACATAGTAAGCAAATATTATCGGAAAAACAAGACAAGAAGTTAAAACAATTATAGCATGACCATAAGTGATTTAGGTGGTTTACTTTATGTTACATAGTATATTCTTTTGGCAAGTGATGTAATGGTTTCTTGGTGACATAGCCCAGCACATGTAGCATGATGATAAAAAAATGTAAATTAAAAATCAGATCCTTCTGTTGAAGAGATTACAATCACAGTTGCTTCCCTACAAAACTTCTCGGTTTCAATTTCAAATGTCAAAGTTCAAAAGATTTATGACGTACTGATCTTTGCAAACAAAAAAAATTGATACTACAGCAAAATACCAGCTAAACTTCATGAAACACCCGGGGCATAAGCAGAATCCTGATTTTATCACATACAATACTTGTTTTTAATTAAAGGTAAAAAAAATTGTTAAAGACTCTGCCTTGATTAAATTGCATAATGCAATTTTACATTTTACTTTTAGTGGAAGCAAAATATATACTCGTCAATCAATTCCCCAAACACTTGATGAATCCCTTCCTCTTCCTGTTTACATTGATATTTAAATGCTGGTTCAGGTCAATGTACATTAACATGACTAATTGTACTAGACACAGAAAAAATGAACATGCTATAGTTCATACTCTTTTAAAGTTCACAAAGCCCACAACACCAATGACATTGACTCTAACACTGCTGCTAAGCTGAAAGTCACTCCGAGCTTGATAGTGCAAACATGTCACACATCAATACCAATTGTGAGTCTCTACCATTTTACCAAGCAAAACACACCCAGTTATTGGCAACAAACTCCCTCATTAATTCATATAATGGCAATGCCAAGACAAAAAGAAGCAAGATATTAAGTCAGCACAAATACTGTACAGCAAGAAATATATTGATCTAAAGGAACCCAAAAAAAAAAGGACCTATTGCAGAGTAATAATACAGCACTTTGATCATCTGAGCCAGTATCCTAATTACCAAATCTAGTGTTGAAATTTTAAAAAAATACACCTGCCTTGTTAGCTAGACTAAATCACTGCTATCCTTTTAATTTGATTTTAGCTAAAAGCTTATTTTTTAAGCTTCATTTTGCTCCTCATGTTATCTCCTTGTTAGCTAATACAAAGGTACCCAATATATTTTGGGCCAAAGTAAGATACACCCTTTTTGAAACACTAGAGAAAGAGTATTTAACTTCAAATTTAAATGTGCACACTCATATCCCCCAAATTCAATTACAATTAACATATAATAACAATTACCAGGAACTTGCAAAGAAAATAATGGAAATACACAAATATACATAGAAAATAAGAACATAAGAATGGTTATATATTATGTTTGTGGTGCTAATTTGAGGGTGCAATCCTCCCAGTAGAGCAGAAACTTCGATTACAATATTCAAGATGCTTTCCACTTGCTGAATTATCAAAATATATAGTCTTACTAAAGACAACTATTGCTAACCCATGCACATGGGATAAATATTTGTATTCTAATTTACCATATAAATGACTTACATAGCATATTCACCTGAGCTAATACTAACCATTGCCCATTGCATACATCAAAATGAGGGTTCCTAGCATTGCCTTCCCCCTTCAAGAAAACTTTAGCCTCAAACATGAGGAAACTTGGATAGAATGTTGGCCAGCTTGTATGTTGCATCTTCAGGCTGAATTCCTTTCCATTACACTAAACCTCATTGATAGCACAGTTGTGAAGTTACTTGGCACATTTGTCCAGGATCTTCTCTAGTTCCAAAAGGATGGATCCCTCCTCAACAATGTGGGAAGTCTTGTTGATATTTGTGTAGCTTTCCCAATAACTCTCTTGAGGCAAAAGACATGAAAAACCACGTGAACCATTGAAAAGGATGGAAGTGTGAACTTGTTTGCCACCTCCCACCACTTGATAAGGGCCATAAAATTTTGGACAGAACTTACAATCCATCTTGTCGCACAAGGATAATTGCTTGTAAGGTTTTAGCCATAGAAAGATCCAATCACCAATTCAAAGATACACTTGAAGCTGCACTAATTCACTTGCTACTTCATATAGTTCTATGCCTACTACAAATTGTCCTTAGGGACCCCAAAAACATTCTCCTAGCGCTAAAGGAATGTATCAACAACTTGTACCCTGAAAGAAAGAACTGATCTAGAAGCATTTGGGTCCACAAGCAATTCCACATCACAAAAAAAAAAAGATGGCTGTGAAGATTTTGAGAAGATCCCTATTGTTGTGCAAAGATTTTCAATGGTTGCACAACATTTCTTAGTTGCTTACAGCCTTACACAATAGTTTTAAGTTGTGCAAGATCTTTAGTTAGTGGCAACCATTACTAGTTGTTGCGCAAGAGTTTAATCATTGCGTAATGGTTTCCAATGGCTGTGCAACTATTCCTAATCATTGAGCAATAGATCTCAATTGTTGCACAACTACCCTTGGTTGTAGTTTTTCTTTTGATTTTTCATCATACACTTGGCATGCATAAAAGAAAATAGCTAGGCAAGATTTTGGCAATCTTTTTCCTTTTGGCAATCGCTTATCTTCGTATAGGTGTTTCTTTCCTATTTGGGCAGTGTTTTGGCATCTGCAATTATCTTTTTGGCAATTGCTGCAATTACTAGACTTTTATGGGTCATGATTTTCACTTTCTCCTAAGTCGTGATTGTTTGTATTCATGTGGACAAGTGTTTCATTGGCGGTGTTGTCTTCTACTGGCTGTTGAAACTCCTACCAAGCAATGATAACAACTGGGTTGTTACCCTAGACAAATCAACGACATTTTCAATCAAGAATGAAAGAGAAACAATGAGAGCAATCACTAGACAACTTGAAAAGTAAAACCCATCAATTTTCCCATGGAAAGCATTCAAAACCCATGAGGAGATCATCTAGAGTGCAATTTATCGAGAGTGCCTTCAAGCATCTATAAAGGGTTGAATGACATTTGTATGTGGGACTTGGGGCGACACTATAGTGTTGATATATTTTTGTTGTAAGCAATAGTTTGCAAAGCATGTGAAACTGTGTGTGTGATGAGTTTAAGCTTCTATTAACCTATTGTAGCCTATGAAGGTAGATTTTATTGAAATTAATGAACATATCATTCTTTTGCTTCCACTTGGCATATAATTTTGTGGGTGATTCTATAGGCTTCTAGGTTTAGATAATTATTAAGTCAATCCGCTTGCCTAGTCTATGGAGTTCTAGCAAAGTTATTGCAGGTGCGAAAAAGTCTTATAACTACAAAGAGTAGTGTGGAGGAAAATGGTGTCAAAGAAGGTGTGTTTTGCATGAGAGTGTGTTTGAGTGTCATACAACAAAAGAGTGTTGGGTAGGTGTAGGAACCTCCACCGAGTGGATAGTGGGTAGAGGAAGTTTGAGAGTATACATTTTCCGGTGACATTATTGGGTAGAGAGCATGTGCAGATTGTATGAGAGGAAAACCACTAATGGGTTGGAGTGCAAGAGAGTGAGTGAGAAGATGTCTCTAGAAAGAGAAGTGAGTTGGTCTTGAGGAGGGCCTATGAGGCTTTTATTCATGGAGTGGAGAGAAAGGGCCATGAGGAAAGGACTTTTGAAATGTTTAAAATATTGAGAGAAAAGATCAATGCTTTGAAGAAGAGAAGAGTTGGAACCAATAAGAGAAGAGAAGTGAAGAAAGTGGTGGTAGAAGATATGGAGGTACAACTTGTTGATCATGTCAAAGAAGAAATATTGTTAGAGCAAAGTAAAGAGGATGAAGAAGATTTGGGAGCTAAAATGGTGGACTACAAGAGCCCTGTTTTTGACAAAAAAATAAGTGAAGGGAAAGAGGGTCTCCTATCCAAAGAGGAGGTGAGAAAATAGGCAGGCCAAAGGAGGGAGCTTTGTCAAATGGACCTAAGGAAAAGGAAGGATGGATGCAACCCATGGACGAAGAGATCCTCATCATACAAGTTATGGAAAAATAGTTTAGTGGGAAGAGTGCAGCAGTAGCGTGTCCTTTGGAGGACATGAAGATGTTGGTGGATGTGATGCAATTGAGTGCATAAGAGTAAGAGGAAAAAGGGGTGCCTATGGGAACTCTTGATTCCTCATAATGTAGTTTGTGCTAATTTGTGTGCGGTTGTAATAATGTATGGAGAAAGGAGGAAAGCTTTTTGGTGGATGTCGACAAACAATGGTGCGTCAAATCCCACAAAAGGAAGGAGAGAACAAAGAAGCATATAGTGGAGTTGGACAAATAGTTGTGGGTCAAAACCCACAAGAGGAAGAAGAAAGAGGAGATGCACTTGGAAGAGGAGATTGAACTATGGAGGGCAAAGATCCACAAGAGGAATAGAGCTAAATGACTAAACTTGGTGGAGAAGGATAGGACTTGTCCCAACTAAATGTATGAAGAGGCAAAGGAAGATATTTCTTCTAATGAACTTGAATGCAATAGTGGGGCATGCTAAGGAGTGTGTGCATTCCAAAAGGGTGGTTCTACCACTCAAATCTACTTTGTGAGCACCATGCTCACAAAACTTCTTACCCAAAGTGTATGATGCAAGGCATCCAAGTCCATGAGTAATCTTGCATCACCAAAAACAAAATAAAAGATGGCTAAGAATATTTTGAAGAGATCCTTTATGCTGAACAAAGGTTTTCAATGGCTGCACAACATTTCTTAATTGTTGTGCATGATCTTTAGATGTTGTGTAACCATTCCTAGTTGTTTGCTCATGAGTTAGTAATTGTTGCATAATGGTTTCCAGTCACTCCACAACATTTATAAGTTGTTTTGTGAGGTCTTCACCTGCTAAATAATCATTCCTAGTTGTTGCGCAAGGTCTTCAATTACTACACAACCATTCCTAGTTGTTGTGCAAAAATTCTCAATTGGTACACAACTTCTCTTGGTTGGAGTTATTGTTTTAACTTTTCATGAAAAGATTTGGCATGTATAAAAGTTGAACAATTGGACAAAATATTGGCACTCTTTTCCCTTTTGGCAAGTGCTTATCTTCATACAAAGGTCATGTATTTTGTCTCTCAATTATGCAACATTAGGGCATCTACCATTATCTTTTTAGCAGCTATAATAATTGTTAGACTTCTATCAGTCATGACTTTTCACTTTCTTCTAAGTGGCAGTCATTCACATTCACATGTGCAAATGTTTTGCTGGCGGTGTCTATTTGGTAGTTGTTGAAACTCCTACCAAGCAATGATAACTTGGGACATTGCCCTAGATAGAATAGAGGCATTTTTTAATTTTTATCAAGAAGGAAAGAGAGATGATGGGGGCAATTACTAGATGAATCAGAAGATAAAACCTATCAATTTTCCTATGCAAGGCATTCAAAACCCAATAGGCAATAATCTAGAATGCAGCCACTAAGGGTGCCTACAAGCAGAGGTCTAAGCATAGATTTGGGCAAGGGACTATAGAGGGCTGAACCATGTATGTGTTTGGGACTTGAAGCAACATTGTGGTATTGATAGATTGTTGTTGTATGCCATAGTTGACAAAGCATATAGCATTGTGTGTTATATGAATTTAAGCTTCTCTCAACTTATTTAAATTAATGAACATATGATTTTTTGCTTCTACTTGGCATATAATTTTGTAGGTGAGTCTCTAGGCTGCTAGGTTTAGGCAGATGTTAAGTTGACCCCCTTGCCTAGACTGCAGCAAGAACATAACAACCAAATAAGAGGGTGGCTAACCATAGAGATTGTAATGCCTACTAGCATGTATGCCTCGTGTATTATTCAATTTTATATTATATGCTATTTCAATGATTTGATAGTGTATTGTGGGATGCAAGTGTTGTGATCTTTTATATCAAACTTTCCAATGAGGCCTTGTTTTTCCTTTGAGGTGTTCTGATTGTGCACTT
Source organism: Sequoiadendron giganteum (assembly GCA_007115665.2). Classification (NCBI taxonomy): domain Eukaryota; kingdom Viridiplantae; phylum Streptophyta; class Pinopsida; order Cupressales; family Cupressaceae; genus Sequoiadendron; species Sequoiadendron giganteum. Next base: position 42,200,601 of record CM021108.1, read on the forward strand.
TGGTTATTTATACTATGATTTTATATGTTTTATCATTCTATGTGATGCTTTACATGGCTATTGATGTAAGTTATTTATGAGGTTTTGTCTTGGCATCTTTTTTCAAACTGTATTATGGGATGCATATGCTGTGATTTGATATGTTTGGACTATTGCAATGTTTCAACTTCACTATTTTCACTATATATGATACAGGTGTGATTATTCTATCCAATTCAGCATTATAGATTATTATTGATTTTTGTATCTTATTGTTTTCGTCATGCTAGTCATAGATGATTTCCAGTTACACGTAATGATTTATTATTACTTAATTTGGATATTGTGCCACTTGGGTGTTTTATACATTGCTTTGGCTATTCCTATATGGTGCAAGTACACCTAATGTTTCACCTAGGTGTGCAAATATAATTTTTCCCCAACTATGGTTAATAGGCGATGGACACATTGCATAAAACATGTTTCTGTAACCTTTTGTAATGTCCCAAATTTAGCCCTGCACTCTTCAGTTGGAATTAGCCTAATTTTGGAATCCCATAGGCCAATCAGTTGAGCAAATTAGGGTTTCCACTTTTATAGGAGGTTTTGAAGGTTTGCATGTGAGAGTTTTTGATGCATGTCTGATGGAGCTTTCTGGATTTTTGGAGAGCTTCAGGATAAGGTAACATGCATTTTGAGAAAATGACATGCATTTCTCTCTGGTTCCTTGCATGCAGGAAAGGTTTCTAGGTTTTTCTGAGTTTTCACAGATCTCCAGGGTGGTGTGACATGCATCTAAATCCGTCAACCTTTCCAGGCACTTACTATTTATAGTAAGTCGTGTTCTGCTCAGTTTCGCATTCTGTTGAGTTTGAAGTGAACTTACTATTTTTGGAACTTGCTATTTTTAGTAAGTCTATTTTTGGCAGTGGCATTATCAACAGCTTATAGCTTAGATCATCATGCTATTTCTAGCAGTCTGGTAGAATCAGTTTTGGGCGATGGTTTTAGTTGCTTCATTGGACTAAGTTTCAACACTTAGTCAATTTTATGTTTTTGAGTTGCACCCCCATGCCTAGGTGATGACTTCAAAGTTGTTTTAAAGTTGGGGCCATAAAGTGGATGCCTTATTAATGCATTTAATGTTTTATTAATGTTTTAATATTTGCTCAAAAGTGGGACGACTTACGAAAGAGCATAAAGAGTTTTAAATATTTTATTTTAAAAATGCATTTGAGGTGGACGTCCTTTGGAGAAGTTGAAAAGCTTTCTTGGTTGGAGTTATAGGTTGCTTCAATCGCCCAATTGTGCCTATATATTGATTGCTTTGCTAAGTGTAGAGGATCTTTTGGAAAATTTTATAATGTTATGCTGTTGAACTGAGTTCAGACTTTGCTACAAGGATTGCGTACCTCTAGCTTTCTATGCCATTCTTCGGGCCTAAAACTATGGCTTCCTAGATGATGACTGAATACTGTACTTCACACAAAGGTGCAGATAGAGCTTAATCTTGATCATGATAGCAGATTGTTGGTTTATTATCTGTTTATATTACTGTTGGAAGTGATAGCTGAAGCACATTTTTGTTCGTGGCTTCATCAGCATAATTTATTCGGTTCTGGGTATTTGCTCAAGCTGTTCTCCTGTGTAAGGCACCCAGTTCTACAAGTTTTTGGAATTTATTTCTGAGTTTTGAAATTTTGAGAGAAGGTCAACCCTTCTTGGAGGCCGTAACATCTTCTCTTGGCTGCTTTGGAAATCGTTCCAATCATTTGTAGTTGTTTTGGCACCATTTGATCATTGGAAATGGATGCTATGATTAGAGGCTTCAATTGAATGCTGAATGAAGTCTTTCCGAGCTGTTTTTGAAGAGTTGCATCCATTTTGGTGATTCTCTTACTTGCTGCTCTGATTTTCTGTGTTTACTGTTTCTAATCAGACTTGAAATAATTCTGATTTTCTGATATTTAGAGGCTAAAATCTGATTGTAATCATTGTAAAGAGTTATGGACAATGTCCTTAATCATTGTTTGTATTTGGCCTTCATTCTGACATGTTCTGCAGCTGAAAAATTCATTTATTGTAAGGCTGGTTAGTAGTACTGACGATCATTTATTTATTTGTTGCAATTAAGTTTTGTATTTAGCTCCCACTGGATAAGTGGTTGAAGCATTTTATTTCACCACATTTAAGTTTAATAATTCCCCCCACTGAACAAGTGGTAGTGAGGATTAATGGTCGGCTTGCCACCTCTTAATTGTAATTAACTTCACTCCTGCTAAATAAGTGGTTGAGCTTATGGTCGGTTATCCACCTACTCTTGTATTTACTTTCATTCATGGTCGGCTAGTCGCCTAGCAGCTTTGTATTTCTTTCTAGTTGCTAACGATCCTCAACACCGTATGCTCTCACCTCACCCACATTGGGATCTTGGTGATCAAAAGGTGAAGGGTTACTTTCCAAGCTGGTTTATATTTGGAGCTAATGCTAACAGTGGTGATTTGTGCTGTTAAAATTTGGAAAAAATTAAGGGGGAATATTAAACCTTCATCTCACTCGATTCAGTTGCGAGATGAGTTTTGTGAATCCCCATGAAAACTTGGATTTGAATAGGTGGCAAGATCCCTATGTTGTGTTTTCAAACGCATAAAGTGAGAGGGGTTATTTCACACTAGTGTATTGCTTTTGAATTTATTTCCAAAATGTGTTTTTATCGTGTTTGCAAAAAATTTAATATGCTCTAAGTTAGAAAGGTATTTAATTGTACCTTGGTGAAAAAGATCTATTACATTATTTTATTTCATGTGAAAAGAAAATTAAAGTGAACTTAATTGCTCTTTGGAAATAGTATATTTTGCATAAAGGTAATGGAATTGTATTAAAGATTTAATTTTAATTTAAATGGCCAATGGAAAATATTAATTATAAGCTATTTGTAATGCATTAAAAAAAAATTAAATACTGTATGGAAAATATCTTTGGGAAATATCTATTTTTCCAAAAAGTATTTTGAAATGTCTAGTTCAATTTGAAAAGAAAGGAAATGGAAAAAGATTTAGGGAATTTTGATAAAAGAAAAAGAATAGGCATTTTCGCTGCACTTTTGTTTGTGTTGAAAACCTCTCTTTCCTCCTCTTTGAATAAGAATTTTTGCAATTGGGAAAGAAGGGATTTGGAGTTGCTTGGAGTTAGATTGGCTTTGTATTGCGATGGCTTGTGAGTGGCAAAAAAGATTGTTTGTGGGTGTATGCTTCAAAAGAAACACTCTCCTCCATTGTCTCGCATTGATAAAAACTTTTATTTGTGTCAAAATTTCAAACAGATAGACAACATGATGCATGTACAAATGGTTGAACTTGAAAGAAGGAATGTTTACACAGTATTGGAGGCAAAATAGACTATTAAAAAAGATGTTATCGTTTATGTTTACTCATATGCATTCTATCTTACCTTAAATCTACACAGTTGGTGATCAAATATTCATTTAATTTGTACGTTATTGACAGCTTGGGCTTAGTAGAGAGTGGAGGAAGCGATGAGAGTGAGGTGATGGTGAATGTTATCAAGTTTTATTAAATGTTTGTGAGTTTCTGCTGATGGCTGTAAGGAGTTTCTAAAAACAGAGAAGAAAATAAATAAAAATATTCAAGAATGATGATATTCTTGTCTTCAACTGCACAACTCTCATAATTTAGACTGGCCAGATTCCCCGGCTTCACCGTTAATTCTCTGAAGAATGAAGATTTTGTCAGAAATAATGAGGATTTAGTGTCAGAGAGAACATGGGAATCACAGGAAAGACTTATAACATATATGTATATAATATTTCCATCACCAGCTGCCATCACTCTGTCCCCGAAACCTGTCTCCCCATTTCTGAAACTCCATGGAACACTGCAATTATCTGTTTATATATGCTGGCATCCAATTTACCAAAAAAGAGCTCATAAATTTTTATTTTTATTTCCATCACTTCTCCTTGTTGGTTACTTATTCATTGTTTCACTTACTTTAGATTTAGCAAATACCCTCTATTTGATTCTTTTTACACCCTCATGCTACATTAGCCCCCTTGTAATATTGATATACTAGGTCAACATTTCAACCCCTGCCTCTTTACTGTTGTGCTTTTCAATTAATTCTAGCTAGTAGCCTCTTTTCAAAGCTTTTTTTCACTGTCCCATGATATACTACTCATTCTTCATTCCAATCCAGACTCATTTAGTGTTGTATTTTAAGTTTACTTCTAGATAAGACTCCCTGGCACTATTTCTACTGCTATTCCAGTCCAAACTCATTTACCTTTAGGTTTTTATTTTTATTTTAGATAGTAGCCTCTTTTTGTAGCTTCTTTTCCTATTCCTAGTCTACTGCTTCTACATTCCGGTCCACTTATTTAGCGTTGTGATTTTAGTTTAATTTTGGCTAGTAGCCTCCTTTTGAAGCTTCTTTCCACATCCTCGTGCCATTTCTCTTTTTTCTACATGCCATTACATTCATTTAGTATTGTGCTATTAAATGAGTTTTAGCTAGCAGCCTCTTTCGAACTCCCTCGCGCTATTTCTACTGTTTCTTCTGTCCTCTCCAGACTCACTTTAGTTGTAGCTAATCACCTCTTTTCAAAGCTTCTTTCCACTCCCTCGTACTATTCTACTGAGATTCCATTCCACTCATTTAGCATTCTGCTTTTAGTTTAATTTTAGCTAATAGCCTCTATGAACCCCTCATGGTCTTGTACGGGATCTACTTTCCAGTACAGATTCGTTTACTCTCATGCTTTCGGCGCTTCTTTTCGCTTGAGTCATGTTATTCCTGCTAGCTCTCCGTTCAAGTCCAAATATAATTCTTCTCTTCCTAATATTAAAAACAAGTAATCCCGAAATCCATCTTATAAACATAATTCCTTCCTTTATTTCTTATAAATTACTCAAAAACACAGTGTATCAGAGGAAACAGAAACAGCAAGAAAGAGAAATGCAGTAAAGTTAAAAGTCAGCAATTTACCGGATAGAGCCAGCGCAAATCCACAGCCGCCGCTGCAAACCTCCTTCCAGGGCTCTTGCGTAGTGGAACGAGGGACAGGGGTCGGTGACAGCAACGGCACCCTTTGAGAAATCGCAGGGAGATAACCCCACATAAATATTCCCACTGAATTATTAATATTACTACAACTACTTTTACAATTACTATTATTCTCCCCTCCTGTACCTTCTACCTTTCTGAGCATTGCCAGTATAAAATTCCTAAGCAATAATAGCTCAAATTCAAACAAGAAAACAAGTCCCGGGCGTTTCACAGCCCTTAAAACCTCAGACAAACCCTAAGAAAATGTGCACAAAAAATGGTACTGTCATAAATAATATGTAGCGAGGACAAGGCTTCGAATCCGGTCGCAAGGTAATTAGGGGGAAATTTTTTCTCTGGTATGCGGAGAAGTAATACACGCTGTATGCTGTCAATGCAAAGACTCGTGCCCTGTAATGAATGAAATATTTTAACACGCGATGGCACCATCCACGTGTCGGTTTTCCACGTGGCGGGCGATGATAAGGTTGTCCATGTACGTTTTATGTTGGACGTGGCGCGCTGTGAACCTCCAGAATGATCTAGAGGCCCACAGTTTAGTGGCGACCACTAGGAAATGTTTTTCCCAGACTTGGAAGTGTCGGGAAGGATTTTGAGAGGTTCCAAACGCTGACGCGTGGCAGCTCAACAGCCGTCCGATTTCATACTTGTTCCGTTCTGTTGGGGCTTGGAAGTGATTAAAAAGTCGTTGCTTTTTTGAAGGTGCAAGTACGACACGTATGCTTGGAGTTCTCCGTGTTTAGGGGGACACGTGTCTTTTCAATATTACTTCTGTGGTGGGGAATATGCTTTTTCCTTTGGAAAGGAAAGATTCCTCCCTGACTCCTTTTGATTTGAGTCCTAAGATTTGACAATGGCACCTAAAAATGTAATGAAAATCTATTTACGGAAAGATAATCAAAAATTATTTTGGTGGGAATTTTAGAGAAGGAAAAAGTACATAGAGAACAATATTATAGTTATTGAATAAATATATAAAGTAACCATACTACTAAGAGTTAGACGTTGCAGTTTTTTTTAATTTAATTTAATAATTAAAAAATATATATAAGGTTAAGAAAGATATTGAAAAGATGAGTATAGAAAAGGTTTACTGGTTAATTTATAAGAATATTTTAAATGGGGATGAAACTTCTCACTCTAAAAAATATTTAACGTCATTTAACATGGGTTTTTAAGAGTATGGACAACCAATCTATTAACACTTTTTTTAAGAGTGTAGATATAAACAATCTTTCTAGTTATTGAACCATCATATGATCATTTCTTTGTTTGCAAAGTTGTTCAAAGTATGGTTGAGCACATAATTAGCAAGTGGATTGAAGAAAAGGATAAGAGGACAAAAGGACAAAAACACACAATAGATCATGGTATTACCTTGAGACATTCATTGAAAAAATTTGAACAAAAAAGAAGTATATTATCGTTTATATACTTTAAGAAAGCTTTTGACACTACTCTTAAGAGTAAGTTATGATGCAAAATGAAGGATTTCGGTATCTTAGAGCGGTATAGAGCAACTATCCATAATCTTTATGAGGAGTTTGGAGTAAAAATTAGAACTCAAACAAGCCTTTTAAAAAAATAAGAGCAACATTAGAGTTAAGTAAGGATGTCCTCTATCCCCTACCCTTTTTGACTTGTATATCAACAAATTAGAAGAATGACTAAATTTGCAAGGAGGTAATAGTGTTCACTTGGGAGAGTATGTTGTGAGGCTTATTTTATATGTTGAGGATCTCATTTTTTATTCATAGGTTTATTGATGGTTTACAAGAGCATGTATATGCCTTATAGAACTTACGGAGATGGGTATACACATTAACACCAACAAGACCAAGACCATGGTCTTCATCAACAAAATGAAAAAAAATAGCTTAACTTCTATTTTGAAAGGTCTTAGAAGAAGTAACAAAGTATAAATACATTGGGATTGACTTCAACAATAATCGTAGTTGGAAAACTTGTAGAAGAGAACTCTGGGAGGTTGGAGAGCACTTTATGCATTGCAAAATAGAAACAAAGGTGGAGTTATACAATTAAAAAATTATTTAGATTCAATTTGTACTATTAGTAATTCAAGTGGTGCTTTACACATGTGAATTATCGGCAAGTAGCACTTCTGAGTTAAAATAGAAGCAAATAGAGAGGATAAAAAACACATAAGTACAAGCAAATTCAAGTCAAAAGCTTTGATCTCCTATGAGATCCTTCTAGCAAAAACAAGGGCCTTTTCTTTTGAAGCAATTGCTATGGTTTGTCTCTCAGGATATTATTAAAATTTTGAACAGAGGGAGGCAAATAGTTGGCTCAAGGTTGTCATCAAAGAAGTCTTAAACCAAAGAAAAAAGTTTAGATGAAACAAAAAATCAATTAGATGAACAAGTGGCATCTCAACTTGAATGCATGCCCAAATAATAACAAAGAAATAAAGGCTTTTGTTATGGATAAATTTTACAAGCCTATGTGGAAAAAGGTGTTACAAGGAAAGAGGAAATATTATATTGTAATTCTTCTAGCAAAAAATGTATAGAATTTTTTGTTTCAAAAACAAAAAAAAATATAAATATTTTTTTGCCAAAAGCACTATAATATAATAGATCATGGCATTACCTTGAGACATGTCATTGAAAAATATTGGAACAAAAAATAAGAAGTATACTATTGTTTTGTAAACTTCAAGAATGATATTAACACCATTCTTAGGAGTAATCTTAGGAGTAAGTTATGGTTCAAAATGAAGGATTTTTTGTCCTAGATTAGTATAGAGTGATTGTCTATACACTTTAAATGAGAAGGTATGAATAAATTTAGAACTTAATGAGGCCTTTCAAAATATTTTAGGAGCAACATTGGAGTTAAGCAAGGATGCCCTCTTTCCCCTATCATTGTTGGCTTATATATTAAAAACTAGAAGAATGTCTAAATTTACAAGGAGGTGATGGTGTTCTTTTGGGAGAGTATGTTGTGAGGCTTCTTTTGTATGTTGATGGTCTCATTTTGATTAGTAGGTTTGCTAATGGCTTACAGGATAACTTATATTCCTTAGAGTACTTTTACAATGGGTTGGATAGATACAAGTTAACACCAACAAGACCAAGATCGTGGTCTCCTCCAACAAAAAAAAGAAAAAGTTAATTTTTGTTTTGAAGGAATTATTATAGAAGAAGTTGTTTGGCAACATGAGAATGATGGTATATGGTTTTTTCATTTATGGAAATCCATTGTATAAGTTATGGTGCATATGTATGTACATGATTTGAAGTAGTCTGAAGAAGACCAAGTGTTTTGGTGAAAATTGCCTAAGTACCAGACTGGTAGAGTATGCTACAGAGCAACAGCTTTGTGGTCCGCATTGCTCCGCTTTGTAGAATCTTGTCATGTGGTTCTGAGGTAGTCACGATATGTATTGGAAGAGTTTATATCTATATTTTTGGGGTTTCATGTCTTCGCAGTTAAAGATATCGATGACAGAGTATCGGGCTTAATAGAAGTGAATAATGGAATGATTTGCATTCCACTGCAAATGATTATTATGATGTGTGATTTTGAGGAAGTTTTTGAGGATGTCATAAGTGTATGCACTCCAAGTGGCAAGTGATTTTGTGGTCCGTGTGTCGAGTTGTGGATGAAAAGTTAGTTTATTGAGTTGTTGCTTCACCAATTTTATCGTGTGATGCCAACCTAAGGGTTTTTTGAGTCGTACAAAGTTGAATTGTGTAAGGATCAAAATCATGGGAGTAATTATAGGTCATTCCAACCTATTTTGATGAAGAAAACATTTTGGTTCCTTCTGCAAGGCGTGCGTGATGGAGTTTTGTGCCAACAGGTTATGGTGCTATATATTTCATCTAATTAGTCTGAGCTAATTGATGATATGTTTGTTTGTGGAAGATGTATGTATATAGAAGGTCAATTCAGTGTGAGTGATATGAGGAATGTGAAAGGTGATATAGATATCATGTGAGAGATGTGATGTAGAGTAAACTGTGAAAGGTGATATTAGTGAAGTATGAAGTGTGTAAAGTTAGTTTTTTTAGCTTAATTGAAAATATATCTTCAACATGTTGTGGATGTATTATTAGCAGTTCAAAATATAGCAATGATTCATTCTTCTACTCTCTTTTTCTACTATGGACAATAAGCCTTTGGGTAGTGAGCCTTTATTTTTGGACATTGAGTCCTCCATTTTGTAATCCATTATAACTAGTTATAATATATTGTGACCTAATCCTCACTGTGGTTTTTCCCTTCCAAGGGTTTTCCATGTAAATCTAGTGTTCTTGTGTTTATTGATGTGATACATGCTTTAATTATTCTTTTCCATTTCTGCAAGTTTGATGAGATGCTTTGAATGAATGTATAAGTTGATGAAGTTAATGAATTTCAGCAAATACTAATTCACCCCCCCCCCCTCTCAATATTTTGGGTGTTCAACAATTGGTATTAGAGCTTGGTTCCTTCAATTGGCTTAAACATTGAGGTAGATCTTAGAGGCTAAACACATGACAACTAGGAGGTATCATATCCCTCTGGAAGAGATTATAATGGAAGGGTTTACTGAAGAAGATTGTGAAGTTGACATGGAAGGAGAACTCAGATCTATTCTTGATGATCTAAATAAAGCAGAATGTGAGAATAAAGATTTGGAAGAAAATATTAAGGAAGCAAATGAGTGCATCAAGAAGTTGAAGATCAAATCAAGAAAGTTAAAGAAAGACTCAAGGAAACAAATGATCAATTCAAACAATCTAATGAGACAATCACTAATCTAAAAGTGCAAGTTGAAGAAGGAAAAAGAGTTGAAGACTACTTGAATGCCAAGTTGAAAGACAAGTTTGCAGAATGTTCAAAACTTGAAGAAGAATTTGCGTCTCTAAGGAAAGATCTAGAGAAAGCAAAGAGTCAAGACAACAAATTTAAGAAGAGCTCCACCTTGCTTGATGATATGCTTTCTAGTAAAATATCTTCAAAGGAAAAAGAAGGATTGGGGTTTGAAAAAAGAGAAATGTCAAAAGAAAATCAAACTCCAAACAATGTTGGAAAGAAGAATAATGAGCAAAGGAAGACTAGAGATAAGAAGAGCAATATCAAACATGTCTAGAACTAGAAGAAAGATTTCAAAAGGATGCCTATCAGACAACCAGTTGCACAAAGGTATTCATCTTTTAATGGTTCTTGTTATTCTTTCAAAAGATTTATACATAGATTTTTAAAGTGTAGAAGTAGAATGTGATCCAGGAGGATCTAGAAGACCTTAAAAATTCATAGTCTTAGAATCATATAGAACCAGCTCCATTGCATAGGGCTCACCTACACAATCCTGACACAACTTGAATCGCGTGAAAAGGAGATCATACACCTGAGCTATGCTTGGTCAAAGTTGGGGTCAAATTGGGTATAGGAGCCTGTCAGAAAGGTGGAAATTTTTATCATCTCAAAAATGGTCAAAAGCCACATCTTGTCGAAGAGCTCATTGCCATGATTCTAACACCATTCATTTTGTCGAAAACGGAGCTTGGATGGCAAAGTTATGACCAGTCAAACTTGGTCAAAATGGTGGCGTGGCATCACCAAATCTTGATTATTGGGAAATCAAAGTGAGGCTTTTTCTCTTGTAAGGGAAATCAATTATTTTGATTAGAAATTATTGGGAAATATTGAAAATTCTCTTGGAGAGAATAATTGTATTATTGGGAAATTATTGTGAAAGGTGGAGAATTTGAATTCTTTGAGAGAGAGATTACAAGGTGTTGATTATTACACCAAAAATTGTAAAGGAGAGAGAGACTGTGAGAAATTCTTATGCAGGTGGAGCTTGGATATTGTAACAAGGCATTTTCATTGCTTGGCGATATTAATAAAGTGATCTACCTTGAGAAGCGGACCCAGAGACGTAGTCCTAATTGGATGAACTCAGTTATCAAGCTCGTGTTCCTCTCTCTCTTCTATCTTTTCATTCTTCTCTCTCCCGTATTTCATTCTTTCAGTTTATTTTTCAATTTAGTATTTGATTTATAATTACAACATTTTAGTAATTAGTAATTTCATTAATTTATGTAAAAGTGAACCTAGTCTGTAATTTCAACTATTAAACAACATAGTCACACAATTTTGTCTGGATTGGGAATAATTGTAATTAAGGTTAAATACATTTGAATTGTAAACCTCTAATTACATATCAGAATGAATCATAATTTTCAATCTTTTTTCAGTCAGTGTCATACATGCAATATATTTGGTCATAAGACTACTGAATACAGAAGTTAGATGATGAATAATGGTAGGATGTTTCAATCATTCAATAGTTATTGTGATACATACAATGGGTTTGGGCATAAGTCTTTCAAATACAGATCTAAAATGGAAAGAAGTAAGTTTTTCATATGTCATAAATGCAATAAACCAAGACACATAGCTAAGTTTTGCAGAAGTAAGAATGTGAAACCCTTTGGTTCACAAAAGAAGATTGATCCAGTAAAGAAGGTTGATCCGATTGAGATGAAGAAGGAGATGAACAAGATATGGTAGAAAAAGGAAGATAAAATGGGGTGAAGAATGAGTCTATGCCAAATCTTGGTACAAATGTCTCCTCCAGAAAGTAGATAGAGAGCATTGGCTTAGGGGGAGTTTTAGCAAAAAACTCTTCAACCCCCTGCCAAAGATGAGATGCTAATATCTTCAACGTACTAGTATTTGTGTTGGTTGATATGATTTATCTATTGGTGAAATCTCTAGTGAGAAATATCTTATTGTAGAGATTAATGAAATGTTTCAAGGTGCCTATCATGATACAGTAAGGGTTTGACAACTTTTCGATCTTTCTCTACTACAATTAATGTGCATATTAGGTCATTGGAAAAGGGTTTATATTTTATTATGCATATTCAAAATTCATTTGTGTTTGAGAATTTGAAGAGGAGAGTAGTAAAAATGAGAGCAAAGGAAATTTTGGTGTCATGCAAAACCCTACTAGAAAATTTCATACGGTATTCACTATTTCCTGCAAACCCTAGTTCAAAAGAGCTCAAAATATTTACTCCACAAGTTATTGATGTGCTTGAGAAGCTGAGACCTAAATTTGAGAAGCACACATACAAATCCATGGAAATAGACAAAGAAGGTGCATTTTCTAGGGTTCCTTTGAATATGTTACATACAAAGGATGTGTGTATTTTCATTCATTCAAAGTTGGATGAATGATCACATGAAGATGAAAAAATTTAGGGATAAAATATTAACTGGTGATGATTTCGAGCTAAAACCAAGGTATGTCAGTTTGACGGAGAAGAAGTTAAATTTATGGAATGAATTTCATAATTTCTTCTATGATAATGAGTGGGTATTTAATGTTCTTAGCAAAATACATGACAAATTCATGTGGTCGGACTTGTCACATATGATAGACAAGGAGGAAATTAGGGTTGCCACCAGCTTGTGCTCCATTGGTCCTATTCTAACATTGAAGTTAGTAAAGAATGAAGTTGTAATAAAGCTTACCAGTGTGAATTTTGACGTGTGCCATAACGGTGAATGACATTGAAGATTTGGAAGTCAAGTATGATTCTATGATGATTGGCTATAAGATATTTTTCACAAACATAAAGAATTTAGTCTATGCCACTGCAATACACATAGCCCATCAAATGGTGAAAGAAGGGAAAGATTTTGATCTTTGTGAGCTCCTAAGAATATAATTTTTAGAGAATTAAAAAAAGATAGAGGAGTCAAAATATTCTTTCTGGTATGGTACTCTTATCATTTGCTTGATGTTTTACCTTTTGAATGAGTTACCCAAAGCAAAGAATTTTGTTTGGGTAGATAATGTTCTTGTTGCCACTCAAATTAGATATCATTTGAGAAGGTCCCTTGGTAAAGACTCTTATGATTCTATGTTGTGGGGGTTCTTTAAGCCTTTTCGATACCGGATGCAAGAAAAAAAAATATTCCTACCAAAGCTATGGACAAATACAAGAATGATTTAACTTTTATGGTTAGCAGAGATTATTGCTATATGGAAGCAGTTGAACCCATAACTTTTTGGGTTCTGAAACTACCTTATGAGGTAGATAAGTATATATGCACTAGTCCTATAGAGATAGTGTTGAGAAATCCTAGGGATACAACAGTAGAAAGGTATAGTACCTATGAAGACAAAAAGAGTCAAGTGAACCTTGAAAAGAAGAAAAAATATATTGAAGAAAAAGTTGAAAATATGAAGGTTGGCTTGGAGAGAGAGTTTGGTGACCTTGAGGACCCTATAGAGAAATATATAGGTACATCTACTCTTCCACAGAGTACTCCACAGAAGTCAAGAAGGTCAAGTAGGACCTTAGTTCCGACACCACCTACTGTTACAAAGCCTTCCAAAACTCCTCCTTTTGGAGCAAAGTCTACAAGTGGTTTGAAGAATAAAGATGCATCCAACACCACTGTGCAACAAAAGTCTCCCAAGAGAAGAAGGAAAGAAAAGAAACTAGAGAAAAGAATATCAATTGTGAAGATGATGATGATGAAGAAGAAGAAGGAACTCAATTGGTCTGGAAAAGGAGGTCTCGAGTCTCTTAGGAAGAGACCAATACAAAAAGAAAGAAATTTACTGTGGTGGATAAAGAAAGTGAAGAGGAAGTACAAAAGGAAAAGAAGGCTTTCCTTTGTCAAAGAAGAGAAAAGAGCACTAGGTTAGGAGAAGAAGGGGGGTCATCTATTAAAGATAAGGCAAAAGGAGAGGGAATAGCTAATAAATCTAAGAAGACCCCTCCAGTCCAAAAGCATAGTCCTATGAAATTAGATGCATTGTTCAGTAGTATTGTAGAGTTTGGTATGCTAAAGGAAATTGCTACAATGTATCCAGCTGCAAATAATGAAGACAAGGAAAAAATTGAAGAGGATACAGTCAAATACATGGTGAGATTTGGTACTGGCCTAGGTGAGATAGAAGATCAATTTCCAGATGATCTAAAGGTGTGTTGAATCCAAGAGTACAAGAGGTTATTGCAGAGGATAAAAAGATGAATGCATCTACCTTGGAGAAGATTGTTTCCTTATTGTCTCATGAGGATAAACTCAAGTTTTCTCAGTTGTATAGCAAGAAATTTAAAATAAATAAAAGAGTTAGTATTCTTATGAGTAGAGATAAGGAAGATATTGAGAGGTTAAGGAAAGGGACACTACAGATAGTGGAAACACTTGCTAAAGAGTTGGGAGCTCCTCTAGAGACTAAAGATAAAATGCAACAAGATACACCTCTCCAGAAAATCAATGAACCTATTAATGAGCAACATGAGAAAGAGCATGAGCAAGAAGATATGCTAACAGGAAACACCCTCCATATGTGGAGGTAACTACTAAGCAGAATAAAGAAGATAAGTGAGATGTCCCAAAGAAGACTGAAGCACAAAAAGATGAAACTTTACCTCTGAAAGTTGAGAAGAATGTAGAAGTGTGCTCTGATAGTAGAGAGAAAGAGAAGAGTGATATTCATGAAGAAGAGAGTACCAAAATAGGTGGTGAATCCTCTGGACCCTCTAAAGATTCATTAAAAGATCTCTTGGATATGCAATTATAGTTTCAACTGGTGATGTCTACACAATTGTTATAGATTCCTATGCAACAAGGTCAAGTGGACCTAGATAAGATTTCCCCTCTATAGAAGTTGCAGCTTAGTGAAGTATTTCATGCCTCTGCAAGGAACGAGACTCTTAAAACTCACAAGAAGAGTACTGAGTTGGTTGATGAAGCTGTGAAGGTGTTGCATGAAGGACCTCCCAAAGTGTATATTGACAGTTCTTTATCCAGTGTGCAATAGTTGAAGTTATTGCTTGATTCTTTTAAGGAGTATTTTGTTGGTTTGGAAGAGAAGATAGAGAAGGAAACGACAAAGTCAATGATAAAAGGTTAGTTGATATTTTTGATAAGTGTGGTACTGCGCATTCCAAGTTGCAAGGTAGCTTGGAGGATGTTAAGAAGTTTTTGGATGAAGCCAAACAATTGTTTAATTCGTTTTGAAATGGCCAGTTTCTACAAGGAGAATTAAGGATCAAATGGACTAAATTGAGTCTCAAATTGCTCAAACCTCGAGTGTTTATGATCCAATGAGTGATACAGATGGAGCTGCAAGAGATGTCATTGAAAACCTACATTGCCAATTCTTTCTACTACAAGAACAAAAGGAGAAAATAATAATGCATTATAGTCAACTCAGAGATATGGTAATTGCAAGGCTTACCCCTTTAACTGAAGTTTTAGTTGATCTTGAGAAGATTGTGCAAAAGGATCCAGTGCCTAGTTCTCTAGAAGAAGGAGAAGACCTCTACGTGTAGTTTCAAAATCAATGCCATATGCTTGCCTTTTCCAAGAAGGATTGGGAGGCACACCTTGCAAAATTGAAGGTGTCTTACCAAGGTATTTTACTCTCATCTAGTTAAGATGTAAATTTTTTATTTATATATGAAATTTTCTAATTTCAATGTACATATGTGGAGTTAGTAGATGGTTTTGTGGTATCGTTATACCCCTTTTAGTGATGGATAATATAGAAAGAGGGAGTAAAGCAGATAGGAAGAACTAAGTTCTCATGTAAATATATCAACAAGGGGGAGTAAAGAAGAGAAGTATATTTTTTGTACCATTTTCCCTTGATGTCAAAGGGAGAGAGCATTTTGGAGAAGTGTGTTGCCATTAATGACAAAACGGGAGATTGTTTGGCAATAAGAGCATGATGTTATGTGGTGTTATCATTGATGGAAACTCATTGTAGAAGTGATGGTGCATCTGTATGTAGATAGTTTGGAGTAGTTCGAAGAAGACAAAGTGTTTTGGTGAAAATTGTCTAAGTATCAGATTGGAAGAGTATTCTACAAAGCAACAATTTTGTGATCTGATTGCTCCACTTTGCATAATCTTGTCATGCGGTTTTGAGGTAGTCATGGTATATATTGGAAGAGTTTATATCCAGAGTTTCAAGGTTGCATGTCTTTTGTAGAGCTAAAGATATAGATGGTAGAGTATCAAGCTTAGTAGAAGTAGAGCTACAGGTGTAGAGTGCATATTGGAATGCTCTACATTCCACCACGGATGACTATTATGTTGTGTGGTTTTGAGGATGTCATAAGTGTATGAACTCCAAGTGGCAAGTGATTTTGTGGTTTGCATGTTGAGTTTTGGATGAACAATTGGTTAATTTAGTTGTTGCTTCACCAATTTTGTTGTGTGTTGCCAACTTAAGGGTTTTTGGGGTCGTACAGAGTTGAATTGTGTAAGGAGAAGAATCATGGGAGTAGTTATAGGTCATGCAACCTATTTTGATGAAGAAAATGTTTTGGTTCCTTCCACAAGGCATGTGTGATGGAGTTTTGTGCTGAAATGTTATGGTGATATACGTTTCATCTAATTAGGCTGACCTAATTTATGATATGTTTGTTTGTGGAAGATGTATGTATATATATGAACAATATAAAAAATGGGTGCTCTAGGATTTAGGACATAGAACACCACTATTCTCCTATTGTCATTCAATAATATCCTAGGATCTCAAATTGGATTGACTATCAACCCAAAGGTGAGTCAATTCACAACAAGGAAGACCTAGGAGGGTTTCTTTTAGGCTTTGAAGGGTTTACCACCAAGAAAAAGCTTGGATACGACAACTTAACATTCAACTCACAAAACCTAGTAATGCAAGTCAAATAATGAAATCAAATGATGAAATTAAGCAACAACAAGTTAGGGTATGTGTACTTGGGAAGTTTGGAATTGTAATTAGGATTCTGAAAATGCAAATAAGTTATCAAAAAGTGTTATGGAGGACTAAGACACCCTTACTGTTGACTTAGTCTCATTGCTATTTTTTGGGGAAAATGTAGAATCTTCGGATGCTAGAATCGGATCTGAAATAATCTCTACAAAATACCTACAAGAGGACTAGATTCCCTAGGTGGCGACTTAGTCTCATCTAGAATTTTTGAAATCTTTGAATGTGATCCTGAGGTACAAAGTCTGCACTTCCTTCTTCTCAGTTATCAGGTCCTAAATCTTCTGAATTTGTCTTTTAGGTGAGTTTTCATGAAGATTCAACAATTTTGTAATGCAACTTTGCAACTTTGCACTTCAAATGATCTTCAAGTCTTCAACCTAAATTTGCAATCACAATCACACAAAAGGGGGAAAACTTGTTGATTTTTAGTAAATGGGGGTTTGCCTTGGTCAAACCCCTTGTTGGTAATTAAACCTTGAAATGAAATGAAATCGAGGGAAATGATGAATGAACAACATGCAATATTACAACTCACCAAACCCTTACTATGAAATCTATACTTGTGTGAAATGGTTAGCTTGGATATAGATCTTGAATCTAATGAATACTTGATAGATATGGACTTGAATTTCTTGCTTGAATCAAAACCCTACATCACAAATGTTAGCTCAAAAACACGCATTATGCAACAATCTCCTTGGTTTAATGCTTGAATCTTGATGATGGCTCCAAATGCTTGATAAATTATTGTTGAATGCTCTTGTGAACTCAATTATGCTATTATGAATGCTCTCACAAAATTCTTGGATTGAAAATGAATGAATGAACCTTGTATTTATACTTATACATACTTAATATCTCGAAATTACACCACAACAAGCCAACATATGAATTCATTAAATAAAGGAGGCTAAATCCTGCCAGAATTTGAAATTAAATCTCAAAAAAAGCTTAAGGGGGACTAAGACACCCTAGGTGGCATCTTAGTCCCAAAGTTAAAAACTCCGGGTATAGACTCCAAAAAGGGGCCCATTTAAGGTCCACTTGAAATCTGGGTCCCAAAACCTTTGGGGGACAAAGACGCCCTAGGTGGTGTCTTAGTCTCGACCCAAAAAAATAGGGGCACTCAGACAAAATCATTAAATTATCATTTATCCATTGATGTTTGTCAAGATTAGCCAAAAAACGATGCAATTCATAAAGCTTGTGGATGCAAAATAGGACCAATTAAGACATAAATAAGGATAAATAAAACAAGGTGGGCCCAAACAAGTCTATAAATGCAAGGGTATGCATTTTACTACACTACATTTAGCCCCCACTTTAGTGAGAGGATGAACTTGCTTCAAACTCAAACTAAAGTAGCTAACCACACAATCAAGAGGGTTTCAAATGTACAAATGCTAGTAGGATAGGATGACAATAACCGAGAGGGTGGTCAAGCCACTAGGATCAAGATCCTATGATAGACCAACATAGGCACAAAGGAACACGTATGTGGATGATATATGAAGCCATAACCAGATCGCAAACATACACAATCAAAGATAGAAAAAAGAAAAAAGAAAAGAAAAATTTAATGGATCAAGCTTTGACTAGCCGTCCAATGCGTTGCGGACCGAGTCTAGGTTGTTTGTCCAAAAAGGTTTACAAGTGGAACACGTTGTCCACTATGTAAACAAAACGCATGCTCACAAGGGCTAGTGAAGCTAGTTGTTCACTAGGTGAGCCCCAAGAAGTCCATATCAATGTCATACTCCCATGACTATGATAAGGACAAAAATAAAATGCATGCTCAAAAGGGCTAGTGAAGCTAGTTGTTCACTAGGTGAGCCCCAGGGGACCATATCAAATCCATACCTCCATGACTTTAATAAGGTACAAAAATGCAGCACAATAAGAGAGAGGGATGTTCAAAGGGATTTTTCTTAGTTCATGCAAGGTCTCATCTTAATGAACATTATTCTTAACATCTCTAAGAGAGGACAAGTCATAAAAATAACACTCTCTGAGGAAATCAAACCCAATGACACCACCAAGAAAAGGACATATCGCAAGAAGAAAGAAAATCGCACAATGAAACATGAGTACCGATGTATGCCCCCACTTTAAAGCGGTTGCTAACACCATTGTTGTGAGAAATTTCTTTAAAGTAGAAGAAGACATGAGAGCTTACCCGGAAAGCCCTATGCCAAGTCATATGTTTCTGATAAGCTACGTCATGAGAAGGGAAGGGGTTGCCCCTAAAATGCATAACTTAGTACATCACATGCAAGCCAACTTAAGGCATGTCATACACATCCCAAGCTTGCTCTTATATGTATATGAAAGGTGATCAACTAGCCAAAAGAGGAAACAACGAGTGACATACGAGGAAAAGGCTACCTAACTCCTTTCCCACACTTAGTGTAGGACAAGGGTGAGCTAATAAGAAACATGCTAAAGTGAAAATAAGTATCAATTAGAGGAGTTGGGTGTCCCCACATAAGAAAGAGCACCAAAATTCTTAAGATGTTGTATTTTACCACTCAAAGCCTTACATTCATTAGTAGAATGACCATGAACTCTATGATATGCACAAAATGAATGTTTGTAGTAGAATTTCTTTCATGTTTTTGGAGGGAGGGATATCAAACGATCTTGGAGGAGTCTCAACAAGATACTTTCTTGATCAAAAGTAGGGGATGTTGCTTTGTTTTTCGATAAATATATCTTTTGCTTAGTACAAGATGTCATACTTACACAAAACTTTTTAGATTGCGAGATTTTATTCTCTTGTTTAAAGGAAGGTGTAAAATTTGTTGAATTCGAATCATAAGTGTTTTATGTGATGACATTGATGTTAAGCAAGGATTTCTTTATTTCTTGCAAATGATAACAATCAAGACCACTAGTGTCTATCAATTCACGATGTACTATTTTTAAAGTCAGCTTAGAGGAATCTTTTGTAGGAGTGTTGATATTGCGTGAAGGTTTGTTTGATGGTTTGATCTCTATCATAGGACAATAACCAAGACCATGAGTTTTTCCTTGCATGTTAGGCTCTATAGGGACATAGATACCTTGTTCTCTAGCACCACATCCTTTTCCACTATATCCCAATTGTTTCATAAGCTCATAACCTCTTCCATAAAGATTCTTTGTTTCTTTTGGATTCAATGGTTTCTCTTGATTAAGTTCGTCAAAGTTTGTTGTGTAATTTGTTGTCATTTGTTCTAAAGTGGTTGAGGTGAATACTTTCAAAGGGTATTCCAAATTTTGTGTTAACATTACTGCTTTTTTTTTCCCTTTTCAAACTCTTTTTTTATGATCTTTTATTCTCCCATGAATGTTGGTTCGAAGTCTAAGGAACCCCAATTATCTTCTAATAGCCTCGTGACTTCCTCAATATGTTTTTCTTTGTCTTTTTATTGCACAGGTTCCACTTGTGTAGTTGGTGTTAATGTTTTCAAGGGGTTCTCTTTGTTTTTCTCAATTTGTAAGACACTATAAGGCTCATGATCAGTGTCAAGTGTGTGCACTTTGTTGTTGTAGATGTATATCATTTTGCGATGAAGAGTGGAAGGCACCCCATTCATTGCATGAATCCATCGTCTACTTAAAAGGAGGTTATATGAAATATCATAAGGCATAACATGGATCGATGTTTCTAATGTGGCCTTTCCAATTGTAATAGGCAAAGTGATCACACCAAGTGGTTGTTTTCCTACATTGTTGAATCCCTTAATAAATAAATAATCGGGTTGAATTTTTGATTTATCAACACCAAGTTTACCCAAAAGGTTTGCACTACACAATAAAGGCTGAACCATTGTCAACAAGGGTTCGTTTTATCCCTGTGGTATTGCATTGAACTATGATCATGAAAGCATCATATTGTTTTTGCACTTCCAAAGGAGGGAGCTCACTTTGGTGAAAAACAATGTCAACATTTATTCAACTAGGTGGGACCCCCACCCCTCCATGGCCCAACCCTTGCCTCGGGCCTATGGGGCAAAATCGTAGGTGTGGTTTTTAGGCTAACCATTTCACTTATGATTCGCCCTTCCTAATAGGTCTACAGGCACGAAGAAGACAATCTTTGTGCAGCCACATAACTATGCATTTATTATTGATTCAGTTATGGTCATCTATTATGCTTAAGAATGTTTACATGAGTATATAATCAAATAAGATGTATTATAGAAATGTATCAAATGCACAAGTAGATATAGTCACTTAATATATTTATGTCCATTCTTATAATATTATTTTTTAATGGTAATGCATTTTATCAAATGGAAGATTTAGCATCAAGAAAATCTAAATGTAATCATATGATTGGATTCCTTAAGTTATCAACATATGTATATTCCCATAACAGTTTATGCAAAGAGGCCAATGATAATGCCATCTAATGAGTCTAGCATTATTCAAATATACATGTAGTCTAAAGAGTCCCATAAATCAGTTCATGGAGGAGGTCTGTTGCAGGCCCTTGAAGTTAATGCATTGAATGCTAATTGTTATCATATTTGAAATGCTAAATATTATTGCTAATGATGACATCGCGGTATGATTTTCTAGTGTTGAACTTGGAGTTCTAGATATTAGTACTAAGTGAATTACTTCACCTGATTGGTTGTATCTCTTTACGTGCCTTCTTTTTCCCACGATGCTCCCCCTGATCAGCCTTGATTTCCTTTATTTCTATGCTTAACTCTCACTCCTATTAAGGATCACTTCCAAAGGCTAATATTGGCTGGATTACAAGATCTACTTATAAATGGTTCCCTTTTGATGCATTTAATCTATGGTTCGGTACACTACTTTTCCAACCTATAAATCTCTACCATTTTATCCTCCTCTTTACTTTCCCAATTACCTCTTTATTTGTCTAGGCTTTAAGGAGGAGTGGATGTATCTTTTCATCGGTTGGCAATAGACAAAATTGATCTCCATACGTAATTGATGCCTTTACTCTCTATTTCTTAACATCTTTATATCCTTGGTTGATTTGGAGTACCATGTCTCTTAGGGAAGAGACGTCACTTTTGGAGGGACATTTCTTTATCAATTACTTCATAAACTAAAATACTTGAATATCTGCGATCTACTTCTAACAAAGACTAATTTTCTCCTCTTTAGTTGGGATCGCTATTTTGCTCGATTCACTTATTATCTCCTTCAACTACTATTTGTATATACTAATCCTTTATTGTTTCTTTACTGGCCGATTACCTGAAGTCGATTAACTAATCTCCATTTTACTCAGCGATGATATCAAAGTTATGCCATTTATTTCAGTCATTAGGTGGTGGCAATTCTTAAATGGGTGCCTGATAATATTTGTACACTGAAGACGAATATACAAATATTACCTTATGCAAAATTAGTGGCCAGATACTGATGGGAGACTCTGTTGTCTGATCGACGACCAAAGTATTAATGTCGATCTCCTCCCATTCCCATTATTTGGTGGTTTAGACGAAGGCCTCCTTTGAATGATTCTAGTTCTGTAAGGAAAGTTGAATAGGAAACGTCAGATAATAGTATGGTAGTGAAGAGAAGGAAATCCCAACAACCTTCCAAGTAGGTGCATCACCATTTGCTGGCTGTGAATAATAATATTTTTAAATATGTCTATGTTATTTTAGTATTCAATTTTAGGGACATGGCAGTCTTCCCCTCTCAATTCGCTTTCCTTCAAGCAAATCCCTTTTATTGCTCGAGATGCCTCTTACATATTTACGTAATACTTCATAACAAGTTTTCCATTTATCTGACTAAGAGACCTTAGAGAGTTCAAGTAACATATTATAATTCTTTACAAAAAATATTGGATAATATGCTTGGGGTGTACGGTTGTCTTCACCACTTAGACTTGCTCCTCCATAAAGCTCCATTTGTTTACAGACTCTACTTCTTTTGATTGGATACCCTTAAGATCTCCTCCCTTGTATCTAGTTTTATTGCTTGGGTGCTCTTTGCTTTCTCCCTTGGGGTTCGCTTCTAACTTGTAAGCTCGGCCTCTGTATCTATGATCATGCCCCCATGGATTTTGGCACCTAAAACATAGCCCCTTTCTCTTCAGCTTTTCCATTTTCTTACACCAGTGATCTTTGTCCCTCTTTTCTTTGCACCAGGGGCACATTCTGGTTGTTCCTTCCTTTATGTCTCTTTCTTCTCTATGAGGAGGCTTGGATGATGAGGTATATTTCTTAGGCTTATCTTTTGGCCAATTTTCTTCATATTTTATAGCCTTTTGAATAGCTTCATCTAGGCGGGTAGGTTCTAGTGCACTCACCATGCTTCTGACTAACCCCCTTAGACCCTCTATGAACAAATATGTGATTCTCTCTTGGGAAATTTTAGGGACCATGATTGCTAACTTTTGAAACTCGGTGGCATAATTTTCTATAGTGCCTTGTTGCCTTAATTGTGTGAGTTCCCTAAAGTACCATTCCGGGTGCCTTTGGTCAAATCTTTTTATCAATCTTTGGGTAAAGTCATCATAGGTGGTAACTTGTTGATGGCCTTGAGTTATGAGACTATGATGTCACTAATCATGGGCCATCTCGGTTAGGTGTAAAATAGAAATCTCAATGGCATTTGCTTCTGTCATTGGGCTTAAGGATAGATAGGTATCTAATTTTTGAACCCATGATCAGGCGGTGCTCTTGCCTTCTCCTTCAAAGTTGGGGAGGGTTAATTTGCTTACCTTATTCTTGAGTTCTCTATCGGTTGGGTCCCTTCCCTCCCCTCTAGGGATGGCTCTTTTTTTGGCTTCATAATAGTCTTTAAAAGGCACAAGCGCCCTCATTTTTGGTTCTAGCCTATAATAGGCTGCAACTATCTCATCAACATCCTCTACACCTCGTCTATTGATATTAGTTTCTTTCATAGGTTCTTCACTTGGAAAGAAAGGGAGTGGGTGGGTCTAGAGCTCATGTCTCGTGAGGGTGTGGGATGGTTGTTCTTAAAGTGGTTAGAGATTGCTTCTCTTATATTATTGCTACTTAGGTTTTGGAGGGCTTGAAGTAAAGCGTGGCTATTTTTTCATTTTGTTCCCTTAGGGCTTGGGTATTCTTATCACTATTCTCCATGAAGGCCTTAAGTTCATCTCTTAATGGGTCACCCATGAGGTCATTTCCTAGGTTATTATTCCTAGAGCTTCTTCGGTGGTAGGTTTACATTATTTCCCACAAGATGGTAGGAAAGATGCTCTGTTACCACTGTAATGTCCATTACCTGTCTTGCCCTAGAACTTGCTTGTTGATTAGGTTTAGGGTTTCTTCTTTCCAAATGAATGTTCTCCTAATTCAATAACCCTAGATTCAAACCCTATATTCACCATATGAACAACATATCTATTAGCATTAATATCTAGATATCCAAAATATCAGCATAATCATAAAGAAATAATGAAGACATAAGAGGAGTGACATAGGTGGATCTGCCCTGAAGTCCTCATATAAAACTCAAGAGGATTTTCCATCACAATCCTTCTTGCCTAGTGGCTTAGTACCTGCATACTCCACTCATAGAAACACCTCGAAAGACACTCGTCCTATTAGGGGAAAGGAACCATAGGGTCTAAAGTGGCCTAAGGCCTACCACCTCCTATTGCCCAACCCTTGCTTAGGGCTTGTGGGGCAGAATCCTAGGTGGGACCCCCAACCCTTGCCTCTGGCCTATGGGGAAGAATCTTAGGTGGGGTTTTTAGGAAAACCGCTTCACTTATGATTCACCCTTCCTGATAGGTCTACAAGCACGAAGAATACAATCTTTGTGCAGCCACATAACTATGCATTTATTATTGATTCAGTTGTGTTTATTTATTATGCTTGAGAATATTTGCATGAGTATATAATCAAATGAGATGTATTATAGAAATGTATCAAATGCACAAGTAGATATAGTCACTTAATATATTCATATCCCTTATTATGATGTTATTTTCTAATGGTAATGCATTTTATCAAATGAAAGATTCAACATCAAGCAAATCTAAACGTAATCATATGATTGGATTCCTTAAGTTATCAACATATGTATATTCCCATAACGTAATTGATGCCTTTACTCTCTATTTCTTAACATCTTTATATCCTTGGTTGATTTGGAATACCATGTCTCTTAGGGAAGAGACGTCACTTTTGGAGGGACATTTCTTTGTCGATTACTTCATAAACTAAAATACTTGAACATCTGCGATCTACTTCTAACAAAGACTAATTTGTTCTTCTTTAGTTGGGATGGATGTTTTGCTCGATTCACTTATTATCTCCTTCAACTACTATTTGTATATACTAATCCTTTATTGCTTCTTTTCTGGCCAATTACCTAAAGTCGATTAACTAATCTCCATTTTACTCAGCGATGATATCAACATTATGTCATTTATTTCAGTAATTAGGCGATGGAAATTCTTAAATGGGCACCCGATAATATTTGTACGTTGAATATGAATATACAAATATTACCTTATGCAAAATTAGTGACCAGCTACTGATGGGAGACTCTATTTTCTAATTGGCAGCCAGAGTATTAATGTCGATCTCCTCCCATTCCCGTTATTTGGTGGTTTAGATAAAGGTCTCCTTTGAATGTTCTCTCTCTGTAAGGAAAGTGGAATAGGCCATGTCAGATAATAGTATGGTGGTGAAAAGAAGGAAATCCCAACGACCTTCCAAGCAGGTGCATCACCATTCGTTGACTGTGAATAATATCTTATATGGTGTTTTATATAAAGATAGTTTGTCTCCTTTATCTCTTATAATGATAGGGGTTTACTAATTATAGTTTGTATTTTGTATTCATTTTAATATTATCTTATATTTTATATTAAAAGATATTATATGCTTTATATTGGTTTTATTGTTTATATATTAATCTTATACATTTTCAATATTTATTATGATATTTAAATCATTGATATCTATATTTTATAATTATAATATTATCTTTTTCGTAATTATAATTATAATGGTATTAATATTTTTAAATATGCTTTTGTTATCTTAGTATCGAATTTCGGGGACATGACAATATCCAAAAATGAAAAGCACTTTTATCAAACTTATGCAAAGTTTTATCAATGTAAACATTGTATATGCAAAAGTGAAAAGTACTTTTATCCATATTATACAAATTTTTAGAAATGTGAGCATTTTCAGATCTAATGATGCTTGTAATTGAAATGATTTTGTTGATTCCAAAAATTGACAAGGTAACAACATTTATGGGAAACTCAGTTAAAGGGGGAACCTATTGCGCTAAACTGAGTGACCTTCGGATTTTAAAGAAGTCATCTTCTTCTATAACTAGGGTTTTGAATGGGAAAAGGAAGCAAATATGAAAATAAAAGATCTAACTAAGGCGATGCACCAAGATTTAGATGCAAAGCATGATAAATCTATCTTTTGGATGCAATTTAAGGGCCTGTTCAGCAATCTGTTATGTCCCGAAATAACAAACGTCAAAGAGAAAGACCTAAATAATCCATTTCATAACATAAAATCATTTGCATAGAGGTTTACTGAAAAGAAAGAGTCAGAGACATGGTCCTAAATCAGCATTCTATTCAAATCATTGAAGTTGCAAACAAGTTATTCGGTAACAACACAGTATAATGTTTTTCAAATAGTTAAGAAACAAAGAGGCCAAATTACAAGAGCACAATTTATGAGTTTTTACACTTATCTAACAAAATAAAAGGCCTGGTGTCTTTCTAATTTTTCTGCTGGTATTTTGAACTCCTTCAAAAGAAGAAGCAGTATCTATAATAAAATCCCCAGTCTAGTGAGCCAGTAATAGAAAAGATCCTTCGATCATGAGCAATGATGTATATGGTAATGATTTTCCTCGACTATTGCAAAAAAAAAAGATTTGAGCCATGAACGAGGTAACCCTAGATCCAAATGCATCCCCTACAAATGATAGCATTGGTCCTAGCAGAACAGAGTGTCAACATGTGTCGCCCACTCATGACGACAGTTATAATACATGGCAACTATTGTGAGGTTGTTGCTTGCTTCATTCCCCAACGCGACAAATCCTTTAGAAGATCCATGTGGCAAGTGATCGGGGCCCGAGTTTTATTCTTCCCTCCTTGCGATAAAAACCTGTGCGATGAAGACACGTGGAATTCTGCCAAACATATTGTGTTGTGGGTGGGGACTGCCAAGGAATGTATGCAGACTGATACTACGTGGCATATGGTCGGGGCTCGATAGGGAAGCAATGGGAAGAAGCACTGAAGAGTGTGAACTGTCCACATGTGGAATCATGGCGGGGGTCGTTGAAAAGCGAAGGAAAGAATCCTTGCGAGGAGCGCCTGACTAACAAGTGGAAGCATTTAGATAAAGCCTTGCGAAAGGATTCTAATGTTCCATTCAATAGATGTGTGTGGTCGGTAAATAGAAAAAAATAAAATAACCCGAAGGGAGCTTTGGGAAATTTATATTCACAGCTTTTGGCGACTATCAGAGGCTTTTCACCTGCATAATGAGGAACCCAAAATTTATATTTCACAAACCAGAGTCTTATCCATTGGGCGCTGTGATCATAGCTTAGAGAGGGCGGTTTGCAGAGGCAGCCATTCAGCCTCGGACGGAGTCGATATTTCGCATAGACTCTCTTGCGCTCCATGCAAATCAATCATTTCTTTGTAAGGCAATGTCGTCGATATGTCAGCCCAGGACTTGAGCTGGAAAAGAAGTTGTGCAATCGGATGAGTGACGCTCTCAATATCTTCTGCAGCAAGGGGCTAACTAAAACTCTAAAAAGTAGACACATCCCATTGCTTCTCTTTAATTTTCACTGCAATATGCTCCCCTGTGGCCACTGATTCATCTCCAAGAAATGGGGATGGTAAGCCCATCTGAGCTAGGTGGGAGAACCTCACCTGCATGCTATTCATGGTCTGATCTAATGTGGTGGCACACTCATTGGCATGAAGGATGGTTGTGTGGAAATCGATGAGCCTGATAGTTGTTTTAGCAGTGGCCTTCCGATCTTCAATCCCTGCGCTCATCAAGACTTCATCTAGGACTATATATAGCTTGTCCAACAATATCTTGGCTTCCAGAACTCTCTCTGTGATGGATTGAGGGAACCACTCGATTTCTTCATGAACATCCCTGCCCAAACTTGTTGCCTCCGCCATAAATTGGAGCATCAGTTGTAGAGTCAGGCAAAAGGCCTTAACTCTTTCCCAGTATAAAACATATAACTGTTGGGCTACCTAAAGAAGGTCCGACCGAATGACAGGAGGTTGGGCGGAGTTCTTCAATAGGACTATCTTTGCATGCCTTAATTCCATATTATGCATGAGCTCCACAACCTTTTGGTTTATTGTGGTGAGTTGTCCCTGTAGTATCTGTGATTCTGCGATCCAGCTTGCCTCAGCTCGTTCCTTATTTGTTGCTTCCTTCTCCAAAGAAGACCTTATTTCTTGGACCTCATTCTCTAGTTGAGCCCGACGGACATTGAAATCTGCATCTTTCTACTACATCTGTTGCTCCAATTGAGCACGCTGGCATTGAAACTCTTCATCTCTTCATTGCACTTCTTGATCCAAATGCACCAACTGGTCTTAATATCCCCGGTTCTTCTGTTGCAACTCATCAACCAGGTTAGGATCGAGAGATTGGAACTTCGCAAGTTCCTCCCAGAGCTTTTCCTGCTCTGTCACCATTTGTTGTGATAAACACTTAAATTCAACATCCCTCACCTTTTCCTTGGCGAGCAAGCCCTCGACCCTTTCCTTGACACTTTTTAGCTCTTCTTCCCTCTTCCTTAGCTGGCAATCGGACTTAAGAAAGTCGGTGGTTACCACCCGCTGCATTTCCTCCATGAGCTCTACCTTGTCCTGAGGTTGAGCTATGCTTAAATTGAACCCCACGGCATACATATTGTAGTCATCCGGCTGCATCTCTCCTTGCGGTTTGCTGACAGTCGGGTACATAGTCACAAAATGTAGCAACTACTGAGATTCATTAAAAATACTCTGCACTTTTGGCTCTGTTGGCCTTTTAGAATCTTTAGGTTTTTGCTTCTGGGCTCTGATTTCTCGTGCCTACTTAGTTTTATCGCACTCTGATAAGAATTATGACGGTGACCTAATGAGTCCGCTTGCGAAAGGTGCATCGGGAGGAAGGGCAAAAGGAAATGAGATGGTAGCGGTCCTAGGCGACTTCCCCCTTGGAACAATAACTATTTGAGGAGAGAAAGGAGGGATATTCCAATACCTGACCTGTGAACCAGTAGGACTCGAGGGAAGCCATGTCATGGCAGATTCCATTTGTTGGGAAGACTAGAATCTGGATTGGGACCGGCACGGCAACAGCGGGAGAAGTATCAATGATGGTAGCAGAGGTAGAATGTGAGGCGCTTGGAGATTCAGAATGGGCCAAGGTGAATGGTGTAAGGGTCTGTGAAGGAGTAAGGGAAAATGGGGTCATATGAGAGAACTACACGAAACCCCCCGCGACCATTGAAGTAGAGGCCAAAAAGGAAGGGTCAGCGCTTGAAACGAAAGGCGCAACAGACTCAACAAGGGCAACTAAGGACTATGAAATAAGAGAAAAGGGAGCAAAAGGTACCTACGGTGCGGATGATTATGATCCTTGGCTCGTTGCAGGTTCTTGGCTCGCCTCAAGATCTTGCACTCTTTAGAAGATGCTTCGGTGCATTGTCGCTTTGCAGGTGGCGAGTCTTCTACCATTACGGTTTCAAATTGTTGCGGTTGGGTTGTTTTGGCCCTCCTTGCGGTCCAGGTGCGAGTTAGCGAAGACCTTGCACATGATATGTTTACCCGCACGTTAGAAGAAACCCTGCCAGGTTGCTTCATGACTTTCCCCTTCTACTATGTCAAGGTCATTTGAGCTTCTATTTCTGGTTCCGCTCCTTCATCTAATTGTGCTTCAGCCTCCTCCAAACCAAAGTCTTTCTCGTCACTATCATCAGAATGTGGATGTTCATTATTCCATAATTTTTTGAACTTGTCGTCCATTTCCACGCTATCATAAGGGGCCTCAGTGCAACAGGTCTCCTGGCGATATATCCAGAAATCGTTAATCTTCTCTTCCTTCTAGTTGTAATTCTTCACCAAGTTGTTGTGAAGAGTAGCCCAAATTTTCTTTGTCTTATCATAATTCTTGGTTCGGTAGTAAAATCCATGCCAGGGAGGTCGACCACCTTCGATCAAAATATGAGCTAGGTTGACCATAAGTTCATCTGCATCCGTCATTGGATTTTGACGCTTCTCCCAGTAAGGTCGGGGTTGTGTGTTACTTTGACATACTCGTTTGGTAAGTCATCATCGAGGTTGTAATTCCATTTATCATGAATCAATACTAGCTCCAAATGAGCCAGCTTTGCTTCAAGCAAGTCACGAGTCCTCTTCTTGGCCATGATCACGATCTTGAAGCTCATTAGGCAGTTGAAAAATCCTCTCTCTGATTTCCCGTTGCAAAAGGTGAATTTAATAATTGATACCTGATGGAATACTTCAAGCGCCAGTATTCGATCTATAGGACACATCGGGAGCCGGAAGGGTTCCCCGGTGAAGCCACGCAATCGGACGAATGTGAGGTCCTCGCCCAGAAACAAATCACACTTTGAAGTGAAATTTTACATGAACTCAGTCTAGTTTGAGTTGAACCATAAGACACTGTTGTCCATCCTTAAATCCTGCAAAAGTGGATTTAAGAAATAATTCAAAAATACGTAATAATCATATGTTGAAGAGAGGAGAGGAGTCTAAGTGGAAACCGGCTTCTTCCTCTATTTTTCATCAATAATGGACAACCCCAAATGCTTTTGGAAGAAGTCAGGGTTCTGATGCAAGAACATGTGGACGAGGAAGGATGGAAACCTAAACCTCTGTTGTAGTTGGTACTCTGTTATCCGACTGAGCATCTCTTGGATGATGAATTCCACGAAATCGTACCAAAAAAGAGATTGTTGCCTACACAATTGAAAACCCAAGCCCAGTTGAAACTCCTGAACCTCTCTATCGGTGTCCATGCCACAAACAAATGTCATCATTGAGAAGGAATCTTTCATATCATCCTTGAAGTTTTTATGCATTTTCAGGATCTGCATTGGCTTTTTTTGAGCTTTTTTCTACCTTTGTGCCTCCGTGTTATAAAAGTTCTGAGCAAAATATCTGGTTTTCCAATAAGTATCTCCCTTTGTCGATGTGAATGATTCCATTTGAGATACTTTGGAGCTTCATTCAGAGATGCACAACATGTCCCAAATAGCCTCTTTGTAGATAATAACACTTAGCTCCTGACCCTCAATGGTGTTGGTATCCGGGTTGAAATGTTTGATGGCCTCGTCGACGAATTCAGGGTAGTAGTGTACAAGCGGGACCATATATTGTGGAAGCCCACTAAACCAACATTTATGTGCCAAGGAATCCAAGTCGCTATTCCTTTTCATTCTTTCACAGGCTGCCTCCCTAAGCATCTGAGGATTCTTCGCAAGGATGGGATCGTGAATATTATCCCATTCTTCTTTAATTCAACTTTGATCTCTGTGGAGACTCTTCTTTTCTAGAACCCACGTATTCACCCATGTTGGCTTACCCGGTATACCCGATGAAGCATAAAATGATATTTTCGAAGACATAGGCGGCTGGTGCTATGCGCATGGCTTCAAATAAACTTTGGGCTCTCTCTTCTTGTATTTCTGCTTGGGAACTCTGAGCGGCCTCCATCTTTTGCAAACTTCTACTCAAAAAGCACACTAAAGCGGTATGAATGGAACCTAGAACACCACGCAAGGCTCTAAACTCAAATCCAGACAGCCTCCTACTTCACGTTCGATCCACATTGGGGCAGTGAATCTTCTACAATTACCTTTGCGTTCAGCAGCTTTGTTGCTAGATGCACCACACCTGGTTCGCTTAACAATTCTTTTCTTCCAAGTCCCTTTGTGTACTCAAGAAGTTTTATGCTCTATTTAGACCTTGTATGCGACACTTAGCTTTTTATTTTATTTCTTGCCTTCAACCGGTAGACAACGGTTACCTTTTTGCATTTAATTCGGCATGTACTACCAGCTTCTCCGTCCATGCAAAATGAAATACTTACCCCTTTTAAAAAGACAAGAATTCATAATTACATCAGTGATAACATCCCTTTGATGTGATTTTCCTGGAAAATTGAGTTGTCGATGAAATGCTTGCTATCCTTTCACACGCCTTAGCGATTAATATCCCAAAAAGCATAATTAAGTTGAAACCATAATGAGTACTTAGAAAAGATTTACGCTCGACCTTCAAGCTTGAAACTACCTACATCGTGACACCTCAGCATCCATTTGTATGAGCCATTGCTTGGGACTGCCACCAATTTGCACTAATTCATTGTCGCTCCTTACAACAATTCGTACCTGCGGACATAATTGGGTTGGAAAATCAAGCTGGC